>CM038681.1:91878348-92365986 GCA_021605205.1 Aegilops longissima
CCAAAAGCTACACAGATCCCCGATCGTCCCAACTGGGCTCCACTACTGATCTACTGAAATAAAACAACACAAAGAACAAGATCTTCATCGAGCTCCTCCTTGAGCTCAGGTGCAACACCTGCACGGTTTCATCGGTACCTGCAAACTGGTTTTGGAAGTATCTGTGAGTCACGGGGACTCAGCAATCTCACACCCGCGAGATCAAGACTATTTAAGCTTAAAGGTAGGACAGGGTAGTGAGGTGGAGCTGCAGCAAGCGACTAGCATATATGGTGGCTACATGCGCAAATGAGAGCGAGAAGAGAAGGCGAAAGCACGGTCGAACAACTATGATCAAGAAGTGATCCTGCACTACTTACGTCAAGCATAACTCCAACACCGTGTTCACTTCCCGGACTCCGCCGAGAAGAGACCATCACGGTTACACACGCGGTTGGTGTATTTTAATTAAGATCAACTTCGGGTTTTCTACAACCGGACATTAACAAATTCCCATCTGCCACATAACCGCGGGCACGGCTTTCGAAAGTTTATACCCTGCAGGGGTGTCCCAACTTAGCCCATGATAAGCTCTCGCGATCAACGAAGGATATTCCTTCTCCCCGGGAAGACCCGATCAATCTCGGAATCCCGGCTACAAGACATTTCACAGCAATAAAACAAGACCAGCAAAGCCGCCCGATCTACCGACAATCTGATAGGAGCTGCACATATCTCGTTCTCGAGGCAACACGGATGAGACATCCTCGAGTAAAACCAAACCTCGAGTTGCCACGAGGGGCCCCAGATCTACTCGGTTCGGGCCAGCACTTAGAGAAGCACTGGTCCGGGGGCTAAATAAAGATGACCCTTGGGCTCCGAAACCCAAGGGAAAAAGGACTGGGTGAGGCAAATGTTAAAACCAAAGTTGGGCCTTGCTGGAAAAGTCTTATTCAAAGCGAACTGTCAAGGGGGTCCCATAAATCACCCGACCGCGTTAGGGACGCAAAAATCCGGGAACATAACACCGATATGACGGAAACTAGGGCGGCAAGAGTGGAACAAAACACCAGGCATAAGGCCGAGCCTTCCACCCTTTACCAAGTATATAGATGCATTAATAATATAAGATATATTGTGATATCCCAACAAGTAAACATGTTCCAACAAGGAACAACATCTCCATGTTCCAACAAGGAACAAACTTCATCTTCACCTGCAACTAACAACGCTATAAGAGGGGCTGAGCAAGCGGTAACATAGCCAAACAACGGTTTGCTAGGAAAGGATGGTTAGAGGTTGACATGGCAATGTGGGTGGCGTGATATAGCAAGTGGTAGGCATCGTAGCATAGGCATAGCAAAAGAGCGAGCAACTAGCAAGCAAAGATAGTAGTGATTTCGAGGGTATGGTCATCTTGCCTGAAATCCCGCAAGGAAGAGGAACGAGTCCATGAAGAAGACAAACGGACGAAGTCGAACGAATCCTCACAACTCCGGAACGAAACCGAAGCTAACGAGAGAAACAAACCGGAAAGAAGCAAACAACATAGTAAACAACCATCACATAAACATGGCATGATGCACAATCAAGTATGATGCATGTCCGGTTTAAATATGCATGGCATGGCAATATGCACAAACAATCCTACAAATTAAGTGGAGCTCAATATGCAACGAATTGCATATTGACGAAACACCACATCAATTATTTAGTTCTCTCCCGATTAGGTACTCAACAATATTAAATGTTATTAAACATGGCAAGAGGTGAAGCATATGAAACTAACTATTTAGGCAAGATTAAATGAGGCCGGAAATAACAACAACAATTCCGGAAAATCCCCATATGCAAATTATGGATTCGGTACAGATCTGACCTAAAGCATATTTTAGAGTTGTTAAACATGCAAAGTAATGCTACCATGTTAAACTAGGCATTTTTCTACCCCATTTACATATATAATTTATTTAAATCCGAGCTACGGTTATTTAGTTATGAAATAAATCATTTTAGCATGGCATTTAAGCAAATTAATGCAAACAACAATTATAAACATTTTAAATGTTGTTATCATGATGCGGATGACATGAGCAAGTTTTATGCAATATTATGAAAACTTTATCATGAGCATGATAGGAAGCATTATGTCACCGTGGTGGAAGATAGGGGGTGCCACGGCAACGAATCCGAAAATGGTGCCACGCAACATATCGGTTCCGACAGCTCAATCGAGATATCGGTGCAAAGGAAAGCGTGAGGGAAGCGAGTCATGCAAGATGGTGGGGTGTTCCCGGTTACCGGGTTCCCACGGAACGGTGGCATGGCAAAAGAGGGGCATCGCAAGGATGATTCGGACACGGCGGTCATCTCGGGTTATACCTCCGGAACGTTCAAACGGGACGGGTCGAGTTTCGTAGAGGGAAGGAGATGGAAGTAGTCGTTCACGTGATGATCGCCGAGGAAGTAGTCGTACACGGCGTCGGTAGAGGAAGTAGTGTTCACGTTCGATAGTAGTGGTACTTGGCGTTTCCGCGACGACGGTAGAGGTACTTGGCGTGTCGTCGGGCACTTGTCGCATCATCGTGTAGTCGAACTTGGTACATTCGAAGGGTACTTGGCGTTTGTCGGGCGGTCTTGGTGTAGAAGTACATGGCAAACGTGGTGGTACTTTGCGCGCCGTCCTAGAACTTTTAAAAAAAATCCACGGAGGCAGTCTTGGCGTTCCTGGTCTTGCAGTGCAATCGAACTTGGCGTCAACAAGGCCATGGAGGTAAATGGCGCAGGGCGTGCAGGAGGAGATGGTGAAACTGTTGGAGAACGTAGTAATTTCAAAAATTTTCCTACGATCACGCAAGACCATGGTGATAGCATAGCAACGAGCGGGAAGAGTGTCCGTCCACGTACCCTCGTAGACCGAAAGCGGAAGCGTTATAACAACGCGGTTGATGTAGTCGTACGTCTTCACGACCCGACCGATCCAAGCACCGAGCGTCACGGCACCTCCGAGTTCTGCACACGTTCAGCCCGATGGCGATCCCGGACTCGATCCAGCAAAGTGTCGGGATGAGTTCCGTCAAGCACGACGGCGTGGTAGCGATGATGATGCTCCACCGGCGCAGGGCTTCGCCTAAGCTCCATGACGATATGACTTCTCCGCAGCGAGGCTTCGCCTAAGCTCATGACGATATGACCGAAGTGGAATATGGTGGAAGGGGCACCGCACACGGCTAAGGAAATTAACTTGTGTGTCTTGGGGTGCTCCTGCCCCGTATATAAAGGAGCCAAGGGAAGGTGGCCGGCCAAGAGGAGGCGCGCAAGGAGTCCTACTCCTCCGGAGTAGGACTCCCCCAATCCTAGTTGGAATAGGATTCCCGGAGGGGGAGAGAGAGAGAGGGGGGCCGGCCCACCTTTCCTAGTCCTAATAGGACTAGGGGAAGGGGGGGCGCGGCCACCTAGGGCTGGCCCTTCTCCTTTCCTCCAAGGCCCACTATGGGCCCATGTAGTTCCCGGGGGGTTCCGGTAACCTCCCGGTACTCCGGTAAATTCCCGATTTCACTCGGAACCTTTCCGATGTCCAAATGTAGGCTTCCAATATATCAATCTTTATGTCTCGACCATTTGAGACTCCTCGTCATATCCGTGATCACATCCGGGACTCGAACAACCTTCGTGCATCAATACTTATAAACTCATTATGACCGCCATCGAAGCGTTAAGCGTGCGGACCCTACGGGTTCGAGAACTATGTAGACATGACCGAGACACCTCTCGGTCAATAACCAATAGCGGGACCTGGATGCCCATATTGGCTCCTACATATTCTCTGAAGATCTTTATCGGTCGGACCGCATAACAACATCGTTGTTCCTTTGTCATCGGTATGTTACTTGCCCGAGATTCGATCGTCGGTATCCAATACCTAGTTCAATCTCGTTACCGGCAAGTCTCTAGTTCAATCTCGTTACCGGCAAGTCTCTTTACTCGTTCCGTAATACATCATCTCATAACTAACTCATTAGTTACAATGCTTGCAAGGCTTAGGTGATGAGCATTACCGAGAGGGCCCAGAGATACCTCTCCGACAATCGGAGTGACAAATCCTAATCTCGAAATATGCCAACCCAACATGTACCTTCGGAGACACCTGTAATGTACCTTTATAATCACCCGATTACGTTGTGGCGTTTGGTAGCACCCAAAGTGTTCCTCGGGCAAACGGGAGTTGCATAATCTCATAGTCATAGGAACATGTATAAGTCATGAAGAAAAGCACTAGCAACAAACTATACGATCAGGTGCTATGCTAATGGAATGGGTCATGTCAATCAGATCATTCAACCAATGATGTGATCCCGTTAATCAAATAACAACTCCTTGTTCATGGTTAGGAAACATAACCATCTTTGATTAACGAGCTAGTCAAGTAGAGGCATACTAGTGACACTCTGTAGGTTTATGTATTCACACATGTATTATGTTTCCGGTTAATACAATTCTAGCATGAATAATAAACATTTATCATGATATAAGGAAATAAATAATAACATTATTATTGCCTCTAGGGCATATTTCCTTCAGAAACAGAGGCCATGGTCGGTCACCATCACCGGCAGGGCCGCGGCGGGAGGAGACACGGGAGGCGGGGCGACGGGCAGGGTCTCCCGAGGTGGAGCAGGGAGGCGTGGCCATGGCATCGGGCATGGCGACTCCGGAACGGGGCGGCGCGTCGGAGTTGGCCGACCTCGGGGACGACAGGGGCGGGGAGGTCGTTCTCGGCGGATCGGCCAAAGCAGGCGTGGCGGCGCTGGGACCCGAGGCGGCGAGGAGGAGGTCGCGTGGGCGGGAGGAGAAGGGATGGCGGCGAGCTCTGCGGCCGGCCGGCGCGGGCCGCAGCGACGGGCCGCGGTCTCGCTGGTCGGCGCGAGGGGGCGGAGGCGCGAGGCGAAGGAGAGGCGCGGGACGGAGAGGTGGCCGGCGCGATGCCACAGGGAGGAGGCGAGGCGAGCGAGGAGGGGTTCGGTCGCGAGGGGAGGGAGAGAGAGATGGGATCGAGGGAAAGGGAGATCGGGCGCGGGCGCTCTCTGGCGGCGCTGGAGAGGAGCGAAGGAGGAGGAGGAGGATCGAGAGAGATGGGCTAGGGTTAGAGGGGGGGGGGGTTGGTGGGCCTTGGCCTTGGGCCTGCGCGGGGAGTTGGGAGGCCCAGGAGGAGGAGAAAGGCCAGGGGCCTTAGAGGCCGGCTGGGCTGGGAAGAAGCCAGAGGCCTGGCTGGGATCTCTTCTATCTCTCCTTAAATATATTTAGCAGAAAAATAAATAAAGAGAGACAAAAGAACGAGAGGGTTAGGGAAAGAATTTGGACATGGGGATAATTTTCCCGGGCTCGCAAAAATGTGAGGAATTTAACAAAAATGATCCAAGGATTTTTGGTGGAACTCCGGAAAATGATAGAATAATAATGGCAAGGTGTGGGAACCAAACTTGAAGTAGAAGGGCATTGGAATTTTTGCAAGTGGGTTATGATGATTCCAAAACGAGGAATATTTTTAATATAGCTCCCTAATATTGGGAGGATATGTTATAAAGAGAAGTCAACCTTCCCTCGATTTAAATGGATCGAAAAATCCATACAATTTATTTAGTTGAGTTGCAAAAATTAATGATATGATGGCATGATGAGATGATGCAATGCAAGAGATGACATGAGCAATGCACAAACAAAACAAATCACATGGCAAAACTCGGAAACCCTGGAAGGCAACTGAAGCTCCGGTCTTGGGGCGTTACAACACTCCACCACTACGAGAGGATCTCGTCCCGAGATCTAGGATGGCACCGGAGAAAAACGGAAGAGGAAGAGGTAAAACAAAGTTGCTTCTTTGACAAAAGAGTGAAACCAACGAACCTTGAGAGGTTGAACAAAATGAAAGAAAGAAAACAACGAAGATGAAGAAAGTTGAAAACACTCTGTTAGAAAAGAGGAACAAGGGATACGACGAGAACCAAGAGGTTTAAGTGATAAGATAGATACCGAAACCACTCCGGTTAAAACTAGATCGAGAAGGAATAAGATTGATATAATTTGGGCAGCACTCCGACTGAAAGAAGAAGGAAAACTTGATAAGATGAAAAGAACTTGAAGAGATGACACAACACTCCGGTTAAATGGACAATGCAAGAAAAAGAACATGATCTTTGCAAAACGAGGTGATGGGTGAAGAGAGCAACATCACAAAGCCTCCGGAAGAAAAATTGAAGATAGGTCATTGGAATAAAGGAATGGAGAAGAAAAAAGACAACTTCTACCAGAAATGAGTTTGGAAAGCACCGTTAAAAAGAAGGATAGAACGGAGTTGTTTGAAAAAAACAACAACGGTAAGGATAAGCTTGTAGTGGGCTTATGAAAACATCTCAAAATTATGAGGTGAGCTTCTGCCACCAACGGAAACAATTGATTGATTGAGATCAAAGAAGATAAGAGAAACTTCTTCTCCGAGATGAGAAATGAAGAACTTGGGTCATTTACAAGCACCATAAATAGCAACAATCCTTAGGGAAAGCTTTAGGTGAAATATAGCCCAAGACAACTCCAATGAAGAGATTGATGGATTTAAAATACCTCATTCTTGACAACATGTGAATCATGAAGCATGAAGGAAAATTGTCGAGGATGACATAACACCATCTCAAGAGATAAGGTAGAAAGAATTACACTTCGGAATGCAAGAAGAAGAATACTTGAACTCCTCAAAACAAAACATGTGTTGGAGCCATGTTTATTTTTAGAGTATAGCTTGACGGATCTTAACTCCGCGAGAAATCTTGATGAACAATTGAAGAATGAAAATAATCCTTAACGAACCACCATGTAGAGCCTCCATGAAGAACTCCGGTAAACAAAAGGATGATAGAAAGAAAGAGAAGTTGAAAACACAAGGTGAAGCCTTGCAGTGATAAGGTGAAGCTTTGAAATGATATAGCCGAGAAAACTTGGAACTCCGGAAAGAAAAATGAACAAATGAAATCAAGAATTTTTGATGAACCTCCGGAATAAGGAATTGAATTTACTCGATGAAACAAGAATAAGAATTACATTATGTTGAACCTTCACCAATTAAATTGATGACAAGCAATGAATTTGGCATACTACTTATTCTCGTTGAAAAATGATTACAGATAGAGATATAGCGCAACCTTGAGAAGGTATTGATGGAACCACCGGTGGGATTTGGAAAACAAGAGTTGAACGCTTGAATGAATAATTCTGAGATGATAGGCTCAAGAGAATCAAACTGAAAAGACTCCTGAAATACTCCGGATGGATGACAAGAATTCTCACAATCAAAAACAATTATGAGAGGATGGCATCAAACTAGAACCATGAATCTTGAAGAGAAAAGAGCGAAATTTAAGAGAAACTCTTCTTCGGTCTTCAAATTCGAGAATGACGACGAGAAACAACACCATGAATTGTTGAGACACTCCGGAATGAAAATTAGAAAGGTTGAACCAACAATGAAAATAATTTGGAAGATCTTGGAGAAAACCAAGACTGATGATAATTCATCCTTACATCAAACTTTGCAATGAATTTGGGAATAGCTCTGGAAAATAGAAGAGTTAGGTAAGATCCTGGGAAAAGACCTGTGGGTTAGGGCCCACTAAAAAGAAAACATCGTTGAACGATTGTTTGAAATAGATATTGCACCGGTAGAATTAAATGGCTTGAATGAGATAGCATCCTCAAAAGAACTTGAGTGAATTGAGAATGGAAACTAGAATCTTCTGAGATATCTTCAACACTCCGGAACAATTGAATAGTGAGAAGTGGATGATTAAGAGATGCACCGGCATGAGAAAGCATTGTGAAAAGAGGAAAAGAATACGATCAACACTGAAAACTTGACTAAATCCACCGGAGAAGAAAATTAGAATGGGACAATGATAAGGTTGAAGCTTCCTTAGCGTCTTCATGAGAAATCACCGGATAAAACATTAAAGGAAAAGAATGAAGAAACTTCACTCAATAAAATGGATACTTGATTAAGAAATCTGAGTCCTTGAAGAAAAAGGGTGGGAGGGCGGGAAAACAAAGGCAACTTGGGTCGGATGAAACAAACACCGTTGAGAAAAAAAACTTAGAATTGATCTTGCGAAAGTTGGAATGATCGGATCCACTTGAAGAGAAGCACGCCCGTTGAGAAAAGAATTAACATGACAAGCTCAGTGATCAAGAAGGATTAGTATTCACATAGCAATATGAGAACACCAATTAGGAAAGGTATGGAATCAACACTTGGCATTGAAGCAACTTGAATACCACAAAACAAAACAAAAACAAAGGATTTGGCTTGCAGAATAAGCCGGAACAAACACATGATAGAGATTTCGCCCAAAGTGTTCGTGGTGGGGCCCACACGGACACGACGTATAGCGGACGTCACGAATGACAAACAAGGCGTCCCGAATCAGCATAGCCAAGGATTCTTTAAGGCGTCTCGCGACCACTTGTAAATCGACCGTGAATGGGCGGACCACTGACGTTGAACCCCAATCTCAAATCATACATCATCGGAAAGAATATCCCGTAAGCTACTAGAATTCCCACCTATAAACTCCGAAACTTTCTGGTTATGCAATCTGGTGTTGGGGATACAGGGACACAAAATATATCACCCAAACTAACAATACCTAGATCCATTGTATCCATCCGTCAACACATAACCAAGAAATCCTCGAAATCGTTTACCTCGACCTTGAAAAACATCCGTTATACAAGTCATGGCAATACTCCCTTTTCGCCACGATCTTTGGGCTATCGGGTTATCTCACCAACAACTGCACAAAAGAGATTTCGATGTCGGCAAAACTCAGGTATTCGAGAATGCAGCGATAAAATTGTGGCGACAACACCTCGGAGCTCAACTCCCGGGACACCGCCACAACCCCTAAATGTCGAGGCACCAAGAACAATGTTCTCATCACAAAACCATCGGAACGATTCCAAGATACCCACGTGATCCTAAAAAAATTTAGTGAAATTTGAGGAGAAAAGTCAAAACTCTCGTCGGGATACCTCACCGGAGCGACGAAGGGACTGGGGAATAAAAGAATCCTACTCTCGATATATATAATCCTAAGACTCAAAACATTTTCCATTCTAGACTCAACAACGCCAGACAAACAATCAAGTAGGGGCTCCTAAGTCGGGAAGGCTCGATTACCAACTTGAACGCCCTCGATGCGGCTATATCTCCCACGTGTCGAAGCACGACTTAGAGGCATAACCGCATTGAAAGCAATGTCGCAAGTGAGGTAATCTTCACACAACCCATGTAATACATAAGGAAAGAGATACATAGCTGGCTTACAATCGCCACTTCACACAATACATGGGTAAAACATTACATCATCAGATACAATCAAGGTCCGACTACGGAACCAAAATAAAAGAAGACTACCCCAAAGCTACAGATCCCGATCGTCCCAACTGGCTCCACTACTGATCTACTGAAATAAAACAACACAAAGAACAAGATCTTCATCGAGCTCCTCCTTGAGCTCAGTGCAACACCTGCACGGTTTCATCGGTACACGCAAACTGGTTTTGGAAGTATCTGTGAGTCACGGGACTCAGCAATCTCACACCCGAGATCAAGACTATTTAAGCTTAAAGGTAGGACAGGGTAGTGAGGTGGAGCTGCAGCAAGCGACTAGCATATATGGTGGCTACATGCGCAAATGAGAGCGAGAAGAGAAGGCGAAAGCACGGTCGAACAACTATGATCAAGAAGTGATCCTGCACTACTTACGTCAAGCATAACTCCAACACCGTGTTCACTTCCCGGACTCCGCCGAGAAGAGACCATCACGGTTACACACGCGTTGGTGTATTTTAATTAAGATCAACCGGGTTTTCTACAACCGACATTAACAAATTCCCATCTGCCACATAACCGCGGCACGGCTTTGAAAGTTTATACCTGCGGGGTGTCCCAACTTAGCCCATGATAAGCTCTCGCGATCAACGAAGGATATTCCTTCTCCCGGAAGACCCGATCAATCTCGGAATCCGGCTACAAGACATTTCACAGCAATAAAACAAGACCAGCAAAGCCGCCCGATCGCCGACAATCCTGATAGGAGCTGCACATATCTCGTTCTCGAGGCAACACCGGATGAGACATCCTCGAGTAAAACCAAACCTCGAGTTGCCACGAGGGGCCCCATGATCTACTCGGTTCGGGCCAGCACTTAGAGAAGCACTGGTCCGGGGGCTAAATAAAGATGACCCTTGGGCTCCGAAACCCAAGGGAAAAGGACTGGGTGAGGCAAATGTTAAAACCAAAGTTGGGCCTTCTTTGGAAAAGTCTTATTCAAAGCGAACTGTCAAGGGGTCCCATAAATCACCCGACCGCGTTAGGGACGCAAAAATCCGGGAACATAACACCGATATGACGGAAACTAGGGCGGCAAGAGTGGAACAAAACACCAGGCATAAGGCCGAGCCTTCCACCCTTTACCAAGTATATAGATGCATTAATAATATAAGATATATTGTGATATCCCAACAAGTAAACATGTTCCAACAAGGAACAACATCTCCATGTTCAACAAGGAACAAACTTCATCTTCACCTGCAACTAACAACGCTATAAGAGGGCTGAGCAAGCGGTAACATAGCCAAACAACGGTTTGCTAGGAAAGGATGGTTAGAGGTTGACATGGCAATGTGGGTGGCGTGATATAGCAAGTGGTAGGCATCGTAGCATAGGCATAGCAAAAGAGCGAGCAACTAGCAAGCAAAGATAGTAGTGATTTCGAGGGTATGGTCATCTTGCCTGAAATCCCGCAAGGAAGAGGAACGAGTCCATGAAGAAGACAAGCGGACGAAGTCGAACGAATCCTCACAACTCCGAACGAAACCGAAGCTAACGAGAGAAACAAACCGGAAAGAAGCAAACAACATAGTAAACAACCATCACATAAACATGGCATGATGCACAATCAAGTATGATGCATGTCCGGTTTAAATATGCATGGCATGGCAATATGCACAAACAATCCTACAAATTAAGTGGAGCTCAATATGCAATGAATTGCATATTGACGAAACACCACATCAATTATTTAGTTCTCTCCCGATTAGGTACTCAACAATATTAAATGTTATTAAACATGGCAAGAGGTGAAGCATATGAAACTAACTATTTAGGCAAGATTAAATGAGGCCGGAAATAACAACAACAATTCCGGAAAATCCCCATATGCAAATTATGGATTCGGTACAGATCTGACCTAAAGCATATTTTAGAGTTGTTAAACATGCAAAGTAATGCTACCATGTTAAACTAGGCATTTTTCTACCCCATTTACATATATAATTTATTTAAATCCGAGCTACGGTTATTTAGTTATGAAATAAATCATTTTAGCATGGCATTTAAGCAAATTAATGCAAACAACAATTATAAACATTTTAAATGTTGTTATCATGATGCGGATGACATGAGCAAGTTTTATGCAATATTATGAAAACTTTATCATGAGCATGATAGGAAGCATTATGTCACCGTGGTGGAAGATAGGGGGTGCCACGGCAACGAATCCGAAAATGGTGCCACGCAACATATCGGTTCCGACAGCTCAATCGAGATATCGGTGCAAAGGAAAGCGTGACGGAAGCGAGTCATGCAAGATGGTGGGGTGTTCCCGGTTACCGGGTTCCCACGGAACGGTGGCATGGCAAAAGAGGGGCATCGCAAGGATGATTCGGACACGGCGGTCATCTCGGGTTATACCTCCGGAACGTTCAAACGGGACGGGTCGAGTTTCGTAGAGGGAAGGAGATGGAAGTAGTCGTTCACGTGATGATCGCCGAGGGAAGTAGTCGTACACGGCGTCGGTAGAGGAAGTAGTGTTCACGTTCGATAGTAGTGGTACTTGGCGTTTCCGGCGACGACGGTAGAGGTACTTGGCGTATCGTCGGGGCACTTGTCGCATCATCGTGTAGTCGAACTTGGTACATTCCGAAGGGGTACTTGGCGTTTGTCGGGGCGGTCTTGGTGTAGAAGTACATGGCAAACGTAGTGGTACTTTGCGCCGGCCGTCCTAGAACTTTTAAAAAAAATCCACGGAGGCAGTCTTGGCGTTCCTGGTCTTGCAGTGCAATCGAACTTGGCGTCAACAAGGCCATGGAGGTAAATGGCGCAGGGCGTGCAGGAGGAGATGGTGAAACAGAGGCCATGGTCGGTCACCATCACCGGCAGGGCCGCGGCGGGAGGAGACACGGGAGGCGGGGCGACGGGCAGGGTCTCCCGAGGTGGAGCAGGGAGGCGCGGCCATGGCATCGGGCATGGCGACTCCGGAACGGGGCGGCGCGTCGGAGTTGGCCGACCTCGGGGGCACAGGGCGCGGGGTCGTTCTCGGCGGATCGGCCAAACGAGGCGTGGCGGCGCGGGACCCGAGGCGGCGAGGAGGAGGTCGCGTGGACGGGAGGAGAAGGGATGGCGGCGAGCTCGGCCGGCCGGGCGCGGGCCGCAGCGACGGGTCATGGTCTCGCTGGTCGGCGCGGGGGGGCGGAGGCGCGAGGCGAAGGAGAGGCGCGGGACGGAGAGGTGGCCGCGATGCCACAGGGAGGAGGCGAGGCGAGCGAGGAGGGTTGATCGCGAGGGAGGAGAGAGAGATGGGATCGAGGGAAAGGGAGATCGGGCGCGGGCGCTCTCTGGCGCTGGAGAGGAGCGAAGGAGGAGGAGGAGGATCGAGAGAGATGGGCTAGGGTTAGAGGGGGGTTGGTGGGCCTTGGCCTTGGGCCTCTGCGGGGAGTTGGGAGGCCCAGAGGAGGAGAAAGGCCAGGGGCCTTAGAGGCCGGCTGGGCTGGGAAGAAGCCGAGGCTGGCTGGGATCTCTTCTATCTCTCCTTAAATATATTTAGCGAGAAAAATAAATAAAGAGAGACAAAAGAACGAGAGGGTTAGGGAAAGAATTTGGACATGGGGATAATTTTCCGGGCTCATAAAAATGTGAGGAATTTAACAAAAATGATCCAAGGATTTTGGTGGAACTCGGAAAATGATAGAATAATAATGGCAAGGTGTGGGAACCAAACTTGAAGTAGAAGGGCATTGGAATTTTTGCAAGTGGGTTATGATGATTCCAAAGCGAGGAATATTTTAATATAGCTCCCTAATATTGGGAGGATATGTTATAAAGAGAAGTCAACCTTCCTCGATTTAAATGGATCGAAAAATCCATACAATTTATTTAGTTGAGTTGCAAAAATTAATGATATGATGGCATGATGAGATGATGCAATGCAAGAGATGACATGAGCAATGCACAAACAAAACAAATCACATGGCAAAACTCGGAAACCCTGGAAGGCAACTGAAGCTCCGGTCTTGGGGCGTTACACGCCGGCCCTGGGAGATGAGATCTCCTGGGGGGCGGCGGCCAAGGGGGAGGCTTGCCCCCCAAGGCAAGTGGAGGCGCCCCCCCACCCTAGGGTTTCCAACCCTAGGCGTAGGGGGGCCCAAGGGGGGGGCGCACCAGCCCACCAGGGATTGGTTCCCCTCCCCACTTAAGCCCACGGGGCCCTCCGGGATAGGTGGCCCCACCCGGTGGACCCCCGGGACCCTTCCGGTGGTCCCGGTACAATACCGGTGACCTCGAAACTTTCCCGATGGCCGAAACTGCACTTCCTATATATAATTCTTCACCTCCGGACCATTCCGAACTCCTCCCGACATCCGGGATCTCATCGGGACTCGAACAACTTTCGGTTACTGCATACTCATATCTCTACAACCCTAAGCGTCACCGAACCTTAAGTTTGTAGACCCTACGGGTTCGGAGACATGCGACATGACCGAGACGCCTCTCGGTCAATAACCAACAGCGGATCTGGATACCCATGCTGGCTCCCACATGCTCCTCGATGATCTCATCGG
Source organism: Aegilops longissima (assembly GCA_021605205.1). Lineage (NCBI taxonomy): Eukaryota > Viridiplantae > Streptophyta > Magnoliopsida > Poales > Poaceae > Aegilops > Aegilops longissima. Next base: position 91,892,275 of record CM038681.1, read on the forward strand.
ATGAACCACGATGTCGAGGATTCAAGCAACCCCGTATACAATTCCCTTTGTCAATCGATACGTCACTTGCCCGAGACTCGATCGTCGGTATCCCAATACCTCGTTTAATCTCGTTACCGGCAAGTCACTTTACTCGTACCGTAATGCATGATCCCGTGACCAGGCACTTGGTCACATTGAGCTCATTATGATGATGCATTGCCGAGTGGGCCCAGAGATACCTCTCCGTCATACGGAGTGACAAATCCCAGTCTCGATTCGTGCCAACCCAACAGACACTTTCATAGATACCCGTAGTGTACCTTTATAGTCACCCAGTTACGTTGTGACGTTTGGCACACCCAAAGCACTCCTACGGTATCCGGGAGTTGCACAATCTCATGGTCTAAGGAAATGATACTTGACACTTGGAAAAGCTCTAGCTAAACGAACTACACGATCTTTGAGCTATGCTTAGGATTGGGTCTTGTCCATCACATCATTCTCCTAATGATGTGATCCCGTTATCAATGACATCCAATGTCCATAGTCAGGAAACCATGACTATCTGTTGATCAACGAGCTAGTCAACTAGAGGCTTACTAGGGACATGTTGTGGTCTATGTATTCACACGTGTATTACGATTTCCGGATAACACAGTGATAGCATGAATAACAGACTATTATCTTGAACAAAGAAATATAATAATGACCATTTTATTATTGCCTCTAGGGCATATTTCCAACAGTCTCCCACTTGCACTAGAGTCATTGTGATGAATCGAACACCCATAGCATTCTGGTGTTGATCATGTTTTGCTCTAGGGAGAGGTTTAGTCAACGGATCTGCTACATTCAGATCCGTATGTACTTTACAAATATCTATGTCTCCATCTTGAACATTTTCACGTATGGAGTTGAAGCGACGCTTGATGTGCCTGGTCTTCTTGTGAAACCTAGGCTCCTTGGCAAGCGCAATAGCTCCAGTGTTGTCACAGAAGAGTGCGATCGGCCCCGACGCATTGGGTATGAATCCTAGGTCGGTGATGAACTCCTTCACCCATATTTCTTCATGCGCTGCCTCCGACGCTGCCATGTACTCTGCTTCACATGTAGATCCCGCCACGACGCTTTGCTTGCAACTGCACCAGCTTACCGCCCCACCATTCAAAATATACACGTATCCGGTCTGTGACTTAGAGTCATCCAGATCTGTGTCGAAGCTGGCGTCGACGTAACCCTTTACCACGAGCTCTTCGTCACCTCCATAAATGAGAAACATATCCTTAGTCCTTTTCAGGTACTTTAGGATGTTCTTGACCGCTGTCCAGTGTTCCTTGCGGGGATTACTTTGGTACCTTCCTACCAAACTTACAGCAAGGTTTACATCAGGTCTGGTACACAACATGGCATACATAATAGACCCTATGGCTGAGGCATAGGGGATGACACTCATCTCTTCTTTATCTTCTGCCGTGGTCGGGCATTGAGCTGAGCTCAATCTCACACCTAGCAATACAGGCAAGAACCCTTTCTTGGACTGATCCATATTGAACTTCTTCAATATCTTATCAAGGTATGTGCTTTGTGAAAGACCTATGAGGCGTCTCGATCTATCCCTACAGATCTTGATGCCTAATATGTAAGCAGCTTCTCCAAGGTCCTTCATTGAAAAACACTTATTCAAGTAGGCCTTAATGCTGTCCAAAAGTTCTATATCATTTCCCATCAAAAGTATGTCATCTACATATAATATGAGAAATGCTACAGAGCTCCCACTCACTTTCTTGTAAACGCAGGCTTCTCCATAAGTCTGCATAAACCCAAATGCTTTGATCATCTCATCAAAGCGAATGTTTCAACTCCGAGATGCTTGCACCAGCCCATAAATGGATCGCTGGAGCTTGCATACCTTGTTAGCATTCTCAGGGTCGACAAAACCTTCTGGCTGCATCATATATAGTTCTTCCTTAAGATGGCCGTTAAGGAATGCCGTTTTGACGTCCATTTGCCATATCTCATAATCATAGTATGCGGCAATTGCTAACATCATTCGGACGGACTTCAGCTTCGCTACGGGAGAGAAAGTCTCATCGTAGTCAATCCCTTGAACTTGTCGATAACCCTTAGCGACAAGTCGAGCTTTATATATGGTAACATTACCATCCGCGTCCGTCTTCTTAAAAATCCATTTGTTTTCTATTGCTCGCCGATCATCGGGCAAGTCTGTCAAAGTCCATACTTTGTTTTCATACATGGACCCTATCTCGGATTGCATGGCTTCAAGCCATTTGTTGGAATCTGGGCCCGCCATTGCTTCTTCATAGTTTGAAGGTTCACCGTTGTCTAACAAGATGATTTCCAAGACAGGGTTGCCGTACCACTCTGGTGCGGAACGTGTCCTTGTGGACCTTCGAAGTTCAGTAGGAGCTTGATCCGAAGTATCTTGATCATCATCATTAACCTCCTCTCTTGTTGGTGCAGGCACCACAGGAACATCTTCCTGAGTTGCGCTACTTACCGTTTCAAGAGGCAATACTTCATCAAGCTCTACTTTCCTCCCACTTAATTCTTTCGAGAGAAACTCTTTCTCCAGAAAGGACCCGTTCTTGGCAACAAAGATCTTGCCTTCGGATCTTAAGTAGAAGGTATACCCAATGGTTTCCTTAGGGTATCCTATGAAGACGCATTTTTCCGACTTGGGTTCGAGCTTTTCAGGTTGGAGTTTCTTGACATAAGCATCGCATCCCCAAACTTTTAGAAACGACAACTTAGGTTTCTTGCCAAACCATAATTCATACAGTGTCGTTTCAACGGATTTAGACGGTGCCCTATTTAAAGTGAATGTAGCTGTCTCTAGAGCATATCCCCAAAATGATAGTGGTAAATCGGTAAAAGACATCATAGATCACACCATATCCAATAAAGTGCGATTACGACATTCGACACACCGTTACGCTAAGGTGTTCCAGGCGGCGTGAGTTGTGAAACGATTCCACATTTCCTTAAGTGCGTACCAAATTCGTGACTTAGATATTCTCCCCCACGATCTGATCGTAAGAACTTTATCTTTCGGTCACGTTGATTCTCTACCTCATTCTGAAATTCCTTGAACTTTTCAAAGGTCTCAGACTTGTGTTTCATCAAGTAGACATACCCATATCTACTCAAGTCGTCAGTGAGAGTGAGAACATAACGATATCCTCCGCGAGCCTCAACTCTCATTGGACCGCACACATCTGTATGTATGATTTCCAATAAGTTGGTTGCTCGCTCCATTGTTCCGGAGAACGGAGTCTTGGTCATTTTGCCCATGAGGCATGGTTCGCATGTGTCAAATGATTCATAATCGAGAGACTCTAAAAGTCCATCAGCATGGAGCTTCTTCATGCGCTTGACACCAATGTGACCAAGGCGGCAGTGCCACAAGTATGTGGGACTATCGTTATCAACTTTACATCTTTTGGTATTCACACTATGAATATGTGTAACATCACGTTCGAGATTCATTAAGAATAAACCATTGACCATCGGGGCATGACCATAAAACATATCTCTCATATAAATAGAACAACCATTATTCTCGGATTTAAATGAGTAGCCATCTCGTATTAAACGAGATCCAGATACAATGTTCATGCTCAAAGCTGGTACTAAATAACAATTATTGAGGTTTAAAACTAATCCCGTAGGTAAATGTAGAGGTAGCGTGCCGACGGCGATCACATCGACCTTGGAACCATTCCCGACGCGCATCGTCACCTCGTCCTTCGCCAGTCTCCGCTTATTCCGCAGCTCTTGCTTTGAGTTACAAATATGAGCAACCGCACCGGTATCAAATACCCAGGAGCCACTACGAGCACTGGTAAGGTACACATCAATTACATGTATATCAAATATACCTTTGGTTTTGCCGGCCTTCTTGTCCGCTAAGTACTTGGGGCAGTTCCGCTTCCGGTGACCCTCTTCCCTTGCAATAAAAGCACCCAGTCTCAGTCTTGGGTCCATTGTTTGACTTCTTCCCGGTAACTGGCTTATCGGGCGCGGCAACTCCCTTGCCGTCCTTCTTGAAGTTCTTCTTACCCTTGCCTTTCTTGAACTTAGTGGTTTTATTCACCATCAACACTTGATGTTCCTTTTTGATCTCTACCTCCGCTGATTTCAGCATTGAATATACCTCAGGAATGGTCTTTTCCATCCCCTGCATATTGAAGTTCATCACAAAGCTCTTGTAGCTCGGTGGAAGCGACTGAAGGATTCTGTCAATGACCGCGTCATCCGGGAGATTAACTCCCAGCTGAGTCAAGCGGTTGTGCAACCCAGACATCTTGAGTATGTGCTCACTGACAGAACTATTTTCCTCCATCTTACAGCTGAAGAACTTGTCGGAGACTTCATATCTCTCGACCCGGGCATGAGCTTGGAAAACCATTTTCAGCTCTTCGAACATCTCATATGCTCCGTGTTGCTCAAAACGCTTTTGGAGCCCCGGTTCTAAGCTGTAAAGCATGCCGCACTGAACGAGGGAGTAATCATCAGCACGAGACTGCCAAGCGTTCATAACGTCTTGGTTCTCTGGGATTGGTGCTTCACCTAGCGGTGCTTCTAGGACATAATCTTTCTTGGCAGCTATGAGGATGATCCTCAGGTTCCGGACCCAGTCCGTATAGTTGCTGCCATCATCTTTCAGCTTGGTTTTCTCTAGGAACGCGTTGAAGTTGAGGGTAACGTGGGCCATTTGATCTACAAGACATATTGTAAAGATTTTAGACCAAGTTCATGATAATTAAGTTCATCTAATCAAATTATTTACTGAACTCCCACTCAGATTAGACATCTATACCTATACTAATTACAGACTCCCAAGAAATTACCACATTAATTAATAATTAGGAGCCGTTAATCTCGGTGGGACCAAATTATTACGGTCTGGATTAACCCATGTAACACCGTATAGGCATCTGCGTTTGATCTATCTAGAAAAAAACATCTAATATTTTAGAAGGTCAACCGTACGATCATATATGTCAAGCGTGTTGGGCTGGAACTCTCCGGCCAGAGCACGACTTCCCCCGATCTTGTGATTTCCCTGGTCATCGATGACCGCCTCATCTAGACGACCACCATGTCCCACAAGAAAAGTATGGCCGCCTCTTGCAGATAGTTGCTTCTGCATCGCGTGGCTGCCGCATCTTCTTTCTCTTGGTGCGAGATTTCTGTAGTTTGCTTCTCGCCGCCATGATTTCCTCGTGGCATCCCACAGTCACACTTTGCGAGATGCACGGCCGCCATTTGATAGATGCGAGGCCGCCTTCTTTTGTCTTCTCACCATCGTGAAATCTACCACTTTTAGGAGGAGGAAGGAGGTGTGGTCGTTCTGTCGGGGCCGGATCATGGAGGCGCAGAGGAAGATGATATGTCTGGTGCAGGCATCAGACCAGCTACATGATGAGACATGCACCAGCACCACACACATGTCTTGCACGTGGCCAGACTTGGGCATGTCTAGCTGATTTCTACGAGGGCGAGATCGACCTGGTAATGCGATACTCAGTCCAGCCAACAACGTACAGTACTTTTTTTCCTTAGGTCTCTTCCTCTATCAGTCTGAATCCAATCTAATTCTTTCTATTTGACAATGCATTCAAAGTGTTCAATGAATTGTTCTTTTCCAAGACTTGAATTCCAATAGAAGAGTTCACATCAGTAATTTATTGAAGCAAATAAAGCTATAGTAGAATATTAAACACTATGGTGTACGTACTTTTGTGGAACTTTTCATGTAATCTTCTTCAGTACATAGTACGTTTGGTACTAATGTGCTAACTCTTTCATGTATAGCCAACCAGCAAGCGCTTCGCAGCCAGCAACCTAGCGTCCACCCTATTCCGTTTTCTCTGGATCGTAACCCACCTCCGCTGGATCCACTATGTCTCAAAGCAAGCCCTAGAGGAGAACTCGATTATTTGAGTGCTGATCTCCTTTCGTCACCATCTTTCCGCGCCGTTGTTGGCAGTAACCGAGCTTAGCAGTTGATGCACATGCAGCACGCTGTAGAGAGCATCGAGCATATTTGGAAGTCTGCTCTTCAAGGCTACAGTCAAATACATAGCGCCGGTGGCCCTGAACCAGATCCTTGGCGTGACCAACAATAAAGAATTGTCATCTAATCTATCCATCAAGGTATGTACAGCTATTATCAACTCACGTACAGTTGTTTAGTTCAGCCTTTCCTCATACCAAGCTCTTTTCTGTACCAACAAGAAGTTCTTAATTATACACAACAGATCATAATGAGGCAGTATTCTCTTAATTCATAAAAAATTCCAGTGATTTTAGTATTTTTCATGTAAGACATTAAGGGTCAAGGAAGCTGCAGTTTTTATTTCACTAGGTTGCTTCCTCTAGCTCGCAGCATCTGGCGACGGACTTATGGTGGTCATGTTGTCTAACATTGGTCATATATCTGTGTAGGGCAAGGAGAGAGATCTCAGTGTTTGATCAATCAAGAATTCATGATTGATGCAAGAAGATGAAAGCAACTTCTACAGATATATCTCAATGTTTGCATGGTGTACGTGTTACTTCTTTGGATATCCAAATATCTCATCAGTGATATTATGTTTCGGCACATGGAGTGATATCATTCACCTTGGAAAATAGTATTTGTAGCTTCTTATTTCCCTTCTATTTGTATCATATTAGCAAGAACAATAGCACTGTTCAGGTGTCGATATATGTGTTCCCTTCTGACTATGGTTTTTCTGAATAGTGGATCAAAATAAAGCTGGCCCAAAAGATTCAAAGATCAGGTAGCATCGCTTCCTTCCTTAGTTACTAAAACATAATCTCTTCTCTTGCAGCATGGTTACGAGAAATATATGAATTCTAATAACCATAACCAGTTTCTGAAGTTTGTATTTGCACATGCTTTTTGTAAAGGACCATGTTAATATTACAGACTTATGTAGTTTTTTGATCAAGGTATTGATGGTATCCAACTATATATTGGCCACTCCGAAGATAGCGTTATTTCTTCATGTATCAATGAGGTAAGGCGATGAGAAGAATTATGGACTGATATCATTGCTTGCACAGTAAAATAAATTTTCATAAATACGAAGATCTCAATAGTTATTAGGTTTGGAGATGATTTTCTTTGATACTTCTATATGATAAGACAACGATAGTAGTTGCCTATTTTTCTTTCTACAATATTAATTAGAAAGGACTCAAACAGAAGAAGCGACCAAGTGTTTGTGGGTTGCCGCAAAATGAAAAGAATAAACAAAATAATCTCCATACTTTCATGTTTGAGCATTCACTTCTCTCTCTTTCAATAACATGTTTCTAGACTTGGATTACTTTCTTCTGCCAGTCCTTTTCAGTTAATCTTCGTCTCATATATAGTCCATACATTTAGAGGAATGCTAAGGTTTGCTATGTCCGTATCCATATTTTGTTTTTGGATTAACTACGGGGACATATAAATAATTAATGATGAATTATCAGGGTTAAATATTATTCTGCAGAAAAAAGAATCAATGCTGCATTATCTCTCTCCAGTGGTTCGTGCGTTAGATGATGGTACATTTGCTCATTTCATTATCTGTACGTAGTTAGCAAAATTTAGGTGTCCTCATTTTACGTTTGATTTGTACTTTCAGACTGGGTCAATGTGTACGGTATCTCTATTGTCCATGTTCCCTGGAATAATATAGATGAATGGAAACATGGGATTTGACCTATTTTTCTTAAATTTGTCAGCCAACTTGGGATACATCTATCATGAGCTAATATTTAGCTGGCTTTATTTTTTCAAAATAGTCCATTTCTTTTTAGGCAAATTCCGATGGTGTTTTTTTTCTTCCTATTATCGGTCAACCTAATTCTCCTTGGATAATTTATCCACAATGAAACACCTTTTATTGTGTTTTATCGTGCATGATATGTAGCATTCATCAACATTATAATAGATGCTACTAAACAAATACACATCACCAATTAGAAATTGAATTTAAGCTTCACACTTATTCCAGTTGCAAATTTTAAGGTGTCTGTCCTGGAAAAAAAAGTTTGATCAGAATTAATAAATAACATGATGTATTCCTTCTATGTTCTTCCATACTAGCTATCTCTCCTTTTTTCTCTGTAAAAGGGCGGGTAGAAATTGTGTTATGCCGATCTTATTGTGTAAGGTGTCAAAATACTTCGCATATGAATTAACCCAGTGCAGTTGCATTGTTTAGATGTGCCCTCGACATGTTTGGAGCAAAAGATTGTCCTTTCTAATATGATTGTCCTTCCATGATACCCAACTTTCAGACTAAATTATTAGAGGTTCTAAATATATAGAGATTCCAGATGGTAAAGGCATCAGATTACAATTATCCTCTGTGAGTACCTTTCTTTTCAACGGGCAATTAAGTAAGTTTGCTTCATTGGTGTTTAGTATATCTATTGGTACCCTACCATATGTTTGAGAAAAAAAATACTTGAATCAATTTTACAATGCCTATATTAATATAATTTTGGTCATTGTCAATATTTTGCAGTACGATGTAGACCTCCGAGCGAGATTCTAGTATGTTGACCATCATCCTGTTCCAATTCAAGGGACTATGATATTTAGTGCTCACCTCCATGATTCATTTTCATAGCCATGAAATATCGATCAATCAAGAACAATATATTTTCCTAATATTTATTTATATAAAATCTTACGTATTAATAAAATTATTAACTTTATTTTATAATTCATATTTTTTAATTCCTAGCCCGTGCGGATGCACGGTTGACGACTAGTCCCTCTAGTCGTCTAAGTGAAACATGATCCGAGTCAACTAGGCCGTGTCCGGTCATCACGTGAGACGGACTAGTCGACGTCGGTGAACATCTCCATGTTGATCGTATCTTCTATACGACTCATGCTCGACCTTTCGGTCTTCCGTGTTCCGAGGCCATGTCTGTACATGCTAGGCTCGTCAAGTCAACCTAAGTGTATTGCGTGTGTAAATCTGGCTTACACCCGTTGTATTCGAACGTTAGGATCTATCACACCCGATCATCACGTGGTGCTTCGAAACAACGAACCTTCGCAACGGTGCACAGTTAGGGGGAACACTTTCTTGAAATTATTGTGAGGGATCATCTTATTTACTACCATCGTTCTAAGTAAACAAGACGCAAAAACATGATAAACATCACATGCAATCAAATAGTAGTGACATGATATGGCCAATATCATATAGCTCCTTTGATCTCCATCTTCGGGGCTCCATGATCATCTTTGTCACCGGCATGACACCATGATCTCCATCATCATGATCTCCATCATCGTGTCTCCATGAAGTTGCTCGCCAACTATTACTTCTATTACTATAGCTAACGGTTTAGCAATAAAGTAAAGTAACTACATGGCGTTGAATCAATGACACGCAGGTCATACAATAATTAAGACAACTCCTATGGCTCCTGCCGGTTGTCATACTCATCGACATGCACGTCGTGATTCCTATTACAAGAACATGATCTCATACATCACATATATCATTCATCATTCATCACAACTTTTGGCCATATCATATCACAATCACATGCTGCAAAAACAAGTTAGACGTCCTCTAATTGTTGCTGCATGTTTTACGTGGCTGCAATAGGGTTCTAGCAAGAACGTTTTCTTACCTACGTTAAAGCCACTACGTGATTTGTCAACTTCTATTTACCCTTCATAAGGACCCTTTTCATCAAATCCGCTCCAACTAAAGTGGGAGAGACAGACACCGCTAGCCACCTTATGCAACTAGTGCATGTCGACCGGTGGAACCTGTCTCACGTAAGCGTCACGTAAGGTCGGTCCGGGCCGCTTCATCCCACAATACCGCTGAAGCAAAATAAGACTAGTAGTGGCAAGAAAGTTGACAACATCTACGCCCACAACAAATTGTGTTCTACTCGTGCAAAGAGAACTACGCATAGACCTAGCTCATGATGCCGCTGTTGGAGAACGTTGCAGAAAATAAAAAATTTCTACGGTTTCACCAAGATATATCAATGAGTTCATCTAGCAACGAGAGAGAGGAGTGCATCTACATACCCTTGTAGATCGCGAGCGGAAGCGTTCAAGAGAACGGGGTTGAGGGAGTCGTACTCGTCGTGATCCAAATCTCCGATGATCCTAGTGCTGAACGGACAACACCTGCGCGTTCAACACACGTACGGTTGAGGAAGACGTCTCCTCCTTCTTGATCCAGCAAGGGGGAAGGAGAGGTTGACGGAGATCCAGCAGCACGACGGCGTGGTGGTGGATGCAGTAGTGATCTCGGCAGAGCTTCGCCGAGCTTCTACGAGAGGGAGAGGTGTAGCAAGGGGGAAGGGAGGCGCCTATGGCATGGGGGTGCGGCTGCCCTCCCTCCCCCCCTTTATATAAGCTCCCTAGGGGGGGGGGGGGCGCTGGCCCTGTTGTAACGCCCCAAGACCGACGATCCAGAAGACTTCCATATTTTTGTGACCTCCGTGTGTTTTATTTGTGCTTGCTCTATTTATTTTTGCATTGCATCATCTCATCATGCCATCATGTCATTAACCTTTGCATCTCAACCTCAACTAAATAATTTGCATAGATCTTTTGATCTATTTAAATCGAGGGAAGGGTGACTTCTCTTTATAACATATCGTCCCAATATTAGGGAGCTATATTAAATATTTCTTTAATTTGGAAATCACCATAACACACTTGCAAATTATCCCAATACCTTTGTTATCTTAATTCTTGGTTTCCAACCTTGCCATATATTCTTTCATCGCTTTCCCAAGCTCCACCAAAATTCACAACATTTTTGGACCTTCCTTTTATCAAGTCCTAGTTCAAACCCATTTGAATTAAATTCAAATGAGTCCGAATTTACATCATTCAATCATGGCCTTTTCTATTTTCTCGGAACAAGCATATTTTTGTGAGGCCGGGAAAATAATCCCCATGCCCAAACTCTTTCTCTAACCTTTTCTTTTCTTCCCTTTTCTTTCTTTTTCTCTGTTATAAGAGAAGAGAGGAGGGAGAGAGCCAGCCCAGCTGGGCCTCCCAGCTACCGCAGCTCGGCCTCATCCCCGCAGCCCACCAGTTTTTCTAACCCTAGGCCCGATCCCTCTTCTCTCCCTCGTCCCCCCGTTCCCAATCTCCACTCGCTCGACCCCCATCGCTAGCAGCCGCCGTGTCGTTCGTGGCGTCGGGCGGACCTCCAGCGCCGCCGCCTCAAGCTCCAGATCCGGTCGGCCCCATCGCCCTGTCCCAGCCGTCCTTCTCCTTCCCTCGTGGCGCTTGGGGCATCGAGCTCGTCGCCCGCCTCCGTTCGCTCCCACGCCGAAGTCACCGCCGCGGCCCTGCCGGACGTTGGTGACCCCGAAGCGCCCGCGCCCGATCTGCTTCGGCCCGCCTAGCTCATCATCTCCGCCCCGTGCCTCGACTCAGAGCCGGCGCGCCATGGACGCCGAGCTCCTCCGCGTCACCCTGCCTCGACACTGCTTCGCCTCTGCACCGCGCCGCCCCGTCGACCCACCGCGTCCTCGCGTCTCCCTTCCTCATCCTGCACCCCGGCCGTCCGGCCGTCGCGTTGCCATCTTCCAGCGACCTCGCCGCCTTCCTGCACACGCGTGCCCGCTGCTGGTCTCGTGTGAGAGCCCCTCCTCACGGTCATGGCGTCCGTCGTGGCTGTTCAGTGCCCGCACGTTGCTGCTGCTTCGCTGCCCGCCTCTTCGTTGTCCGCCAAGACCCAGACGTTGTGCTTGTTCGTTTGGCTCATCCCAAGCCTCGGTAGACCCGGGGCCTCGCTGCACTTGACCGTCGTCGTTCTGTTGCTTCTCCGGGAAGACAGAGACTGCCAAGTACATGGATACGCCAAGTTCCGCTCCGAACATGTACGACTACACCTGTTGATGCGTCAAGTACCTAGGAACGTCTACGACTACGCGGACTCGCCAAGTACCACGACGACCGTGTACCACTGCCGTCGACCCCGTAGACATCGGGTGCGTCAAGTCCCTCTTCGAGACGTGTACCACTACTTCCGCTACCGTCGCCCCGAAGATGTTGGATTCGTCAAGTGCCTCTTCGAAACGAACGTGTACAACTACTTCCACTACCTTCGCGAGAATGACTACTTCCACTACGGCCCGTGTACCACTACTTCCCTCGACGAACTCGTTCCACCCCGAATGCACGCTTCGAAGGTATAAGCCCCGAGACGATCAACCGTGGACCGAATGAATGTGTGTTGTATGAGATGCTTGTGTGTGCACCGCGTCCGAATTGTCGCTCTTTGCCATGCCACCGACACGTAGGAACCCGGAATCCGGGAGCACCCCACCATCTATAGCATGTTTCGCACATCAGCACGCTTCCTTTTGCACCGTTATCTCCATGAGCTACTGGAACCAATATGTTGCCGTGGCATCATTTTCGGATTCGTCGCCGTGACACCCTTTCTTTCTGCCACGGTGACAAATGCCTCGTAACATGCTCATGTCAACATTTTCATAAAATTGCATAAAACTTGTATATGTCATCCGCATCATGATAACAACATTTAAATGTTTAAAATTGTTGTTGCATTAAATTGCTAAATGCATATGGGGATTTACCGGATTTTTTGTTTTTATATCCGGCCCCATTTAAATTGTTTAGATGGTATAGTTTTGTTATGCTTCACCACTTGCCATGTTAACCAATATTTAACATTGTTGGGTACATAACCGAGAGAGAACTAAATAATTGATGTGGTGTTTTGTCAATATGCAACTCGTTGCATATTGAGCTCCACTTAACTTGTAGTGTTGTTTGTGCATATTGCCATGCCATGCCTCATTAAACCGGAAATGCATCATACTTGTTTGTGCATCATACTTGTTTGTGCATCATGACATGTTTATGCTTGTGTGTTTACTATGTTGTTTGTTTCTTTCGGGTGGCTTCTCTCGTTAGCTTCGGTTTCGTTCCGGAGTTGTGAGGATTCGTTCGACTACGTTCGTTTGTCTTCTTCATGGACTCGTTCTTCTTCCTTGCGGGATTTCAGGCAAGATGACCATACCCTCTAAATCACTTCTATCTTTGCTTGCTAGATGCTCGCTCTTTTGCTATGCCTATGCTGCGATGCCTATCACTTGCTTATCATGCCTCCCATGTTGCCATGTCAAGCCTCTAACCATCCTTTCCTAGCAAACCGTTTTTTGGCTATGTTACCGCTTTGCTCAGCCTCTCTTATAGCGTTGTTAGTTGCAGGTGAAGATGAAGTTTGTTCCTTGTTGGAACATGGAGATGTTGTTCCTTGTTGGAACATGTTTACTTGTTGGTATATCACAATATATCTTCTTTAATTAATGCATCTATATACTTGGTAAAGGGTGGAAGGCTCAGCCTTATGCCTGGTGTTTTGTTCCACTCTTGCCGCCCTAGTTTCCGTCATACCGGTGTTATGTTCCTTGATTTTGCGTTCCTTACACGGTTGGGTGATTTATGGGACCCCTTGAAAGTTCGCTTTGAATAAAACTCCTCCAGCAAGGCCCAACATTGGTGTTAACATTTGCCACCTAAGCCTTTTTCCCTTGGGTTCTGCAGACTCAAGGGTCATCTTTATTTTAACCCCCCCGGGCCAATGCTCCTCTGAGTGTTGGCCCAAACTAGAGCGCTTTGCAGTGCCCCCTCAAGGAAACTTGGGGTCTGGTTTTAGTTGTACGGACTGCTCATCCGGTGTGCCCTGAGAACGAGATATGTGCAGCTCCTATCAGGATTTGTCGGCACATTCAGGCGGCTTTGCTGGTCTTGTTTTACCATTGTCGAGATGTCTTGTAGTCCGGGATTCCGAGACTGAACGGGTCTTCCCGGTAGAAGGAATATCCTTCGTTGACCGTGAGAGCTTATAATGGGCTAAGTTAGGACACCCCTGCAGGGTATTATCTTTCGAAAGCCGTGCCCGCGGTTATGAGGCAGATGGGAATTTGTTAATGTCCGGTTGTAGAAAACCCGAAGTTGATCTTAATTAAAATACATCAACCTCATGTGTAACCGTGATGGTCTCTTCTCGGCGGAGTCCGGGAAGTGAACACGGTGTTGGAGTTATGTTTGACGTAAGTAGTTTCAGGATCACTTCTTGATCGCTACTAGCTTCACGACCGTGCCTTGCTTCTCTTCTCGCTCTCTTTTGCGAATGTAGCCCCCAGATATGCTAGTCGCTTGCTGCAGCTCCACCTCACTACCTTCTCCTACCCATAAGCTTAAATAGTCTTGATCTCGCGGGTGTGAGATTGCTGAGTCCCCGTGACTCACAGATACTTCCAAAACCAGTTTGCAGGTGCCGATGAAACCGTGCAGGTGACGCATCCGAGCTCAAGGAGGAGCTCAATGAAGATCTTGTTCATTGTGTTGTTACGTTTCAGTTGATCAGTAGTGGAGCCCAGTTGGGACGATCGGGGATCTGTGTAGCATTTGGGGTAGTCTTCTTTTATTTTGGTTCCGTAGTCGGACCTTGATTGTATCTGTATGATGTAATGCTTTACTCATGTATTGTGTGAAGTGGCGATTGTAAGCCAACTATGTATCTCTTTCCCTTATGTATTACATGGGTTGTGTGAAGATTACCTGACTTGTGACATTTCTTTCAATGCGGTTATGCCTCTAAGTCGTGCTTCGACACGTGGGAGATATAGCCGCATCGAGGGCATTACAAGTTGGTAATCAGAGCCATCCCCGACTTAGGAGCCCCCTACTTGATTGTTTGCTGGCGTTGTTGAGTCTAGAACAAAATGTTTTGAGTCTTAGGATTATATATATCGGAGAGTAGGATTCTTTTTACTCCTCAGTCCCTTCGTCGCTCTGGTGAGGTCTCCTGACGTAGAAGTTTTGACTCTTCTCTCCTCAAATTTCACTAAAAAAAATTTAGGATCACGCGGGTATCTTGGAATCGTTTCGATGGTTTTGTGACGAGAACATTGTTCTTGGTGCCTCCTGACATTTAGGGGTTGTGGCAGTGTCCCGGGGAGTTGAGCTCCGAGGTGTTGTCGTCACAATTTTATCGTTGCAGTTCTGGAATACCTGAGCTTTGCCGACATCGAAAATCTCTTTTATGCAGTTGTTGGTGAGATAACCTCGATAACCCAGTACTGGGGCGAGCTCGAGAGTATTGCCATAACTCGTATAACGGATGCTTTTCGAAGGTCGAGGTACACGATTTCCGAAGGTTTCTTGGTTATGTGTTGACGGATGGATACAGCTGGATCTAGGTATTGTTAGTTTGGGTGATATATTTTGTGTCCCCTGTATCCCCAACACCTGATTGCATAACCAGAAAGTTTCGGGAGTTTATAAGTGGGAATTCAAGTATCTCGTAGGATATCTTTCCAACAGACACATGATACGATATGGGATCCATCATATGTTTGTTTCCGGCTTATTCTGCAAGCCAAATCCTTTGTTTTTGTTCCGTTTTGTGGTATTCGAGTTGCTTCAATGTCAAGTGTTGATTCCATACCTTTCCTAAATGGTGTTCTCATATTTCTATGTGAATACTAATCCTTCTTGATCATCGAGTTTGTCATCTCAATTTCTTCTCACCGGTGCGCTTCTCTTCAAGATGATCCCATCATTCTCCCCATTCGCGAGATCAATTCTCAGTTCTTTGCAATGGTGCTTGCTTCATCCGTCCCAAGTTGTCTTTGTTTTCCCCGCCCTCCCACCCTTTTCGTCAAGGACTCATATATCCCTAACCAAGTACCCATTTTATTTCTGTGAAGTCTCTTCATTTTTTTCCTCAATGCTCTTATCCGGTGATTCTCATGAAGATGCTAAAGGAAGCTTCGAGTTTATTATCCTTCATTCTCTTTTCTTCTCCGGTGGATTCAATTCAAGCTTTGTCGATCATATCTTTCCCTCATTTCAAGTGCTTTCTCATGCCAGTGCCCCCCCTAATCATTCACCTCTCGTTATTCATTTGTTCCGGAGTGATGAAGATATCTCAGAAGATTCAAGTTTCCATTCTCAATTCACTCAAGTTCTTTTGAGGATGCTATCTCATTCAAGCCATTTAATTCAACCGGTGCAATCTCTCTTTTCAAGCAATCGTTCAACGGTGTTTCTTTTGAGTGGGCCCTAACCCATAGGTCTTTTCCCAGGATCTTACCTGACTATTCTAATTTTCTTGGAGCTATTCCCAAATTCTTTTCGAAGTTTGACGTAAGAATGAATTGTCATCAGTCATATGTCTTTCTCCAAGATCTTTCAAATTCTTTTCATCGGTCGTTCAATCTTTCTAATTTTCATACCGGAGTATCTCAACAATTCATGGTGGTGTTTCTCGTCGTCATTCTCGGATTTTGAAGACCGAAGAGGAGTTCCTCTTAAATCCTTACCCGTTCTTCCAAAGATTCCTAGTTCAAGCTTGACGCCATCCTCTCATAATTGTTTTGATTGTGAGAATTATTTTCACCCATCCGGAGCAATTCAGGAGTCTTTTCAGTTTGATTCTTCTGAGCCCATCATCTCAGAATTATTCATTCCAGCTTTCAGCTCTTGTTCTCCAAATCTTACCGGTGCATCATTCAAGTATTCACTAATCAGTTCATGATCTCTCCGTTCTCATGTATCTAAATCCCCTCAAATATCTTCATTCGTTTTCCAATTCTTCCCGGTGAATTGCGCCTTTGCTACGTTCATTCTCAATTCTTACGGTGGTTCGTTCAAGAGTTCTCTTCCTTCGTTATTATATAGATTCATTCGTTCTTCCCAAATCCTACCGGCGGATCGTTGAAGACCTTCCCAAGTTGAGCAATATCTCTCTTCAATCCTTTTTCAACGAGAATAAGTAGTATGCCTAATCCGTTGCTTGTCATCAATCTAAATTGGTGAAGGATACGCATAACATAATTCTTGTTCTTGTTTTATCCAAGTGATTGATTCATTCTTCCGGAGTTCGTAATGGTATCAATTTCTCAGTTCCAAGTTGTTCATCTCTTCTTTCCGGAGTTTGTTCATCACATCACATTCTCGGTCCGAGATGCTTCATCTTTTCTTTCCGGAGTTCAAAGTTTTCTCGGTTATATCATTTCAAAGCTTCTTCTTCTCACTGCAAGGCTTCACCTTGTGTTTTCAACTTCTCTTTCTTTTATCATCCTTTTCTTACCGGAGTTCTTCATGGAGGCTCTACATGGTGCTTCGTCAAGGATTCTTTTCATTCTTCAATTGTTCATCAAGATTTTTCTCGGAGTTAAGATCTGTCAAGCCATACTTCAAAATAAACATGGTGCTCAACACATGTTTTGTTTTGAGGAGTTCAAGCATTCTTCATCTTGCATTCCGAAGTGCAATTATTTCGACCTTATCTTTTGAGGTGGTGTTATGTCATTTTGGCAGTTTCATTCATGTTTCATGATTCACTTGTTGTCAAGAATGAGATATTTAAATCCATCAATCTCTTCCTTGGAGTTATCTTGGTTTAGATTTCACCTAAAGCCTTTCCGAAGAAATGTTGCCAATTGTGGTGCTTATCAATGATCCAAGTTTTCTCCTATTCTCTCGGCGAATCAAGTTTTCATCTCCGTGTTGCTCTCAAGCAATCAATTGTTTTTCGTTAGTGGCAGAATTTCACCTCAAGTGTTGAGATGTTTCCATAAGCCCACTACAAACTTGTGCTTTTCGTTGTTGATTTTGCAACAACTCCGTTCAATTCTTCTTTGCAAGGATGCTTTCCAAGCTCTTTTGTGGCAGAAGTTGACATTTTTCTTCTCCATTCCCCTATTTCAATGATCTATCTTCTATTCCTTCTTCCGGAGGCAATGTGATGCTACTCTCTTCGCTCATCATCTCGAATTGTGAAGACCATGTTCTTTTCATGCTTATCCATTTAACCGGAGTGTTGTGTCATCTCTTCAAGTTCTTTTCATCTTATCAAGTCTAGCATCTCTTTTCAACCAGAGTGCTGTCCGAATTTGTTCTTCCTTGTTCCTTGTTTATCTCGTTTCAACCAGAGTGGTTTCAATTCCTTCTTGTTCTTTGTGCTAGTCATTCACAGCTTTGCAACCTCCAACGTTAACATGGTGTTCCTTGTTTCTTTCAATTTTTCAACCTCTCAAGGTTTTTTGGTTTCACTCTTTTGTCGAAGAAGCAACTTAGTTTTACCTCCTCTCTTCCTCTTTCATTTCTCTCCGGTGCCATCCTAGATCTCGGGACGAGATCCTCTTGTAGTGGTGGAGTGTTGTAACACCCCAAGACCGACGATCCAGAAGACTTCCATATTTTTGTGACCTCCGTGTGTTTTATTTGTGCTTGCTCTATTTATTTTTGCATTGCATCATGTCATTAACCTTTGCATCTCAACCTCAACTAAATAATTTGCATAGATCTTTTGATCTATTTAAATCGAGGGAAGGGTGACTTCTCTTTATAACATATCGTCCCAATATTAGGGAGCTATATTAAATATTTCTTTAATTTGGAAATCACCATAACACACTTGCAAATTATCCCAATACCTTTGTTATCTTAATTCTTGGTTTCCAACCTTGCCATATATTCTTTCATCTCTTTCCCAAGCTCCACCAAAATTCACAACATTTTTGGACCTTCCTTTTATCAAGTCCTAGTTCAAACCCATTTGAATTAAATTCAAATGAGTCCGAATTTACATCTTTCAATCATGGCCTTTTCTATTTTCTCGGAACAAGCATATTTTTGTGAGTCCGGGAAAATAATCCCCATGCCCAAACTCTTTCTCTAACCTTTTCTTTTCTTACCTTTTCTTTCTTTTTCTCTGTTATAAGAGAAGAGAGGAGGGAGAGAGCCAGCCCAGCTGGGCCTCCCAACTACCGCAGCTCGGCCTCATCCCCGCAGCCCACCAGTTTCTCTAACCCTAGGCCCGATCCCTCTTCTCTCCCTCGTCCCCCCGTTCCCAATCTCCACTCGCTCGACCCCCATCGCTAGCAGCCGCCGCGTCGTTCGTAGCGTCGGTCGGACCTCCAGTGCCGCCGCCTCAAGCTCCATATCCGGTCGGCCCCATCGCCCTGTCCCATCCGTCCTTCTCCTTCCCTCGTGACGCCGCGGGCATCGAGCTCGTCGCCCCGCCTCCGTTCGGCTCCCACGCCGAAGTCACCAGCCAGCCCTGCGGACGTTGGTGACCCCGACGCGCCTGCGCCCGATCTGCTTCGGCCCGCCTAGCTCATCATCTCCGCCCCGTGCCTCGACTCAGCGCCGGCCCGCCATGGACGCCGAGCTCCTCCGCGTCACCCTGCCTCGACCCTGCTTCGCCTCTGCACCGCGCCGCCCCGTCGACCCACCACGTCCTCGCGTCTCCCTTCCTCATCCTGCACCCCGGCCGTCCGGCCGTCGCGTTTCCATCTTCCAGCGACCTCGCCGCCTTCCTGCACACGCGTGCCCGCTGCTGGTCTCGTGTGAGAGCCCCTCCTCACAGTCATGGCGTCCGTCGTGGCTGTTCAGTGCCCGCACGTTGCTGCTGCTTCGCTGCCCGCCTCTTCGTTGTCCGCCAAGACCCAGACGTTGTGCTTCTTCGTTTGGCTCATCCCAAGCCTCGGTAGACCCGGGGCCTCGTTGCACTTGACCGTCGTCGTTCTGTTGCTTCTCCGTGAAGACAGAGACTGCCAAGTACATGGATACGCCAAGTTCCACTCCGAACATGTACGACTACACCTGTTGATGCGTCAAGTACCTAGGAACGTCTACGACTACGCGGACTCGCCAAGTACCACGACGACCGTGTACCACTGCCGTCGACCCCGTAGACATCGGGTGCGTCAAGTCCCTCTTCGAGACGTGTACCACTACTTCCACTACCGTCTCCCCGAAGATGTGGGATTCGTCAAGTGCCTCTTCGAAACGAATGTGTACAACTACTTCCACTACCGTCGCGAGAACGACTACTTGCACTACGGCCCGTGTACCACTACTTCCCTCGACGAACTCGTTCCGCCCCGAATGCACGCTTCGAAGGTATAAGCCCCGAGACGATCAACCGTGGACCGAATGAATGCGTGTTGTATGAGATGCTTGTGTGTGCACCGCGTCCGAATTGTCGCTCTTTGCCATGCCACCGACACGTGGGAACCCGGAATCCGGGAGCACCCCACCATCTCTAGCATGTTTCGCACATCAGCACGCTTCCTTTTGCACCGTTATCTCCATGAGCTACTGGAACCGATATGTTGCCGTGGCATCATTTTCGGATTCGTCGCCGTGACACCCTTTCTTTCTGCCACGGTGACAAATGCCTCGTAACATGCTCATGTCAACATTTTCATAAAACTGCATAAAACATGTATATGTCATCCGCATCATGATAACAACATTTAAATGTTTAAAATTGTTGTTGCATTAAATTTCTAAATGCATATGGGGATTTAGCAGATTTGTTGTTTTTATATCCGGCCCCATTTAAATTGTTTAGATGGTATAGTTTTGTTATGCTTCACCACTTGCCATGTTAACCAATATTTAACATTGTTGGGTACATAACCGAGAGAGAACTAAATAATTGATGTGGTGTTTTGTCAATATGCAACTCGTCGCATATTGAGCTCCACTTAACTTGTAGTGTTGTTTATGCATATTGCCATGCCATGCCTCATTAAACCGGACATGCATCATACTTGTTTGTGCATCATACAAGTTTGTGCATCATGACATGTTTATGCTTGTGTGTTTACTATGTTGTTTGTTTCTTTCCGGGTGGCTTCTCTCGTTAGCTTCGGTTTCGTTCCGGAGTTGTGAGGATTCGTTCGACTACGTTCGTTTGTCTTCTTCATGGACTCATTCTTCTTCCTTGCGGGATTTCAGGCAAGATGACCATACCCTCGAAATCACTTCTATCTTTGCTTGCTAGATGCTCACTCTTTTGCTATGCCTATGCTGCGATGCCTATCACTTGCTTATCATGCCTCCCATGTTGTCATGTCAAGCCTCTAACCATCCTTTCCTAGCAAACCGTTTTTTGGCTATGTTACCGCTTTGCTCAGCCCCTCTTATAGCGTTGTTAGTTGCAAGTGAAGATGAAGTTTGTTCCTTGTTGGAACATGGAGATGTTATTCCTTGTTGGAACATGTTTACTTGTTGGGATATCACAATATATCTTCTTTAATTAATGCATCTATATACTTGGTAAAGTGTGGAAGGCTCGGCCTTATGCCTGGTGTTTTGTTCCACTCTTGCCGCCCTAGTTTCCGTCATACCGGTGTTATGTTCCTTGATTTTGCGTTACTTACACGGTTGGGTGATTTATGGGACCCCCTTGACAGTTCGCTTTGAATAAAACTCCTCCAGCAAGGCCCAACATTGGTTTTAACATTTGCCACCTAAGCCTTTTTCCCTTGGGTTCTGCAGACTCAAGGGTCATCTTTATTTTAACCCCCCCGGGCCAATGCTCCTCTGAGTGTTGGCCCAAACTAGAGCGCTTTGCCGCGCCCCCTCAAGGAAACTTGGGGTCTGGTTTTAGTTGTACGGACTGCTCATCCGGTGTGCCCTGAGAACGAGATATGTACAGCTCCTATCAGGATTTGTCGGCACATTCGGGCGGCTTTGCTGGTCTTGTTTTACCATTGTCGAGATGTCTTGTAGTCCGGGATTCCGAGACTGAACGGGTCTTCCCGGTAGAAGGAATATCCTTCGTTGACCGTGAGAGCTTATAATGGGCTAAGTTGGGACACCCCTGCAGGGTATTATCTTTCGAAAGCCGTGCCCGCGGTTATGAGGCAGATGGGAATTTGTTAATGTCCGTTGTAGAAAACCGAAGTTGATCTTAATTAAAATACATCAACGGCGTGTGTAACCGTGATGGTCTCTTCTCGGCGAGTCCGGAAGTGAACACGATGTCGGAGTTATGTTTGACGTAAGTAGTTTCAGGATCACTTCTTGATCGCTACTAGCTTCACGACCGTGCCTTGCTTCTCTTCTCGCTCTCTTTTGCGAATGTAGCCCCCAGATATGCTAGTCGCTTGCTGCAGCTCCACCTCACTACCTTCTCCTACCCATAAGCTTAAATAGTCTTGATCTCGGGTGTGAGATTGCTGAGTCCCGTGACTCACGAGATACTTCAAAACCAGTTTGCGGTGCCGATGAAACCGTGCAGGTGGCGATCTGAGCTCAAGGAGGAGCTCAATGAAGATCTTGTTCATTGTGTTGTTACGTTTCAGTTGATCAGTAGTGGAGCCCAGTTGGGACGATCGGGGATCTGTGTAGCATTTGGGGTAGTCTTCTTTTATTTTGGTTCCGTAGTCGGACCTTGATTGTATCTGTATGATGTAATGCTTTACTCATGTATTGTGTGAAGTGGCGATTGTAAGCCAACTATATATCTCTTTCCCTTATGTATTACATGGGTTGTGTGAAGATTACCTCACTTGCGACATTGCTTTCAATGCGGTTATGCCTCTAAGTCGTGCTTCGACATGTGGGAGATATAGCCGCATCGAGGGCGTTACACCTGGGAGATGAGATCTCCTGGGGAAGCGGCGGCCAAGGGGGGAGGCTTGCCCCCCAAGGCAAGTGGAGGCGCCCCCACCCTAGGGTTTCCAACCCTAGGCGCAGGGGGCCCAAGGGGGGCGCACCATCCCACCAGGGGCTGGTTCCCCTCCCCACTTCAGCCCACGGGGCCCTCCGAGATAGGTGGCCCCACCCGGTGGACCCCCGGGACCCTTCTAGTGGTCCCGGTACAATACCGATAACCCCGAAACTTTCCCGATGGTCGAAACTGCACTTCCTATATATAATTCTTCACCTCCGGACCATTCCGGAATTCCTCGTGACTTCCGGGATCTCATCCGGGACTCCGAACAACTTTCGGGTTACTGCATACTCATATCTCTACAACCCTAGCGCCACCGAACCTTAAGTGTAGACCCTACGGGTTCGGAGACATCTTGAACATGACCGAGACGCCTCTCCGGTCAATAACCAACAGCGGATCTGGATACCCATGTTGGCTCCTACATGCTCCTCGATGATCTCATCGATGAACCACGATGTCGAGGATTCAAGCAACCCGTATACAATTCCCTTTGTCAATCGGTATGCGTTACTTGCCCGAGACTCGATCGTCGGTATCCCAATACCTCGCTTAATCTCGTTACCGGCAAGTCACTTTACTCGTGCCGTAATGCATGATCCCGTGACGGACACTTGGTCACATTGAGCTCATTATGATGATGCATTACCGACGGGCCCAGAGATACCTCTCCGTCATACGGAGTGACAAATCCAGCCTCGATTCTTGCCAACCCAATGACACTTTCGGAGATACCCATAGTGTACCTTTATAGTCACCCAGTTACGTTGTGACATTTGGCACACCCAAAGCACTCCTACGGTATCCGGGAGTTGCACAATTTCATGGTCTAAGGAAATGATACTTGACACTTGGAAAAGCTCTAGCTAAACGAACTGCACGATCTTTGAGCTATGCTTAGGATTGGGTCTTGTCCATCACATCATTCTCCTAATGATTTGATCCCCTTATCAATGACATCCAACGTCCATAGTCAGGAAACCATGACTATCTGTTGATCAATGAGCTAGTCAACTAGAGGATTACTAGGGACATGTTGTGGTCTATGTATTCACACGTGTATTACGATTTCCGGATAACACAGTTATAGCATGAATAACAGACTATTATCATGAACAAAGAAATATAATAATAACCATTTTATTATTGCCTCTAGGGCATATTTCCAACACCGGCTGCGCGATGTCTAGAAGTTCACCGGCTACTTGGCCTCGGTCAGCCGATTTCTTAGCCGGCTGGGCGAGAGGGCCTTGCCCCTATATCAGCTGATGAATAAGACGACGTCGTTCGAATGGAACGACCAGGCGGACGAGGCTCTCCGGGATCTCATGCGCATACTCTCCACTGAGGGAGTCCTATACTAAGGGGTCCTCGGGCGTCCGGCCTATTAGCTGTGGGCGGACTGATGGGCTTTGAAGATACGAAGACCGAAGACCGCACCCATGTCCGGATGGGACTCTCCTTGGCGTGGAAGGCAAGCTTGGTGACCGGATATGTAGATTCCTTTCTTTGTAACCAACCTGGTGTAACCCTAGATCCTCCCGGTGTCTATATAAACCGGTGGACTTAGTCCGGAAATAGAGATACTCATTACCATAGTCATACAGGCTAGACTTCTAGGGTTTAGCCATTACGATCTCGTGGTAGATCAAGTATTGTAATACTCATATCCATCAAGATCAATCAAGCAGGAAGTAGGTTATTACCTCCATAGAGAGGGCCCGAACCTGGGTAAACATCATGTCCCCTGTCTCCTGTTACCATCGACCTTAGGCGCACAGTTCGGGACCCCCTACCCGAGATCCGCCGGTTTTGACACCGACATTGGTGCTTTCATTGAGAGCTCCACTGTGCCATCGACGACCGGATCGATGACTCGCCTCGTCCTTAAAGACAATATCACTACCAGAGGAGAACTGGCCCAAGGCCAAACCCTCCGGTTGGGTAGCTTTACCATGACTGCCTGTTCGGCCGTTAAGCCGACAACGACCTCTCGGGCCATCAAAAATCCTCTTCGTGTCGACCCCAAACACTCCACGAAGATGGATCTGGCGGAGTTTTCGTCTTTAAGCGAGCTCCTTGATCGTATCACCGCCCTAGGAATCGCCACAGATTACGATCGGATCGGGCTTAAACCCGACGAAAGAGAAATCAAATGTCCACCAATCACCCACCAGATAGCGATAGTCGAGGAGCAAGACAACAACTCTTCCCCTATACTGAAGACGGACTATGTCCGGATCGCCAACCCTACACAGCCGGATACCCACCCGCAAAAGGAGGTGACCGGCCTTCCGAACATAGAATCGGATGGCGGGCAAAGGCAACCGGAAGATACTCCGGAACCCAGACTGTTAAGTCTGGAAAAACTTCAGACTCCGGATCATCAATCGGGTCAGGGTCCAGATCCAATTTCACCCACCCACCCAGACATAAGTGCTCTCACGAGCATACAACAGCAGTCTCAGGAAACGGTCCACCACTTCTGGGCCAGATTCCTCCTTGTCAAGGACAAGGTTAAAGATTGCCGCGATGAGGACGCGATATCAGCATTCTGCAACAATTGCACGAACGAAGGAATCCTCAATGCCATTAATCGCCACCGCATACTACACTTCACGGACTTGGCAACTATCGTACAGAAGTACAGCGCAATGGAAAACGCCTGGAGGGATCAGGCAGCTTGTTGGGAGCCATCGGTCCCAACTCAACCACTGGTCCAGGCGAAAAGGCGCATCCCCGTGACGCGCCCAGTCCAATAGCCAAGAAATACAAACCCATTACGCGGCGCGGAACCGTTCTGGTTGGATGGCTCGATGGCCCATGCAAAATACACACAACACCGGATACCATACCAACCCAAAACCTTAGAGCATGTTGGATACTCCGGCAGGTAGCCAAAAGCGGCGAGGACATCCTTACCAAAAACACCCCAGAGCAACACCCTCCAGAAGACAATGACCCCAGAGTACTGACGGCCTTTGAGACATTCGCTTCAAACAATAAGCGCAAAAGGGCACTCCGCGGCCTCGCTGAAGTCTGTCAAATTGCCACAGCAAACCCTTGGAACGACACGGCTATAACCTTTAATGCCGGCGATGAACCAAAATACAGGACAGTCCGAGCACCAGCTGCTTTAGTCCTCAGTCCCATCGTGGACGGCTTTCGACTCACCAAGGTCCTCATGGACGGTGGCAGCGGACTAAACCTCATCTATGAGGATACACTCCACAAAATGGAAATAGACAAGAGCCGCATCAAGCAAAGCAGCACGACCTTCCGAGGAATCATTCCCAGTCGGGAGGCACGGTGTGCGGGAAAAATCACACTTGACGTGGTTTTCGGCACGCCGGAGAATTATCGGTCTGAAGAAATCACCTTCCAAGTGGCTCCTTTCAGCAGCAGATACCACGCCCTGTTTGGGGCGGGATGCTTTTACACGCTTGCAGGCTATACCTCATTACGGGTATATGAAGCTCAAAATGCCTAGACCAAACGGCATAATCACTCTTGTCAGTGATCCGGACATAGCACTCCACGCCGAAAACAAAACCGCATCACTGGCCCTGGAGGCATTATCTGAAGCCCTCGTGGCCGAAGAATTAACCGCACTGCGCTCCACGGTGGATAGGAACGATGTGATCTTAGACAAACGACCCAAATCCACCTCCTTCAAACCGGCAGAAGAAATAGTAAAATTCCAGGTCCACCCAACGGACCCCAAGAAGACAGCATCTATTGGAGCACAACTAGACCCAACGGTCAACGCCGCACTAAGGGATTTCCTTTGTGAAAACTGGGATATATTCGCCTGGCACCCTTCCGACATGCCTGGAATCCCACGTGAGCTGGCCGAACATAGACTTAATATCTTAAAGGGATACAAACCAATCAAACAAGCACTCCGGCGCTTTTCTGAGCCCAAACGCCAAGCTATGGGGGAGGAGATGGCCAAGCTAATTGAGGCCGGATTCATCAGAGAAATAAAACATCCGGACTGACTGGCAAACCTGGTGATGGTACCAAAGAAGGACAAATCCTGGCGGTTGTGCGTCGATTTTAAAGACCCAAATAAGGCCCTAAGGATCCCTTCCCTCTCCCCCGCATCGATCAAATCATTGATGCTACCGCAGGACATGACTCACTATGTTTCCTTGATGCATATTCCGGATACCATCAAATCAAAATGAAGGAGTCCGATCAAGCTGCAACAACATTCATTACCCCATATGGGCCATTCTGCTTCAACACCATGCCCTTCGGGCTCAAGAACGCTGGCGCCACATACCAACGCATGATCCAAACATGTCTGGAGAAACAGATCGACAAGACAGTTGAAGCTTATGTAGACGACGTCGTCATCAAAACTAGGCGCGTAGAAACACTAATAGACGATTTACCTCTCACATTTGATAACCTCCGTCCGTTTGACATTAAGCTCACTCCGGAAAAGTGCGTTTTTGGCGTCCCCGCTGGAAAACTGCTGGGCTTCATCGTTTCCAACAGAGGAATTGAAGCAAATCCAGCCAAAATCCGAGCTCTGTCACAATTGGCTATGCCAACAGACCTTAAACAAGTCCAAAAGCTCGCGGGTTGCATGGCAGCTCTAAGCCGCTTTATCTCCAGATTGGGAGAAAAGGCACTGCCACTCTATCGCCTTCTACGACGAACCGATCACTTTTAGTGGACGGACGCGGCAACAGCCGGACTGGAGGAAATAAAAACCCTTCTTGCGAGCAACCCAATCCTGGCCGCGCCAAATGTCGGTGAACCGATGTTATTATACATATCGGCAACATATCAGGTGGTGAGTGCCGTGCTCGTCGTTGAACAAGAACAGGACGAACACAAATTCCCGCTTCAGAAGCCAGTGTACTACATATCCACTATCCTCACACCATGCAAATCCCGGTACCTCCATTATCAAAAGATAGCATACGCGGTCTTCATGGCATCCCGAAAGCTCTATCACTACTTCCAGGAGTGTTCGATCACGGTGGCTTCCGAAGTGCCACTCAATGTGATTATAAACAACCGTGATGCCACAGGCCTGATTGCCAAATGGGCCATTGAGCTCCTTCCATTTGATATTACATACAAACCACGTTGAGCTATTAAATCCCAAGTACCGGATGACTTCATCGCCGAATGGACAGAGGCCGAACTCCCTAAAGAGTACGGCACATATTCCAATAGGGTCATGTATTTCGATAGCTCCAAAATGCTGGCAGGGCTAGGGGCGGGCGTCGTCTTAACGTCACCTACTGGAGACGTCATTCAGTACGTACTCCAAATACTATACACAGACTCCAACAATGCAGCTGAATACAAGGCCTTATTGCATGGTCTCTAGATGGCTGTCTCCATGGGCATACAACGCCTAGAAGTGTGCGGGGACTCAAACCTTGCAATATCTCAAATAAATGGAGACTTCGACGCCAAATATCCGAAGATGGCAGCTTATCGTAATGCCATCATAAAAATGTCGGCCCGGTTCGAGGGGCTCGAGTTCCATCATGTGGCTCGAGAAAGAAATCAAGCGACGGACGTTCTTGCTCGTATCGGCGCTAAGCGCGACCCTGTCCCACCTAATATCTTTCTGGAAAGGCTTTTTAAGCCATCCGTGGTGTGGTAGGGGGAAACGGCAACACTAGCCCAGATCCGAACATAACCCCAGATTCCGAAAGCACCGACATCATCGGAGGCTCAACCACCGAAATAACACCGTCGGCGCATCTCATCATGGCAGTTATTGCCCCATGGGCTGAACCCTTCCTGGCCTACCTTAACAGGAAGGAGCTTCCTGAGGACCAGAATGAGGTCCGCCGCATTGTCCGGCCTTCGAAGGCCTACAAGGTTCACGACGGAGAACTCTATAAGAAAGGCGCTACCGGAGTCCTTCAAAGATGTAACTCCGAGGAGGAGGGGCGGCAACTCCCGGCTGAGATTCATGCCGGTCTGGGCGGGCACCACGCCGGGCCTTCCGTACTGGGTTCTATTGGCCGACGGCCCGAGCGGATGCACAAGACGTTGTCCAACATTGCGTAGGATGCCAAATCTTCGCCAACCAAAGCCATATGCCCCCACCGCCCTACAAACAATCCCCATCACTTGGCCTTTTGCGGTCTGGGGACTGGATATGGTTGGACCCCTTAAAGGAGGAAGCCATAAGAAAAATATTTGCTAGTCCTGGTGGATAAATTCACCAAGTGGATAGAGGTCAAACCAGTGAAAACGGCCGAGTCCGGGCCATTAATAGACTTTATATCTGGCGTCGTACACTGCTATGGTGTTCCGCACAGCATCATCACTGCTAACGGCTCCAATTTCACAGCCGACGTAGTGAAAACCTGGTGCACTAATCTGGGCATCAAGGTCGATTACGCCTCTGTCTATCATCCACAGACAAACGACCAAGTTGAATGAGCCAATGGTCTTATTACGAGCGGCATTAAGCCTAGACTAGTGCGGTCTTTGAAGGAATCAGACAAGCACTGGGTTGAGGAGCTCGACTCCGTACTCTAGGGGCTGCAGACCACTCTCAATCGCACTACCGGATACACACCTTTTTTCATGGTATACGGCGCAGAGGCAGTACTACCATGCGACATTATTCATGACTCACCTCGAGTGCGCATGTACGAGGAGAGAGAGGCCGAGCTTGACCGGCAGGACAGCTTAGACGCCCTAGAGGAGGAGCGCAACATCGCAAAAGCCCGTTCCGCATTTTATCAACAGCAGGCTCGCAGGTATCAAAGCAGAGAAGTGCAGGCCAAAACTTACAACGTCGGCGAATTCATTCTACGCCTGCCGGAGAAGAAAAAGGACAAACTCAAGCCCAAGGGGAGGGTCCCTTCATCATCGACGAAGTTCTCACCGGAGGAGCGTACCGCTTGCGTGATGCGTCAGACAATGGACTAGAGCCGAATCCCTAGAACGTAGCCAGACTCCAAAGATTCTATGCCTAGCGCCGAACTCTTTGTTTGTTTCCTTCCTCTTATTGTTTTCGTCATTTTTTCACTCTTTTTGTTTTTTCTCTTTATCCTTAAAGGCTTTCATGCAGATTAGACCGTGCACCCCCGACGCATACATCTTCAAGTATGTACGTCTATCATACCTGGGGGCTTCTTGGACAGAAGCTTGCTATTTCTATTTTCTGAGCATAAAGCTCATCACATATGTATTTTCTCCCATATGTACCTTTTCTTTGCCATTATATGCATCGATATGACTTAAGTTTTGGCCAAGCTGGGTTGCCTGGCTCCTGTGCTTATGCCCTACGTTCCCGTTAGTTCGGCTAGGGCATAAAGGGAGCAGCTCTGCGATTGTTACTGCCGGGTCATCCGGATGTGTACCTCAGACTGGGTGAAGCCGAAAGCTAGCGTTCTTAAGGGAATATTCGGTCGGTGAACTAAAGATGTTTATGCACTCGCTCCATTATGAAACCCTAGAAGTTATACACACTGTGATTTTTCCATCATAGTCCGGACATGCACATAGATGCATGCACACCCAGGGAAAGGAACCCTTAACGAAACTATTCTCTCTGGAAGATGTTTCTTACAATCTTAATGTAATATAACATGAATCTTTCACCCAAAACTTGAAAACTTCACAACACAAAACTTAACATAAAATCTCGTGAGCTCCGTTAGCGAGAGAAAACAAAAGACCACTTCAAGGTACTGTAATGAACTCATTCTTTATTTATATTGGTGTTAAACCTACTGTATTCCAACTTCTATATGGTTTATAAACTATTTTACTAGCCATGGATTCATCAAAATAAGCAAGCAACACACGAAAAACAGAATCTGTCAAAAGCAGAACAGTCTCTAGTAATATGTAACTAACGCAAACTTATGGAACTCCAAAAATTCAGCCAAAATAGGAAGACCTAGACAATTTGTTTATTGATCAGCATAAATTGGAATCAATATTTTATCACGTTCTGGTGATTATTAACAATTATGTTAAGGAACAGAAAGTTTCAGGAATTTTAGCAAGATCAAATAACTATCATCCAAGAAGATCCTATAGGTTTAGCTTGGCACAAACACTAATTAAAAACATAAAAAGACATCTAACCAGTGGCTAGATTAAAGATTTATTCCTAAATAGAAGCAAAGCAAAAAACTAAAAATAAAATTGGGTTGCCTCCCAACAAGCGCTATCGTTTAACGCCCCTAGCTAGGCATAAAAGCAAGGATAGATATAGGTATTGCCATTTTTGGTAGGCAATAATTCAATGAGGCATCTATCATCCTTAAGAGTTTCTTTATTTTTATTAATTATCAAACTTTTAGGTCCAAGATCGAAAAATTCATTTGTAACAATTGGTTCCTTAATGATAGCAAAAATATTGGGATGAATACTTATAGATTTGAGACCTGCAGTTTCCTTACTAGAGGATTCACCCTTATTTTTAGGAACATACATAAGCTTGGAAATTTTAGTTGGAGGACTTGGAATATTCTTTACGGAGGAAAAAAGCGGTTCCCAAGTTGGTAATGATATTCTCAAGTTTATCATTCTAGTGGAATCCTGATTTATTTTCTCATTAACTATTGGTTCCTTCTCCTTAATATTTTTCAAAGTGACTCCTACTTTAGATCCATATTGAGTGATTCGGTTGTGGATCTTTTATCCAAATTTTCAATTAGCTCTCTGGTAGCAACTTTATTTTCAATTATTTCAAGTCTTTGCATTACATGCTCCAAAGTTAACATAGTTCCATTAATCATAAGAGGGGTGAGCCAAACAAATCTATCATAGCATTATAAGAATCAAAAGTATGGCTACCCAGAAATTCCCTCCAACAATGGTATCAAGGGTATATCGGTACCAAGGAGTAGTGCCTACATAAATTTTTTGGAGAAGAACGAAGTGGATTGCTTCCTGGTAGATCTATTTTGAGCATTGCAAATCCTATACCAAGCGTCTTTTAAATTTTCTCCTTCCTTTGTTTAAAATTAAGAACTTCATTCTCGGAAATAACGGAGAAGATAGGGGACAAGCCATAACAACAAGCAAGCGAAAAAGGGGAGAACGGGAAAGAGAGAGCGAATAAAACGGCAAGGGTGAAGTGGGGGAGAGGAAAACGAGAGGCAAATGGCAAATAATGTAATGCGGGAGATAAGGGTTTGTGATGGGTACTTGGTATGTTGACTTTTGCATAGACCACCCCGGCAACGGCGCCAGAAATCCTTCTTGCTACCTCTTGAGCACTGCATTGGTTTTCCCTTGAAGAGGAAAGGGTGATGCAACAATGTAGCGTAAGTATTTCCCTCAGTTTTTGAGAACCAAGGTATCAATCCAGTAGGAGGCCACGCACGAGTCCCTCGCACCTACACAAACAAATAAATCCTCGCAACCAACGCGATAAGGGTTGTCAATCCCTACGGTGACTTACGAGTGAGATCGATAGATATGATAAGATAATATTTTTGGTATTCTTTATGATAAAGATGCAAAGTAAAATAAAAGGCAATAAAAATAACTAAGTGTTGGAAGATTAATATGATGGAAAATAGACCCGGGGCCATAGGTTTCACTAGTGGCTTCTCTCAAGAGCATAAGTATTTACGGTGGGCGAACAAATTACTGTTGAGCAATTGATGAAATTGAGCATAGTTATGAGAATATCTAGGTATGATCATGTATATAGGCATCACGTCCGAGACAAGTAGATCGACTCCTGCCTGCATCTACTACTATTACTCCACACATCGACCGCTATCCAACATGCATCTAGAGTATTAAGTTCATAAGAACAGAGTAACGCTTTAAGCAAGATGACATGATGTAGAGGATAAACTCATGCAATATGATATAAACCCCATCTTGTTATCCTCGATGGCAACAATACAATACGTGCCTTGCTGCCCCTCATCACTTTGGGAAAGGACACCGCAAGATTGAACCCAAAGCTAAGCACTTCTCCCATTGCAAGAAAGATCAATCTAGCAGGACAAACCAGATCGATAATTCAAGAGACTTGCAAAGATAACCAATCATACGTAAAAGAATTCAGAGAAGATTCAAATATTGTTCATAGATAATCTTGATCATAAACCCACAATTCATCGGTCTCAACAAACACACCGCAAAAGAAGATTATATAGATCTCCACGAGAGAGGGGGAGAACATTGTATTGAGATCCAAAAAGAGAGAAGAAGCCAGCTAGCTAATAACTATGGACCCGAAGGTCTGAGGTAAACTACTCACACATCATCGGAGAGGCTATGGTGTTGATGTAGAAGCCCTCCGTGATTGATGCCCCCTTCGGCGGAGCTCCGGAACAGGCCCCAAGATGGGATCTCACAAGTACAGAAGGTTGCGGCGGTGGAATTAGGTTTTTGGATCCGTATCTGGTAGTTTGGCGGTACGTAGGTATATATAGGAGGAAGGAGTACATCGGTGGAGTAACGAGGTGTCACGCCCAATATGCGACCCTATCCAAAAGGAACTCGAAGGTCCCACCAAGGATAGACCCGCATATTGAAACGCTTTTGCAAGGTGGATATCATTACATCAACATTACATAATAGATGTAGATACATACATAAGGCACAAATGCCACAAGAATACATCAACATCAAAATCAAGATCAACATCCGACTACGGATGAAACATAAACAGAAGCTCAAACGACATCCACCCTGCTAGCCCAGGCTGCCGACCTGGAACCTAT
The DNA here is from genome assembly GCA_021605205.1 of Aegilops longissima. Taxonomy (NCBI): domain Eukaryota; kingdom Viridiplantae; phylum Streptophyta; class Magnoliopsida; order Poales; family Poaceae; genus Aegilops; species Aegilops longissima. Next base: position 91,925,498 of record CM038681.1, read on the forward strand.
CCCCTGATCGAAGAAGCAGAAGAAGAACTCCAACACAAGCAAACATCGCTCTCGCGTCATGATCATCGCAAGCCTGTACCTGCAACTGGTGGTGTAGTAATCTGTGAGCCACGAGGACTCAGCAATCCCATTACCATGGGTATCAAGACTAGCAAAGCATAAAGGGAAAGGAAGGGATAAAGTGGTGAGGTTGCAGCAGCGGCTAAGCATATATGGTGGCTAACATACGCAAATGAGAGCGAGAAGAGAAACAAAGGAACGGTCGTCAACTAGTAATGATCAAGAAGTGATCCTGAACTCCTACTTACGTCGACATAACCTAGAAACCGTGTTCTCCTCTCGATCAACCCGAAAAGAGACACTCACGATTACGCTTTAACGTTGGTGTATTTTAATTAAGATCAACTTCGGGTTTTCTACAACCGACATTAACAAATAGCCGAAAGCTAAGCGTTCTTAAGGGAATATTCGGTCGGTGAACTAAAGATGTTTATGCACTCGCTCCATTATGAAACCCTAGAAGTTATACACACTGTGATTTTTCCATCATAGTCCGGACATGCACATAGATGCATGCACACCCAGGAAAGGAACCCTAATCTAAACTATTCTCTCTCGAAGATGTTTCTTACAATCTTAATGTAATATAACATGAATCTTTCACCCAAAACTTGAAAACTTCACAACACAAAACTTAACATAAAATCTCGTGAGCTCCGTTAGCGAGAGAAAACAAAAGACCACTTCAAGGTACTGTAATGAACTCATTCTTTATTTATATTGGTGTTAAACCTACTGTATTCCAACTTCTATATGGTTTATAAACTATTTTACTAGCCATGGATTCATCAAAATAAGCAAGCAACACACGAAAAACAGAATCTGTCAAAAGCAGAACAGTCTCTAGTAATATGTAACTAACGCAAACTTATGGAACTCCAAAAATTCAGCCAAAATAGGAAGACCTAGACAATTTGTTTATTGATCAGCATAAATTGGAATCAATATTTTATCACGTTCTGGTGATTATTAACAATTATGTTCGGGAACAGAAAGTTTCAGGAATTTTTAGCAAGATCAAATAACTATCATCCAAGAAGATCCTATAGGTTTAGCTTGGCACAAACACTAATTAAAAACATAAAAAGACATCTAACCAGTGGCTAGATTAAAGATTTATTCCTAAATAGAAGCAAAGCAAAAAACTAAAAATAAAATTGGGTTGCCTCCCAACAAGCGCTATCGTTTAACGCCCCTAGCTAGGCATAAAAGCAAGGATAGATATAGGTATTGCCATTTTTGGTAGGCAATAATTCAATGAGGCATCTATCATCCTTAAGAGTTTCTTTATTTTTATTAATTATCAAACTTTTAGGTCCAAGATCGAAAAATTCATTTGTAACAATTGGTTCTTTAATGATAGCAAAAATATTGGGATGAATACTTATAGATTTGAGACCTGCGTTTCCTTACTAGAGGATTCACCCTTATTTTTAGGAACATACATAAGCTTGGAAATTTTAGTTGGAGGACTTGGAATATTCTTTACGGAGGAAAAAAGCGGTTCCCAAGTTGGTAATGATATTCTCAAGTTTATCATTCTAGTGGAATCCTGATTTATTTTCTCATTAACTATTGGTTCCTTCTCCTTAATATTTTTCAAAGTGACTCCTACTTTAGATCCATATTGAGTGATTCGGTTGTGGATCTTTTTATCCAAATTTTCAATTAGCTCTACGGTAGCAACTTTATTTTCAATTATTTCAAGTCTTTGCATTACATGCTCCAAAGTTAACATAGTTCCATTAATCATAAGAGGGGGTGAGCCAAACAAATCTATCATAGCATTATAAGAATCAAAAGTATGGCTACCCCAGAAATTCCCTCCAACAATGGTATCAAGGGTATATCGGTACCAAGGAGTAGTGCCTACATAAATTTTTTGGAGAAGAACGGAAGTGGATTGCTTCCTGGTAGATCTATTTTGAGCATTGCAAATCCTATACCAAGCGTCTTTTAAATTTTCTCCTTCCCTTTGTTTAAAATTAAGAACTTCATTCTCGGGAAATAACGGAGAAGATAGGGGACAAGCCATAACAACAAGCAAGCGAAAAAGGGGAGAACGGGAAAGAGAGAGCGAATAAAACGGCAAGGGTGAAGTGGGGGAGAGGAAAACGAGAGGCAAATGGCAAATAATGTAATGCGGGAGATAAGGGTTTGTGATGGGTACTTGGTATGTTGACTTTTGCATAGACCACCCGACAACGGCGCCGAAATCCTTCTTGCTACCTCTTGAGCACTGCATTGGTTTTCCTTGAAGAGGAAAGGGTGATGCAACAATGTAGCGTAAGTATTTCCCTCAGTTTTGAGAACCAAGGTATCAATCCAGTAGGAGGCCACGACGAGTCCCTCGCACCTACACAAACAAATAAATCCTCGCAACCAACGCGATAAGGGTTGTCAATCCCTACACGGTGACTTACGAGTGAGATCGATAGATATGATAAGATAATATTTTTGGTATTCTTTATGATAAAGATGCAAAGTAAAATAAAAGGCAATAAAAATAACTAAGTGTTGGAAGATTAATATGATGGAAAATAGACCGGGGCCATAGGTTTCACTAGTGGCTTCTCTCAAGAGCATAAGTATTTACGGTGGGCGAACAAATTACTGTTGAGCAATTGATGAATTGAGCATAGTTATGAGAATATCTAGGTATGATCATGTATATAGGCATCACGTCCGAGACAAGTAGATCGACTCCTGCCTGCATCTACTACTATTACTCCACACATCGACCGCTATCCAGCATGCATCTAGAGTATTAAGTTCATAAGAACAGAGTAACGCTTTAAGCAAGATGACATGATGTAGAGGGATAAACTCATGCAATATGATATAAACCCCATCTTGTTATCCTCGATGGCAACAATACAATACGTGCCTTGCTGCCCCTCATCCTTTGGGAAAGGACACCGCAAGATTGAACCCAAAGCTAAGCACTTCTCCCATTGCAAGAAAGATCAATCTAGCAGGACAAACCAGACTGATAATTCGAAGAGACTTGCAAAGATAACCAATCATACGTAAAAGAATTCAGAGAAGATTCAAATATTGTTCATAGATAATCTTGATCATAAACCCACAATTCATCGGTCTCAACAAACACACCGCAAAAGAAGATTATATAGATCTCCACGAGAGAGGGGGAGAACATTGTATTGAGATCCAAAAAGAGAGAAGAAGCCAGCTAGCTAATAACTATGGACCCGAAGGTCTGAGGTAAACTACTCACACATCATCGGAGAGGCTATGGTGTTGATGTAGAAGCCCTCCGTGATTGATGCCCCCTTCGGCGGAGCTCCGGAACAGGCCCCAAGATGGGATCTCACAAGTACAGAAGGTTGCGGCGGTGGAATTAGGTTTTTGGATCCGTATCTGGTAGTTTGGCGGTACGTAGGTATATATAGGAGGAAGGAGTACATCGGTGGAGTAACAGGGTGTCACGCCCAATATGCGACCCTATCCAAAAGGAACTCGAAGGTCCCACCAAGGATAGACCCGCATATTGAAACGCTTTTGCAAGGTGGATATCATTACATCAACATTACATAATAGATGTAGATACATACATAAGGCACAAATGCCACAAGAATACATCAACATCAAAAACAAGATCAACATCCGACTACGGATGAAACATAAACGAAGCTCAAACGACATCCACCACTGCTAGCCCAGGCTGCCGACACGGAACCTATCCCACGATCGAAGAAGCGAAGAAGAACTCCAACACAAGCAAACATCGCTCTCGCGTCATGATCATCGCAAGCCTGTACCTGCAACTGGTGGTGTAGTAATCATGAGCCACGAGGACTCAGCAATCCCATTACCATGGGTATCAAGACTAGCAAAGCATAAAGGGAAAGGAAGGGATAAAGTGGTGAGGTTGCAGCAGCGCTAAGCATATATGGTGGCTAACATACGCAAATGAGGCGAGAAGAGAAACAAAGGAACGGTCGTCAACTAGTAATGATCAAGAAGTGATCCTGAACTCCTACTTACGTCCGACATAACCTAGAAACCGTGTTCTCCTCTCGATCAACCCGAAAAGAGACACTCACGATTACGCACACGGTTGGTGTATTTTAATTAAGATCAACTTCGGGTTTTCTACAACCGACATTAACAAATTCCCATCTGCCACATAACCGCCGCACGGCTCTCGAAAGTTTATACCTGCAGGGTGTCCCAACTTAGCCCATGATAAGCTCTCGCGATCAACGAAGGATATTCCTTCTCCCCGGGAAGACCCGATCAGTCTCGGAATCCCGGCTACAAGACATTTCGACAGCAATAAAACAAGTCCAGCAAGACCTCCCGGCGTGCCGACACCCTGATAGTAGCCGCGCGTATCTCGTCTCAGGCCACGACCGGATGAACACTACGTCCGGCAACCGACGATACCCCAAGTTGCCTCGGGCGGCACCGCAAGTGGCTCTAGTTTGGACCAACACTTAGACAAGCATTGGCCCGGGGGGTAAATAAAGATGACCCTCGGGATGCGCGACTCCCAAGGGAAAAAAGGCTAGGTGAGGCAAATGTAAAACCAATGTTGGGCCTTGCTGGAAAAGTCTTATTCAAAGCGAACTGTCAAGGGGGTCCCATAAATCACCCGACCGCGTTAGGGACGCAAAATCCGGGAACATAACACCGATATGACGGAAACTAGGGCGGCAAGCGTGGAAGAAAACACCAGGCATAAGGCCGAGCCTTCCACCCTTTACCAAGTATATAGATGCATTAATTAATTAAGATATATTGTGATATACCAACAAGTAAACATGTTCCAACTAGGAACAACATCTCCATGTTCCAACAAGGAACAACTTCATCTTCACCTGCAACTAACAACGCTATAAGAGGGGCTGAGCAAAGCGGTAACATAGCCAAACAACGGTTTGCTAGGAAGGGTGCAAAAGGTTAGAGGCTGACATGGCAAATTGGGATGGCTTGATAAACAGGTAATAGGTAGCGCAGCATAGCGAAAGAACGAAGCAACTAGCATAGCAATGATAGTAGTGAGATCCAGGGTAGCGTTCATCTTGCCTGAAATCCCGCAAGGAAGAAGAACGATTCCATGAAGAAGACGAACGGACGAAGCCGAACCAAGCGAAGACGAACGAATCCTCACGATCGCAACGAAACGGGAACTAACAAGAAGAAGCACACAACATAGTAAACACACCACACATGAACAAGACATGATGCACAAACAAGCATGATGCATGACAAAGCTACATGAAACTACTCATGGCAAGAGGTGATGCAAACAAGAACAACACATCAAGGCAAGTTTAAATGAGGCCGGAAACAACATATAACAATTCCGGTAAGTCCTCATATGCAAATTTCGAAATTGGTCCAGATCTGAATAAACCTTATGTTCAAGTTGTTAAACAGCAAGTTAAGATGCACCACGATGATCTACACGAAATTCTAGTCAAGTTACATATAAAGTTCATTAGATTCGGAGCTACGGTCTAGAAGATATGAGCAAAACAAGATAAGCATGGCATTGATGCAAAATGCATACAAACATCAAGCAAACACCTCAAAACAAGGATGCAACATGATAATATGAAACTAGATGCAAAAACAAGCAAGTTTCATATAGAGCACACTCAAAACGGAGCAACGGTTCAACACATACACTCTATACAAGTCATAGCAACAATCTGTCCATAACAGCAAGTAGGCATATTGCGAGCAACAAAACAACAAGCTACAGGACCTCAACATAATAACAAAAGGCATGGGCATGATGTACAGGTAAAGCATGACAAAACATGAACACTGAGCTATCTCCATAAATCACTAGAACATGCTCCAACACACATGGCAAGATTGCATATAATAACAGTTTCAGGCATATCAGGAAATAACATCAGGTTGCAATGTTTAGAGCTATCAAACAACATGTTACAGGAACTTATCATGGAAAACAAAGGCATGGAATGAATCTACTAATTGCATAGAACAAAAGTCCCTTACTGACCATAAGCCAAAAAGGATCAGAAAATATGATGGCACCCATGTAAACATGGCAAGTTATATTACAGATTCATACATGGCAGGAACAACAATAAGTAGGCATGTTGGTGAGCTTGAACCACTCACCACAGAGCAATACATGGCATGGCAAGGCAACCAACAGTAATAAGACATGGCATAGAAGCTATACATGGCAAGAACAACATCATAGCATGCAAGGATCAACTACAACAACATTGGCAAAATTGAATAACATGTAAACAATCTGCCAGGAAACATTTTATAGCAAAAGTAGAGCTCGATTGACTCAAGCTATAGCACTCCATAATTGCAAACAAGGGCATGTATGGATAGAGCATAACATGTATAACAAAACATCCTTACTGAAGTATCTCAAAATATGCATGGATCTCTTGGTAGCATCAAGTTAACATGGCATAAAAATATCAGCAAAACAGGGCTGAAATCAGCAACATCAGGAAGCCTAGTTTGCATGCTTATGCTAGTCACCACCTTGATCACAAAAATACATAGAAAGCACCAATGGAAAGATGGCATGGCATATTACAAAACACATGTAGGACTCAACCTCATAGGATGCACACATCAATCATGGCAAAAATGACAAAAGTGCATGTTCTGATAAGAAACTGAAACTAACATCACATAGCACTCCTCCAACAGCATTTCAGGCATCAAGATGAGCTCAAATGAAAATGATGCAATGAGATAAAATGATGTACTCTTCGGGCGAACAATTTGACATATTACACACGCAAAAAGGAGCTACGGATGCAGAGTTATGATGCGATGAAAATGCAACAAAATATGCAACAATTGCGATGAAAATATCACCTCCAAGAAAGTCAACCCGGGACGGAGGCATGCGGGACGAGGAGATCCGGGTTCGGGGAAGCCGTTTGGTTGGTGGTGGTGGTGGATCTCGTCCGGATTTTGGACGGAGAGGGGTCCGGCGGTGGCGGCTCGCGGAGTTGGCGAGGAGGTTCCGCGAAGCCGGGACGAGGCGCCCGGCGAGGGGGCGCCGGATCCGGCGGGCGCGCGAGGTCCCGCGGTGGAGGGTGGCGAAAGTCGGGCGGCGGAGGTCGGGCGCTGGCCGGGCGAGGTCGCTGGGTCCGCGCTGGGTGGCGGCGGCGGCGAGGCGGCCGAGCCCGCCCGAAGCGCGGAGCGGGCGGCGGGAGGAGAGCTCGGGCTCATGGCGCGAGCCGAGGCGGCGGCCTTGCCAGCCTGCCGGGCGGCGGCGCTGGGCGTGACGGGCGGCGGCGGCGCCGCTGCGGCGGACACGGGCCGGGCGGCGGGAAATCCGCGGACGCGCTGGTTGCGGGAGCGGCGGCGGGCGGGCGGCCGAGGCGGGCTCCTGATGGGCCCACGGCGGGTTTCCCGCGGGCTCGAGGCGGGTGGAGAGAGAGAGGACGAGGTGGCGGCGCGCGAGTGGCTGGGGCGGCGGGGTTGCTGACGTGGCAGGCCGGGATTGGCCGGAGTGAGGTGGCCGGCGGACATGTCCGGCGCGGGCGGACGTGTCCGGCGGCGCGAGGAAGAAGATGGCTAGGGTTAGGGTGGATTTGACCGCAAATTTCGGAGGGGAGGACATATTTATAGGTAGAGGGAGCTAGGAGAGTCCAAATGAGGTGCGGTTTTCGGCCACGCGATCGTGATCGAATGACCGAGAGCATGGAGGGGAGTTTGCTGGGTTTTGGGCCACTTTGAAAGGGGTGTTGGGCTGCACACAAAAGAGGCTTTTGCGGTTACCTGGTTAACCGTTGGAGTATCAAACGACCTCCAAATGATCCGAAACTTGACAGGCGGTCTACCGGTGCTATACCAAGGCCGCTTGGCAAACCTCGGTCCATTCCGAGACCGTTTAACACTCGCACACGAAAAGAGGTAAAAGGGGGCGCCGGGAGACATGGGTGTGCCGGATTGCAAAACGGACAACGGGGAAAATGCTCGGATGCATGAGACGAACACGTATGCAATTGCGATGCACATGACGACATGATATGAAATGCAGATGATGACATGGCAAAGTGCAACACGCAAGCACATGACATGGCAACGACGGCGAATAACTGACGGACACCTGGCGCATCGAATCCGGGGCGTTACACAGGGGGCCACGAGGGTGGAGGGCGCGCCCCCCTACCTCGTGCCCTCCTGGTTGATCTCTTCACGTAGGGTCCAAGTCCTCTGGATCACGTTCGTTCTGAAAATCACGTTCCCGAAGGTTTCATTTCGTTTGGACTCCTTTTGATATTCTTTTTCTGCGAAACTCTGAAATAGGCAAAAACAACAATTTTGGGCTGGTCCTCCGGTTAATAGGTTAGTCCCAAAAATAATATAAAAGTGTATAATAAAGCCCAATAATGTCCAAAACAGAATATAATATAGCATGGAACAATAAAAAATTATAGATACGTTGGTGACGTATCATCGGTCACAAAATTCGCCTCCTTCAAAGGAGGAAACCGCGAAGGACCTCCCATCCGAAGACGGCGGACCTTCACAGCTTCGGGGACTACTGTCGGGGGGATGAACCCCGGGCAGGCAACGGAACCCGAATCCTTTTCAAAAACAACAGGGCCAACATCGCCCCTCAAGACGGCTCGCGCTTGGCCGGGTCCCTCAACCGGGCCAAGCCCCCCAACCCGGCCAAATCCTCGACCCGGCCAGACTCCTCGACTCGGCCTCAACAGACAACTCAAGACAGCCGAGCCCGGCGCACCAAGACTTCTCCAACAAGCCAGCTCCTCCCTTGGCGTGTTCTCCAACCTAGCCGAGGGTCAGCGGCCGTCCCATCCCAGCCGTACGATGGGACGAGTCTCCACCAACTGATGACCAAAGCCACAAGGTTCCCGCCCATGCCTCCGTCACCGGGCGAGGCAACAAGGCCCCACCTACCTCATCGACCGGGCGGCGTGGCAACAGTGCACCCGTCGTCACTGATGACGCCAGCAAGCAGCGACCTGACGGAGCGCCACTTTAGCCGACCCGACTCGGGCACTCCCTGACGATCGACATGAAGGTGCACAGTGCCCCTAGGCGCACGGGGCCCGCACTCGGGGAACCCGGCGAGACCTGGTACCCGGCGGGACCTAGCACCGGGTTCGTGAACGCTGATAACCCGGCCCTACAGCCTTGTAACATTACCATTGTACCCCTGGGGGGTTGACCTATAAAACCCCCCAGGAGCCACTAAAAAATACACTTCCGTGATGATACGTGTTTGTCACAGTAGGTCACGTTTTCTGTCATGCATGTACATCCATGACAATTTTATGACAGAATCTAGATAGTCATACCGTGTTGTCGAGAAGTGTTCCATGACATTACCAAAATTATCATCACGAAGTGTCCACTTCCATGACGATAAATCGCGCGTCACAGAAGTGCTTTCATCAAGGGTGACTGACACGTGGCATCCACCGTAACGGAATGCCGTTAAGCTATCGGGTCCGGTTTTGGATCCGATAACCCGTTAACAGCCCCGACCAATGGGCATTTTCCATGTGTAAAATCATCATTGGCTGGAGGAAACACGTGTCGGCTCACCGTTGGGACAGATCTCATCCACTCATTGGACCCATAGTGCCTATGATACGTGGACACGTGGCACAGCCCAACAGAGGCCCATATAGGTTAAAAGGCCGGCTCAGTCAAGGGCCCGTAGTACTTACTCAGGTACTAGTGGGCCAGCTCAATAACGTCCAGCTTAATGAAGGCCCATTTATGGCCCGAAGCCAGATCTAGCCCGTTAATTGTTCGCCAAATATTTGCGCCCATTTACGGCCCGAAGCCAGATCTGGCCCGTTAATTGTTCGCCGAATATTTGGGCCCAATTACAGCCCAGTGACTTTCGGCCTGTTAGAGGCCCGATGTAGACATGGGCCTATTTCAGCCCGGTGTGACTTGCAGCCTGGGAATGGCCCGTGCTGCCCATGGGCCATATATGGCCCGACAAGACATCGGGCCCACTAATGGCCCATGATAAAGGTGGCAACAATTAAGCCCAACGTGACTTTGGGCCTGCTAAAGGAATGTCACATAATTCGGCCCGTTGATGTCTGTACTAAGCTTTCGGCCTCTTAAAGGCCCATGATATCAGTGGGCCAACTAATGCTCAAGATATGTTTCGGCCTGGTAACTGCCCGTGATATAACTGGGCCCAAAAAGGCCCCGTCTACATTTCAGCCTATTGAAGGCCCGTCGATGACAAGTGAAAATTGAGGCCCAATATGCATTTCGGCCTGCTGAAGGCCCATGGTTTAATCTGGGCCGTAATAGGCCAGTACAATATTTAGCCTATTAATGGCCCAACACTACCTGGGCCAAACTAAGCGCTGGGTCCACAAAAGGCCCAACTAAAATATAGGCCGGTGTAAGTTGTGGGCCTCGTGCAAAGTGTGAAGGCCCCAATGATTCGGGCCCAAGAAGGATGCAGGCTGGCCCAATTGTGGCCCGCTAAACACCAGGCCCATTAGAGGTGAATGGTTCGGCCCGGTCGACTACATCTGAATCTTTTAGATAGCGAATGATGGCAGTAACTAGTAAGAATTAAGAACAAACCTACTCTATACAATAAATAAATTACGACATAGTAACTAAGAATAAACCTACACTATACAATAAAGGATTTATGGTATATTACATCCACTGGGCATCGAAATTTGCCACCAGTGATCATAACGCGCAACGAAGAAGCAGATTACAAAAACTGGGCACCATTGCAGCGTAACAAGATAATACTGAACAGAGACCACTTCCAAGACAGTTCAAGAAAGGTTAGCCTTGAGCCGGAACTGCTGCGCAAGCTGCTGAGCAAGGCTATGAGACCGGCCTAGCATGTCGGTCATAGCTTCCAGGTATAGCTGTTTTGCGATGAGGTTCTCATTGGTGTTCTCCATAATCTTTCTTAGAGATAGGACTTCAAGTCGAAGTTGAGTTGCAGAATGCCTTTCTGCTAGAACTTGGGACTGAAGAAGTCGAATTGATTCAGACAATGAATTCTGTGAGCTTGTCTGACTGCTAGTGTTAAGTAACTTGAACACTGCATCAAGACAAGACTTTGGGGTTGTCTTGCTATCTTCAAGATGTTTTGCCTTCTTTCCTGCAATATATGTTGGGTTTGTCTCACAGCCTTCAGCAGACTTGTGCATGCCATCAGGCATATCAGCCTGAAACAAAGCAGAGAGATGATAGGTTTTGCACGTGTATAAACAAAGATGATAACTATGCTGTCAATTCCATCCAATTTCAAATTAGAAAATAAAGAGTAAGTTCAAAATATCAATAGCATAATTTGGCATTGTTCATAATGCGGGGAGCTTCACCACACTACTGGATTACCATGTCAACATAACAAGCATAGATGAAGGGCAAAGAAAATCATTGTATCTATTTTGGTTAATGTGCATGGCATGTTGTTCATATCATCAGCCACATCAGTAAGATAAAATAGGAGATGACTAGGTGCAAACGTGGGCTGCTTCACCACACACTGGATTATAGATCCACAAAAGCAAGCATACATATCGGGAGTATTCAGTAATGTGCATGGTATGAATAAGGAATTTGGTTTTACAAGTAAAACCTAGAACTTACGGTTCTTGCGAACATGCATTTTGGTAGAAACAGCAACCTAAACAATAGTAAACTATAGGGAGTATGAGCAAATTAAACAGCAGTTGAGGATAAAGGCTTTAGAAGGACTGACTTATTAACAGTTAACACCGGCTAAATGCCCTTCTCCATGTCAAGGGAAGGATAACTCAAGAATTTCAGCACATAATCTTCTTCATAAGCATTGCCTGTACTCTACATTTTGTAGAGTAATTATAGATATGATAATACTGGAAGGGATAGAGCATAATGAAGATAAGATGCAGATTGATGCTACATAATAAACTACCAATCCCTAGAAGTACAAGCATTACAGGACAAAATGTACTGACAAGAGCAATGGGCTACACTTCTGCACTAGCATTGTCTGTGTATTCTACTTTTTGGTAAGATTAAATATAGATCTGATCATTTTTAGTAAATGGTGGGCGAGGGAGATAAGATGCAGAATGCTACACAATGAACCAATCCCTCTTCCCATAATACAAGAGTGTTTTGAACACTGGTGTACTGTACAAAACGTTCTTATATTATGGGACAGAGGGAGTAGCTGTTAATGTAAGTCTAATGATAGACGACATCCAGTCCTTACAAGAGGACTGCAGAGCTAAACCTCTTCAAAAGCATTGGGTTGATTCTAAATTTATGTAAGAGTCCATACGGATCTTATAATGTCCACCAAATGGGCGATAACGAGGCTAACATGTACAAAGGATGCTACATAATTAAACAACTATGAAAGTAAGTATGGTCATACAGGCAAGAGGTACTCACAAGAGCAATGCGATTATGCGGTATAGTTGCGAGATTCTATGGTCCCTTGAGAATGAATGTTCTTCTGCTAACAGTTTTCGTACAAGTGAGACGTTAAGGAAAATGCAGAAATGTAGTTCAAATTTTGATGTGATATCATAGATAGTACCTTACGCTACAGCCGAGACCAATGTGTAACAAGATTATTCCAGTCACCGTCGGATAAATATAGCACCGGAGACTTTACAGAAATTTCATTTAGAGGCTTGCCATCGAAGTGCGCTTGCCTCAGGTAGGAACGATACTTCATCAACGAGTGCTTGAAAAGCGCAACCAACCCTTGCTCGTCTTCACAATCTAGTTTGGTCCTCGCCTATTTAAAAGAATGAAATCTTGTGTCTTCTGTCAGCAGAAACATATGCAACAATGACCATGAATAACATTAGTACATTTCTTACGCGTAAGTTGCAGAGGAAGACTGGAAATTGTTCTGTGTCTGTGGTATAATCTTTCCATGAAGGAAAGATGCACACAAAGTTCCTGACAACATTATAAGCTTTGTCTTCTAAACTGGGAAGAAATGGAACAGGAGTCCTATTTGCTGCAATTGGGGCTCTCTCTGGTTCGAAAAGGGATTTGGCAACTGGATTTGGTGTACTCTTTGCTGGAATTGGGGTTTTGCGTCGCAGAGCTGGTGCTATGTCAACTGGCATAATCATAATGTTTGTTGCAGTTGGGGTCTGCCGAGTTGGGGCATCAGAAATGACCAGTGTAATAGGGCTAGAGTCTGCTAGAGTTGGGGTGTTTTGTGGGTCAGGTGATATTGCAACTACACCTAATGGGCTATTTGATTTATCAGGTGCCACTACCTTTTCCAAATACTTTGCTTGTGCTCCACCACAATCAGCAATCGCCCTCTTCCTTTTGAACGTCTGATACACAAGAACAACATTTGAATGGATAAATATGGTATGATGAAAGATGGAATATGTACTGAAAACGGATAGGAAGGGCGTATTCACATACACGATGTGTAAACTAAGCTAATGGCAGTTCAACAAAGTAGAAGCAATGCAAAGCACCAGTTGCAAGATATGTGCGACAAATATAACCTAGGAAAGTTAGAGCAAGCACCTTGATGGGTGAATAAGATAGGGCATCTTCCTCTGACTCCTCCACTAGGGAGCTACATTGACTTAGGTCTACCTCTAGCTCAGAGTCACTGTTAGGATCATATTCTGAGCATGAATATGTAGGTGGAGAGCGTTTGCATTGCATTGCATCCAGACTTGATTTCAGTCCCTTAATGCCAAGTTTGACAGCCATGGCATTGTTCTGCTTTATTCTTTTCATGCGCGCAAGCTCATAAGCATTATGATGCTGTTCAGAATCTGAGATTCATGAAAACATAACAAGTAGTCAGATTATCTATGGAATGCATTGCGGATTCAACTCGAAGAGTGTCTCCCTATAAACCCCTGCATATGCAAAGTTCACCCCCAACCGTCTTGACTGGACCACACACGAAATACAAACCCTTATGTCTCTATAATAGGCAGACACACATTTCAAAACTGAAGTAGGAACATTAGAATCATATGAAATTCGTATTTGAACAAATAAACTAAGGAATTATGAGTGGCATAATGTTTAGCTTCAAGGGTGGAGTGTTGGTAGTGCGACACAAAGCAAGTAGGCAGCTTTTATTTCATGTAAAAGATCGAAGCCTATGTAAAAGCTGGAAATGACACTTTCTTTCGATACAATGCAGTGTTCGTTGCCCACACATGGAAGAGATCACATAGAGAAATACTATTCACTCATGTCTACGGTTGTAGTATTTAGAAACAGGGTGGTCCACCCTAGAAGAATATTAACAACAAATATGACAAGGCAAGCATAGATGTAGTGAATCAATCATCTATTTGTGAGCTTACTAGGACAAGTATGCAGAATTGTAACTGCAGTAAGAGACCGTCCAAAATCTGAATCAAGAAGTTTGTCTAGCACTTATTGTTTGCAACTAATTGACGTGAATAATTGGATATTATATCGAATGAGTAAGAAAGACAAGTAAAATTGTCAAGAAACCTGGCTTGCGGTAGTAATCTGGTCAATGTCACTCGACCAACAATCCGAATGACTAGTGTCTGCATTCCTAGGGCGAATTTTGAAAACCCCAGAACTTTACAGGTACTAAAGATTACCGAAATACATCTGAACCATTAAGTGTAGGTAGCACTGAGCACACAACAAACCCTAATGACAGTCCTACCTAATGAGTAATGAATAAATTAGAAAATGGGTGATGAGGAGTGGCTGCTGAGTGTTGAGGACTTATCTCAGGATAAATCGGGTTGGCTTAGTGGGTGTTGCACGCCTGAGCCCTGAATGGACTGGGAAGGTACGCATGGCGGCGCGCCCGGGCAGCGGTGACGCTGTTGGGCGAGCGGCTCCTGACCTCCTGTTAGTCTGGCATCTCCTCCTAGAGTCATGCCGTCTGGGGACGGCAAGTCACCGGCGAGGCAGGCGGCTGGGGGCGAGTAGAGATCGGAAGCGCGCAGAAGAACAGAGGGGAATCGAGGCCTGGGATGACCCAAAATCCCAGGGTGGGCCGGCCCACCGTGGGCACCCTGTAGAGATACACACCCGAGCGGTGAACATGATGCATTTTTTGAAACTAATTTAGGAACATTTAGCTGACCAATTAAACGAATCTGTTTTAATAATATCAGATTCGTATTTGAACAACTAAGCTTGTTTAGCTTGATGGGTCGAGCAATGCTATTATGACACGAAGCACGTATTCTGATCGTATAGTGATCATAAAAGGGGGAAACCGGAGAAATGATATTTAGCAGCCATTGTTTGCTTCGAACTAAGAACTAAATTCTAGGAGCTGAAAAGAAAGTAGAGTAACCAAGTTAAGATCTATTTTCTGGTTGAGATCAAAAAGTTGAGGAGATATGGAGTACCACCTCTCTTGCGGCGCCGTGTAGGCATCGGGGGTGCGATGGCTGTCGGTGGCATTGAAGCAGATCTGCGACGGTAGACGGGTGCATCGGGGGATAAGTCCCGTTGCGGTGAAAGAGAAGGTCGTGTGAGCGGCCCCGATAAAGAGGACGACGATGCCGATGAAGCGAGAGGACGTGATGCAAGGCTCTTGGTCCGTCACCGTGGATGAGAAACGTCCATCTCTAGCAGTGGACGACGCGGTCTTGATAGGTGCTCCAGCATGGTGGAGGATGGTTGTCGGTGTCAAAACCGGCGGATCTCGGGTAGGGGGTCCTGAACTGTGCGTCTAGGCGGATGGTAACAGGAGACAAGGGACACGATGTTTTACCCAGGTTCGGGCCCTCTCGATGGAGGTAAAACCCTACGACCTGCTAGATTAATATTGATGATGTGTGTTCCAAGAGTAGATCTACCACGAGATCAAAGAGGCTAAACCCTAAAAGCTAGCCTATGGTATGATTGTTGTTCGTCCTACGGACTAAAACCCTCCGGTTTATATAGACACCGGATAGGGTTAGGGTTACACAGAGTCGGTTACAATGGTAGGAGATCTACATATCCGTATCGCCAAGCTTGCCTTCCACGCCACGGAAAGTCCCATCCGGACACGGGACGAAGTCTTCAATCTTGTATCTCATAGTCTTGGAGTCCGGCCGATCATGATAGTTCGGCTATCCAGACACCCCCTAGTTCGTAACTCCCTCAGTAGCCCCTGAACCAGGCTTCAATGACGATGAGTCCGACGCGCATGTTGTCTTCGGCATTGCAAGGCGGGTTCTCCTTCAGTCTTCATGTTCCCGTCGAATAGTGTCCGGCTTCTTTATAAATGTTGCGCTCCTTGGCTTCTACGCCCAATAATGGCCTTCTTCCACGTGTCGTACGAATGCGAAAGGCTGGGATATTTTTACATTTTACCCCCTAGCCGTGCGAACGAGCCGCCTACAAGAGAGGCGAGGATCTAGATCCAGCTCACACCATCCTCCATCCGCAAGTTCTCATCGAAGCGCCTCTGACAAAAATCCATTCCATCATGGATAGCCGACGCGGCTCCTCCTCTCGCGCTCCCAGCCCTAAGCCAGGAGATTGGGGGAGATGCTCAGTTCCACACAGCGAGCTAGTGGTGCTTCAAACCGAGGGATATCTTCCCCCAGCTTTCATGGTTCCGGTTCGAGCCGGACTGGCCACCTACAAGGGTGGGAAGCAGGCGGAGGCGTCCCAACCCTTCAAAGGGGAGCGGGTATGCTTTGTCCCCTATCTAATAAGGGGACTCGGATTTACCATACATCCGTTTCTCGGGGCTCCTAGAGTTCTACGGACTCCAACTTCACCACCTCACGCCCGCCTCCATTTTGCACATCAGCGGGCTTCGTAGCTTTTTATGAGCTGTTCTTGGGCATCGAGCCCCACTTTGCCCTGTGGAAGAGATTGTTTTGTGTCGCACTTCGTTCTCATGAGGGGTCGATATACCAAGTGGGCGGAGCGAAATATGGCGCATCGCCGGACCAGATATCTATCCGCACCCGAAGAAGGCATCCAAGACCGGCCTTGAATGGTTCTACATGGAGGACGCCTCTGCGGATCCAGTCGGATCGGCCTCCGGAGTTCAACAATGCTCCCTTGAAGAAACGCCTGAGTTGGCGCCCATGAGCCCTCAGCGGGAAGATGACAGGGCGTCCATCATCGATGGGCGGATTAGGTTACTGGCCCATTCCGGATTGACCATGATTGGAGTGATGGCCACATGCATTATGCGAGGGGTGCAGCCACTCCAATATAGGGGCCACCCTATGTGGGATTTCAATGGGGAAGATGACGCCACCCGTCATGGCCGCAAAGGGCTAGGCTCGGCAGCCGATCTGGCAAAGATCCTATCCGGCTTGTACAAGGGAGAGGAGGAGGACTTCCTCCGCAAGAATCCGTTGAATGGATTTTCTATGCATAACCCTCGGAGCTGGGTAAGCGGATGTTCATCTACCCGATCCATACCTTTTTGTAAAGTCAAGTATCTTACTCTGTGATTTCGACGCAGGAGCTACGCCGGGACGTGGAGGGCATACGAAGCCTAGCTCCACAGCCCGAGGATCCGGAACGATCCCTTGATCCGGCCTCCGAAGAGGATCCGGACATAAAGGTGGAGCTGATTGACGGGGTGTTCCACCAACGTAGCATAGACAATGCCCTAGTCGCCATTACGGCTGACTACCCCGGTTTGTTTTCGCCTCCCGGTGACTACGACCGAGGTCTTGACATCATCATTTGATCCGCGCCAATTCGACCATCCCATGCTGATGGTGTATCGCGGATGTGCCTTTAAGGCGGGAAGCCGAACCTGCGGCGGCCGACCAACGAGGATCAGTCCGGCCTGGTAGGAGGAAGAGGAGTGCGGCGCGTGACCGAGACGTCGCCGCAACGGTACGGAGCACCGCTATTTTTAAGGGAAGGATCCCGAGAAGGTATATTAATGCTCATAACTTTTCCAGAAAGAGCACTCGCCGGACAGTGTCCGGAGAGGTTGCCAATCAAGCCTCCACCGGCCATGCTCCAACGCATGGTCCGGGAGGGAAGGTGAATACAAGGCGTAAACCGGACGCTCCTCCGACGGAGGATGCCGACAGGCTGTCCGCCACCCGGTCTGAGGTGGAGAGCGCCATGAATCACAGGCGTCGCCAGACAGTTCTTCGTGACGCGTGTTTCTCCCCGGAGGCGTTAAATGCCTTTAAAGCGGGAAACGCGCACCTCCGTGCCGCTCAAGATGGGCTAACTAGAGCCACGGAGCAGTATGTGAAAGACATACGGGTAAGTAATTTTAATAGTTATATATGCCAGTAGCCCCCGAGACTTAAAATAGTTGAAATAACTGATTTAAGGATCAATTATTATGCAGGGTCTTACGGAGAAGAATACCCAGCTGTCCCAGGAGCTCCAAGAGTGCAAGGCCCAACTTGAAGCCGCACTAGCCGCCACAGGGGGAGCCACAGAGACCCCCGCTGGTAAGATATACTTTTAAAAGACAATTATTTAGCAAAGTGTGGTGTGAATCTGACAATAATATTGTAGAGGGCGCCAGACTAGATCCAGACAAGCAACAGCTACTGCGTCAGCTAAAGGCCGGTGAGAGGGTGCTTATGAAGGTGCAGCAGGAGAGAAACAAGCTCCAAGATGCCCACACCCAGCAAGGAGAAGAGCTGAAAGGTGTTCAGGCCCAGCTGTCTGGCTCCGTGAAGGAGAATCAGCAGCTTCGTCGCGACATTTATAGTAAGTGCTTGAACGAATTCCTTGGAAAAGAAGAATTCGGCGAGGAAGACGATTGACAGAAATATGTCTTTAGGTGTGCTCAAAGGTCGCCCTGCGGAGGAAATGCCTGAGTCAACGGGTGACCAACTTCCCGAGCTAGTTCAATTGCTCGAACGTGTTCGGCAGGCGATGAGTGGCGTCGTTCATGCTTTATGGCCATCCGTCTCCCTACCCGAGGGCCTTGGTGAGCTTGCTGAGAAGCTTCAGGGAGCACGGCGACGCCTCCGTTTGTGGAAGATATCGGCCTGCCGTCAGGGCGCCAGGGAGGCCTGGGCCATGGTGAAGACACGTTACCCGAAGTCTGACCCAAACCACATGGCCGAGGTCGGACCTGTGGGGCCTGATGGGAAGGAGATGTTGGGGAACGTAGTAATTTCAAAAATTTTCCTACGATCACGCAAGACCATGGTGATAGCATAGCAACGAGCGGGAAGAGTGTCCGTCCACGTACCCTCGTAGACCGAAAGCGGAAGCGTTATAACAACGCTGTTGATGTAGTCGTGCGTCTTCACGACCCGACCGATCCAAGCACCGAACGTCGGCACCTCCGAGTTCTGCACACGTTCAGCCCGATGGCGATCCCGGACTCGATCCAGCAAAGTGTCGGGATGAGTTCCGTCAACCGACGGCGTGGTGGCGATGATGATGCTCCACCGACGCAGGGCTTCGCTAAGCTTCGCGACGATATGACTTCTCCAGCGCAGGCTTCGCTTAAGCTCCGCGACGATATGACCGAAGTGGAATATGGTGGAAGGGGCACCGCTGCACGGCTAAGGAAATCAACTTGTGTGTCTTGGGGTGCTCCCTGCCCCAGATATAAAGGAGCCAAGGGGAGGTGGCGGCCAAGAGGAGGAGGCGACTAAGGAGTCCTACTCCTCCGGAGTAGGACTCCCCCAATCCTAGTTGGAATAGGATTCCCGGAGGGGAGAGAGAGAGGGGGCGGCCCACCTTTCCTAGTCCTAATAGGACTAGGGAAGGGGGCGCGACCACCTAGGGCTGGCCCTTCTCCTTTCCTCCAAGGCCCACTATGGGCCCATGTAGTTCCCGGGGTTCCGGTAACCTCCGGTACTCGATAAATTCGATTTCACTCGGAACCTTTCCGATGTCCAAATGTAGGCTTCAATATATCAATCTTTATGTCTCGACCATTTGAGACTCCTCGTCATATCCGTGATCACATCCGGACTCGAACAACCTTGGTGCATCAATACTTATAAACTCATTATGACCGCATCAAGCGTTAAGCGTGCGGACCCTACGGGTTCGAGAACTATGTAGACATGATCGAGACACCTCTCGGTCAATAACCAATAGCGGGACCTGGATGCCCATATTGGCTCCTACATATTCTACGAAGATCTTTATCGGTCGACCGCATAACAACATCGTTGTTCCCTTTGTCATCGGTATGTTACTTGCCCGAGATTCGATCGTCGGTATCAATACCTAGTTCAATCTCATTCTTGGCAAGTCTCTTTTCTCGTTCCGTAATACATCATCTCACAACTAACACATTTAGTTGCAATGCTTGCAAGGCTTATGTGATGTGCATTACCGAGAGGGCCCGGAGATACCTCTCCGACAATCGGATGACAAATCCTAATCTCGAAATATGCCAACCCAACATGTACCTTCGAGACACCTGTAATGTACCTTTATAATCACCCGATTCGTTGTGACGTTTGGTAGCACCCAAAGTGTTCCTCGGCAAACGGAGTTGCATAATCTCATAGTCATAGGAACATGTATAAGTCATGAAGAAAAGCACTAGCAACAAACTACACGATCAGGTGCTATGCTAATGGAATGGGTCATGTCAATCAGATCATTCAACCAATGATGTGATCCCATTAATCAAATAACAACTCCTTGTTCATGGTTAGGAAACATAACCATCTTTGATTAATGAGCTAGTCAAGTAGAGGCATACTAGTGACACTCTGTAGGTTTATGTATTCACACATGTATTATGTTTCCGGTTAATACAATTCTAGCATGAATAATAAACATTTATCATGATATAAGGAAATAAATAATAACATTTATTATTGCCTCTAGGGCATATTTCCTTCAGTCTCCCACTTGCACTAGAGTCAATAATCTAGATTACACAGAAATGATTCTAACACCCATGGAGTCTTGGTGCTGATCATGTTTTGCTCGTGGAAGAGGCTTAGTCAGCGGTCTGCAACATTCAGATCCGTATGTATCTTGCATATCTCTATGTCTCCCACCGGACCAAATCCGGATGGAGTTGAAGCGTCTTTTGATGTGCTTGGTTCTCTTGTGAAATCTGGATTCCTTTGCCAAGGCAATTGCACCAAGATTGTCACAAAAGATTTTCATTGGACCCGATACACTAGGTACAACACCTAGATCGGATATGAACTCCTTCATCCGACTCCTTCATTAGCTGCTTCGAAGCAGCTATGTACTCAACTTCACATGTAGATCCCATAACGACGCTTTGTTTGGGACTGCACCAACCGACAGCTCCACCGTTTAATGTGAATACGTATCCGGTTTGCGATTTAGAATCGTCCGGATCAGTGTCAAAGCTTGCATCGGCGTAACCATTTACTGATTTAGCTCTTTGTCACCGCCATAAATGAGAAACATATCCTTAGTTCTTCTCAAGTACTTAAGGATGTTCTTGACCGCTGTCCATGATCCACTCTGGATTACTTTGGTACCTGCTCGCTAAACTTACAGCAAGGCACACATCAGGTCTGGTACACAGCATTGCATACATGATAGAGCCTATGGCTGAAGCATAGGGAACATCTTTCATTTTCTCTCTATCTTCTGCGGTGGTCGGGCATTGAGTCTTACTCAACTTCACACCTTGTAATACCGGCAAGAACCCTTTCTTTGCCTCGATCCATTTTGAACCTTTTCAAAACTTTATCAAGGTATGTGCTTTGTGAAAGTCCTATTAAGCGTCTTGATCTATCTCTATAGATCTTAATGCCCAATATGTAAGCAGCTTCACCGAGGTCTTTCATCGAAAAACTCTTATTCAAGTATCCCTTTATGCTATCCAGAATTCTATATCATTTCCGATCAATAATATGTCATCCACATATAATATCGAAATGCTACAGAGCTCCCACTCACTTTCTTGTAAATACAGAGCTTCTCCAAAAGTCTCAGATAAAACCAAATGCTTTGATCACACTATCAAAACGTTTATTCCAACTCCGAGAGGCTTGCACCAGTCCATAAATGGATCGCTGGAGCTTGCACACTTTGTTAGCTCCTTTGGATCGACAAAACCTTCTGGTTGCATCATATACAACTCTTCTTCCGTAAATCCATTCAGAATGCAGTTTTAACATCCATTTGCCAAATTTCATAATCATAAAATGCGGCAATTGCTAACATGATTCGGACTGACTTAAGCATCGCTTCGGGTGAGAAGGTCTCATCGTAGTCAATCCCTTGAACTTGTCGAAAACCTTTTGCAACAAGTCGAGCTTTATAGACGAAACATTACCATCAGCGTCGGTCTTCTTCTTGAAGATCCATTTATTCTCAATTGCTTGCCGATCATCGGGCAAGTCAACCAAAGTCCACACTTTGTTCTCATACATGGATCCCATCTCAGATTTCATGGCCTCAAGCCATTTTGTGGAATCTGGGCTCACCATCGCTTCTTCATAGTTCGAGGTTCATCATGTTCCAAAGAATATGACTTCCAAAATAGGATTACCGTACCACTCGTGCGGATCTTGCTCTGTTGATCTCTGAAGTTCAGAGAAACTTGATCTGAAGTTTCATGATCATCATCATTAGCTTCCTCCCTATTTGGTGTAGGTGTCACGAAACTGTTTTCGTGATGTACTACTTCTCAATGAGGGAGTAGATACAGTTATCTCATCAAGTTCTACTTTCCTCCCACTCACTTCTTTTGTGAGAAACTCTTTCTCCAAAAGTTTCCAATTTAGCAACAAAAATCTTGCCTTCGGATCTGTGATAGAAGGTGTACCCAACTGTCTCCTTTGGGTATCCTATGAAGACACATTTCTCCGATTTGGGTTCGAGCTTATCAGGTTGAAGCTTTTCACATAAGCATCGCAGCCCCAAACTTTCAAAACGACAACTTTGGTTTCTTGCCAAACCACAGTTCATAAGGCGTCGTCTCAACGGATTTAGATGGTGCCCTATTTAAAGTGAATGCAGCCGTCTCTAAAGCATAACCCCAAAACGATAGCGGTAAATCAGAAGAGACATCATAGATCGCACCATATCTAATAAAGTACGATTCGACGCTCGGACACACCATTACGTTGTGGTGTTCCGTGGCGTAAGTTGCGAAACTATTCCACATTGTTTCAAATGTAGGCCAAACTCGTAACTCAAATATTCTCCTCCACGATCAGATCGTAGAAACTTTATTTTCTTGTTACGATGATTTTCCACTTCACTCTGAAATTCTTTGAACTTTTCAAATGTTTCAGACTTGTGTTTCATTAAGTAGATATACCCATATCTGCTCAAATCATCTGTGAAGGTGAGAAAATAACGATATCCGCCATTTAGCCTCAACATTCATTGGACCACATACATCAAGATGTATGATTTCCAATAAATCTGTTGCTCTCTCCATAGTTCCGAGAACGGTGTTTTAGTCATCTTGCCCATAAGGCACGGTTCGCAAGTGCCAAGTGATTCATAATCAAGTGACTCCAAAAGTCCATCAAGATGGAGTTTCTTCATGCGCTTTACTCGATATGACCTAAACGGCAAGGCCACAAATAAGTTGCACCATCATTATCAACTCTGCATCTTTTGGTTTCAACATTATGAATATGTGTATCACTACTATCAAGATTAAGTAAAACAAACCATTCTTCAATGGTGCATGACCATAAAAGATATTATTCATATAAATAGAACAACCATTATTCTCGATTTAAATGAATAACCGTCTCGCATCAAACAAGATCCAGATATAATGTTCATGCTCAACGATGGTACTAAATAACAATTATTTAGGTCTAATACTAATCCGAAGGTAGATGTAGAGGTAGCGTGCCGATCGCGATCACATCGACTTTGGAACCATTTCCCACGCCAAGATCGTCACCTCGCCCTTAGCCAATCTTCGCAATCCGTAGCCCTGTTTGAGTTGCAAATATTAGCAATGAACCAAGATCAAATACCAGGTGCTATCTGCGAGTATTAGTAAGGTACACATCAATAACAAGTATATCACATATACCTTTGTTAACCTTGCCATCCTTCTTATCCGCCAAATACTTGGGGCAGTTCCGCTTCCAAAGGACCAGCCTGCTTGCAATAGAAGCACTCGGTTTCAGCTTAGGACCAGACTTGGGTTTCTTCTCTTGATCAGCAACTTGCTTGCCGCTCTTTTGAAGTTTCCTTTTCTTTCCTTTGCCCTTTTCTTGAAACTAGTGGTTTTGTTAACCATCAACACTTGATGCTCCTTTTGATTTCTACCTCCGCTGCTTTCAAAGATCGCCAAGAGCTCGGGCATAGTTTTGGTCATCCCTTGCATATTATAGTTCATCACGAAGCTCTTGTAGCTTGGTGGCGTGATTGGAGAATTCATCAATGACGCAATCATCCGGAAGATTAACTCCCAGTTGAATCAAGTGATTGTTATATCCGGACATTCCGAGTATATGCTCACCGACGTAACCATTCTCCTCCATCTTACAGCTATAGAACTTATTGGAGACTTCATATCTCTCAATCCGGGCATTCGCTTGAATATTAACTTCAACTCCTGGAACATCTCATATGCTCCATGGTGTTCAAAACGACGTTGAAGTCCCGGTTCTAAGCCGTAAAGCATGGCACATCGAACTATAGAGTAGTCATCAGCTTTGCTTTGCCAGACGTTCACAACTTCGGCGCAGCCCTTGCACCAGGCCTGGCACCTAACGGTGCTTCCAGGACGTAATTCTTCCGTGCAGCAATAAGGATAATCCTCAAATTACGGACCCAGTCCGTAATTGCTGCCATCATCTTTCAACTTTGCTTTCTCAAGGAACGCATTAAAATTCAACGGAACAACAGCACGAGCCATCTATCTACACATCATAGACAAGCAAGATACTATCAGTACTAAGTTCATGATAAATTTAAGTTCAATTAATCATATTACTTAAGAACTCCCACTTAGAAAAATATCCTCCAATTCTCTAAGTGATTGCGTGATCCATATCAACTACACCATGACCGATCATCACGTGTGATGGAGTAGTTTCAATGGTGAACATCAATATGTTGATCATATCTACTATATGATTCACGCCGACCTTCGGTCTCCGTGTTCCGAGGTCATATCTTATATGCATAGCTCGTCAAGTATAACCTGAGTATTCGCGTGTGCAACTGTTTTGCACCGTTGTATTTGAACGTAGAACCTATCACACCCGATCATCACGTGGTGTCTCAAAGACGAAGAACTTTCGCAACGGTGCATACTCGGGAGAACACTTCTTGATAATTTAGTAAGGGATCATCTTATAATGCTACCGTCAATCAAAGCAAAATAAGATGCATAAAGGATTAACATCACATGCAATCAATATAAGTGATATGATATGGCCATCATCATCTTGTGCTTGTGATCTCCATCTCCAAGCACCGCCATGATCACCATCGCCACCGCGCGACACCTTGATCTCCATCGTAGCATCGTTGTCGTTTAGCCAACTATTGCTTCTACGACTATCGCTACTGCTTAGTGATAAAGTAAAGCAATTACATGGCGCTTGCATTTCATACAATAAAGCGACAACCATATGGCTCCTGCCATTGCCGATAACTCGGTTACAAAACATGATCATCTCATACAATAAGATATAGCATCACGCCTTGACCATATCACATCACAACATGCCCTGCAAAAACAAGTTAGACGTCCTCTACTTTGTTGTTGCAAGTTTTACGTGGCTGCTACGGGCTGAGCAAGAACCGTTTTACCTCGCATCAAAACCACAACGATATTTCGTCAAATAGACTCCGTTTAACCTTCTCAAGGACCGGGCGAGCCACACTCGATTCAACTAAAGTGAGAGAGACAGACACCCGCCACCACCT
The DNA here is from genome assembly GCA_021605205.1 of Aegilops longissima. Classification (NCBI taxonomy): domain Eukaryota; kingdom Viridiplantae; phylum Streptophyta; class Magnoliopsida; order Poales; family Poaceae; genus Aegilops; species Aegilops longissima. The sequence goes on from CM038681.1 coordinate 91,951,325, forward strand.
TTAAGCAACGAGTGCTCACAGCGGTGAAACCAGTCTCGCGTAAGCGTCTGCGTAATGTCGGTCCGGGCCGCTTCATCTCACAATACCGCTGAACCAAAGTATGACATGCTGGTAGGCAGTATGACTTGTATCGCCCACAACTCACTTGTGTTCTACTCGTGCATATGACATCAACGCATAAAACCAGGCTCGGATGCCACTTTGTTGGGGAACGAGTAATTTCAAAAATTTTCCTACGATCACGCAAGACCATGGTGATAGCATAGCAACGAAGGGAAGAGTGTCCGCCCACGCACTCGAGACCGAAAGCGGAAGCGTTATAACAACGCTGTTGATGTAGTCGACGCCTTCACGACCCGACCGATCCAAGCACCGAACGTCACGGCACCTCCGAAGTTCTGCACACGCTCAGCCCGATGACGATCCCGGACTCCGATCCAGCAAAGTGTCGGGATGAGTTCCACAAGACGACGGCGTGGTGGACGATGATGATGCTCCACCGACGCAGGGCTTCGCTTAAGCTTCGACGATATGACTTCTCCCGCAGGGCTTCGCTTAAGCTCCGCGACGATATGACCGGTGGAATATGGTGGAAGGGGCACCGCACACGCTAAGGAAATCAACTTGTGTGTCTTGGGGTGCCCCTGCCCTCGTATATAAAGGAGCCAAGGGGAGGTGGCCGCCAAGAGGAGGAGGCGCGACAAGGGAGTCCTACTCCTCCGGAGTAGGACTCCCCCAATCCTAGTTGGAATAGGATTCCTGAGGGGAGAGAGAGAGAGGGGCTGCCCACCTTTCCTAGTCCTAATAGGACTAGGGAAGGGGGCGCGACCACCTAGGGCTGGCCCTTCTCCTTTCCTCCAAGGCCCACTATGGGCCCATGTAGTTCCCGGGGTTCCGTAACCTCCGGTACTCTGTAATTCTCGATTTCACTCGGAACCTTCCGATGTCCAAATGTAGGCTTCAATATATCAATCTTTATGTCTCGACCATTTCGAGACTCCTCGTCATATCCGTGATCACATCCGGACTCAACAACCTTCGTGCATCAATACTTATAAACTCATTATGACCGCCATCGAACGTTAAGCGTGCGGACCCTACGGGTTCGAGAACTATGTAGACATGATCGAGACACCTCTCGGTCAATAACCAATAGCGGACCTGGATGCCCATATTGGCTCCTACATATTCTACGAAGATCTTTATCGGTCAGACCGCATAACAACATACGTTGTTCCTTTGTCATCGGTATGTTACTTGCCCGAGATTCGATCGTCGGTATCCAATACCTAGTTCAATCTCACATCGGCAAGTCTCTTTTCTCGTTCCGTAATACATCATCTCACAACTAACACATTTAGTTGCAATGCTTGCAAGGCTTATGTGATGTGCATTACCGAGAGGGCCCGAGATACCTCTCCGACAATCGGAGGACAAATCCTAATCTCAAATATGCCAACCCAACATGTACCTTCGGAGACACCTGTAATGTACCTTTATAATCACCCAGTTCGTTGCCAGGACGCTTGGTAGCACCCAAAGTGTTCCTCGGCAAACGGGAGTTGCATAATCTCATAGTCATAGGAACATGTATAAGTCATGAAGAAAAGCACTAGCAACAAACTACACGATCAGGTGCTATGCTAATGGAATGGGTCATGTCAATCAGATCATTCAACCAATGATGTGATCCCATTAATCAAATAACAACTCCTTGTTCATGGTTAGGAAACATAACCATCTTTGATTAATGAGCTAGTCAAGTAGAGGCATACTAGTGACACTCTGTAGGTTTATGTATTCACACATGTATTATGTTTCCGGTTAATACAATTCTAGCATGAATAATAAACATTTATCATGATATAAGGAAATAAATAATAACATTTATTATTGCCTCTAGGGCATATTTCCTTCAGGAGATCCCTGTGAGCTTAATGTACGGCCAAGTAGAACTGGCCGCGAAATATTCCCAACAGGACTGTAAATTAGACAGCCTGTTAGATGGGATTGAAGAGGAGTACAATCAGTCGGTTTGACGATGTAATTTGAAATGACATGTAAAATGCCTTCTAGCCGGATTGTAGATCGTTTGTCTTTGCGGACCGTTTCGCTTCAACCTCGGGACCCAACAGTCCGGAGTGTGTCCGAATACCCTTATGGTTATAAAAGAACCGGGGCATGCATGGCGATAAGGCGTCGGGGTCATAATTGCTTTATCAGACAAGTTCCCAACTAGTTATGTTATATTACATGGTTAGTAAGAAACATCTTCCAGGAGAATAGTTCCGTTAAGGGTTCCTTTCCACTCGAGGCATGCCCTAAAGTGCAATGCCGATCTGCGAAAAATAGCGTAAAAAGCATCCGGGGCAGATAAATAAGTAAGTAATAAATCATCTTTCAAGTCACCGACCAATATTCTCTTAAGAATGCTAGCTTTCGCTTCACCTAGTCTCGAGGTACACATCCGCTGACCCGCAGTAATAATCGCAGAGGTGCTCCTTTACCTCCTAGCCAACAATCGGGAACATAGGGGTAAGCACAGGAGCCAGGCAAGCCAGCTTGGCCAAAACTTAAGTCATATCGATGCATATAATGGTGAATAAAAGGTACATGCGGAAGTGTGACACATGTATTGGGCATGAAGCCCGTATGAATAAGCTTCATTAAAGAAGCCCCAGGTATAATGAGTGCCGAGGCACATCAAGTGTGTCTAACAAAGCGCAAATCAGCCCATAAAAGGTAAAAAAAGTGGGAAGAAGGAGGAGGAGGAGAGACAGAAAAAAAAGGAGTGGGCGGGGAGTGAGACGAACCCAGAGTCCGGCGTTAGGCGTAGAATCTTCGGAGACGGGCTGCGTTCCATGGGTTCGGCTCGAGTCGGTTGTTCGATGCGTTACGTAGACGGTATGCTCCACCGGTCAGGACTTGGTTGATGATGAAGGGGCCTTCCCACTTGGGCTTGAGTTTGTCCTTTTTCTTGTCCGGCAGGCGTAGAACAAGTTCGCCAACACTGTAAGTTTTGGCCCGTACTTCTCTGCTTTGATATCTTCGAGCCTGCTGCTGATAAAATGCGAAATGAGCCTTTGCCACGTCCCGCTCCTCCTCTAAGGCGTCCAGACTGTCCTACCGATCTAGCTCGACTTCTCTTTCTTCGTACATGCGCACACGAGGTGAGTCATGAATTATATCGCAGGGCAGGACTGCCTCTGCGCCATATACCATGAAAATGGTGTGAATCCGTAGTTCGGTTTGGCGTGGTCCGCAGCCCCAGTACGGAGTCGAGCTCCTCTACCCAAAGGCGTGTTAGATTCCTTGAGGGACCGCACTAGTCTGGGTTTGATGCCGCCATGATTAGACCATTTGCTCGCTCAACTTGACCGTTAGTTTGGGGTGATAGATCAAGCGTAATCGAGCTTAATGCCCATGTTTTTGCACCAGAGTTTAACCTCGTCGGCCGTGAAGTTCGTGCCGTTGTCAGTGATGATCCTGTGGGGGACACCGAAACGGTGTACTACCCCGGATATGAAGTCTATCACCGGTCTAGATTCTGCCGTTTTAACCGGCTTGGCCTCAATCCATTTGGTGAATTTGTCCACCATGACCAATAAGTATTTGTGCTTGTGGGTTCCCCCTTTAAGGGGTCCGACCATGTCAAGCCCCCACACCGCAAACGGCCAGTAATGGGTATAGTTTTGAGAGCGGTGGGTGGCATATGGCTCTGATTAGCAAAGAGCTGGCAACCGACGCATCGTTGGACTAAATCCTGAGCATCTGTCCGGGCTGTCGGCCAATAAAATCCTGTGTGGAAGGCCTTGCCTACAAGGGCCCGGGCTGCAGCGTGGTGCCCGCCGAGTCCGGCGTGAATTTCAGCCAGGAGATTTCGCCCTTCCTCTTCGGAGATACACCTTTGAAGGACTCCGGTTGTGCTTTTCTTATAAAGCTCTCCCTCATGGACCTTGTAGGATTTAGATCGCCAAACTATGCAGCGGGCCTCATTTTGGTCTTCGGGAAGTTCCTTCCGCATTAAGTAGGCTAGGAATGGTTCTGTCCACGGGGCAATGACTGCCATTATTTCGTGAGCTGAAGGTGTTATTTCGCTATTGAGCCACCGATTGTGTCAGAATGGTCTGAGTTAGGTGATGCAGCTGGCTCCGGATTGTTATTTCCGGACTCCTCTTCCCATAATACGGATGGCTTAAATAGCCGTTCCAGGAAGATGTTAGGAGGGATGGCGTCTCGTTTCACGCCGATGCGTGCTAACACGTCTGCTGCCTGGTTATTATCCCGGGCTACATGATGGAATTCTAGTCCTCTGAACCAAGCTGACATTTTTAGGATGGCGTTGCGGTAAGCTGCCATTTTTGGATCTTTGGCGTCGAAGTCTCCATTTACTTGGGATATTGCGAGGTTTGAATCCCCGCGAACCTCTAGGCATTGAATGCCCATGGAGATTACCATCCAGAGGCCATGTAGGAGGGCCTCGTATTCGGCTGCGTTGTTGGAGTCCATGTACATTATTTGAAGTACGTATTGATTGTGTCTCCGCTGGGGACGCCGGACGACGCCAGCCCCAAGCCAGCCAACATTTTGGATCCGTGAAATGCATGATCCAGTTGGAGTATGCGCCGCACTTTTAGGGAGTTCGCTTCGTCCATTCGGCGATGAAGTCCACCGTAACCTGCGATTTTATAGCTCGCCGTGGTTTGTAGGTTATGTCAAATGGTAAGAGCTCGATAGCCCATTTTGCAATCCTGCCCGCTATGCCGCGATTGTTTATAATATCGCTGAGAGGTACTTCGAGGCCACCGTTATTGAACACTCTTGAAAGTAGTGACGCAGCTTCCGGATGCTATGAACACCGTGATCGCTATCTTTTGATAATGTGGGTACCGGGATTTGCATGGAGTTAGAACAGTGGATACGTAGTACACTGGTTTTTGAAGAGGGAATTTGTGCCCTTCTGTTTCTCGTAAAACGACGAGTACCGCGCTAACAACTTGATGTGTTGCTGGGATATATAATAACGTAGGCTCGCCCAGGTTGGGCGCGGCCAAAACCGGATTTTTTGCCAGTATGGCCTTTATTTCTTCGAGTCCGGCTGTGGCAGCATCCGTCCATTCGAAATGTTCGTGTGCCGGAGGAGGCGGTAGAGGGCGAGCCTTTTCTCCCAAATGGGAGATGAAGCGACTTAAGGCCGCTACGCATCCGGTTAGTTTTTGTATCTGCTTGAGGTCTTTTGGAATATCCAATTGTGACAGAGCTCGGATTTTGGCCGGTTTGCTTCTATTCCTCGACCGGATACGATGAAGCCCAAGAGCTTTCCGGCTGGTACGCCGAAGACGCATTTTTCCGGATTGAGCTTAATGTCATATGCTCGGAGGTTGTCGAATGTCACCCTCAAGTCTTCTACTAGAGTTCCGACGTGTTTGGTCTTGACGACCACATCGCTCACGTATGCCTCTACTGTTTTGCCTATCTGGTAGCCGACATGTTTGAATCATGCGCTGATATGTTGCGCCGCATTTTTGAGTCCGAAGGGCATTGTGTTGAAGCAGAATGGCCCGTATGGAGTAATGAATGCCGCTATGCCTGGTCTTTCTCCGCCATCTTGATTTGATGGTACCCGGAGTATGCGCCGAGGAAGCACAATGAATCGTGTTCTCGCGTAGCATCGATGATTTGGTCGATGCGAGGGAGGGGGAAAGGGTCCTTTGGACAGGCCTTGTTAAGGTCTTTAAAATCGACGCAGAGGCGCCAGGATTTGTCCTTTTTGGGTACCATTACTAGATTGGCTAGCCAGTCCGGATGCTTTATATCTCCGATGAATCCGGCTTCTAAGAGTTTGGCTAGCTCTTCTCCCATTGCCTGTCTTTTGGGCTCGGAAAATCGCCAAGAGTTTGTTTGATCGGCTTGAATCTTTTAGGATATTTAGGCTGTGCTCGCCACCTGCGTGGGATTCCTGGCATGTCTGAAGGATGCCAGGCAAAAATGTCCCAATATTCCCGAAGGAATTCTCGTAGTGCGGCCTCGACATCAGGACTTAATTGTGCCCCAATGGAGGCCGTCCTTGTGGGGTCCGTTGGATGGACCTGAAATTTGACTATTTCGTCTGCTGGTTTAAAAGAGGTGGATTTGGACCTCTTATCGAGTATCACATCGTCCCTATCCACCGTGGAGCGCAGCGTAGTTAGTTCCTCTGCCGCTAGGGCTTCGGACAATGCCTCTAGGGCCAGTGTGGCTGTCTTATTTTCAGCGCGGAGTGCCGTATCTGGATCACTGGTGAGAGTGATTATCCCATTGGGTCCGGACATTTTGAGCTTCATGTACCCGTAGTGGGGTATAGCTTGGAAGATTGTGAATGCCTCTCGCCCTAACAAAGCATGATATCCGCTGCCGAATGGGGCCACTTGAAACATGACCTCCTCGGACCTGTAATTGTCCGGTGAGCCAACACTACATCTAGTGTGATTTTTCCTGCGAGCGCATTTCTCGACTAGGGATTATCCTCCAAGGTTGTGCTACTTACCAATGCGGCTCTAGTCAATTTCCATTTTTGAAGGGTTTCATAGATGAGGTTTAATCCGCTGCCGCCATCCATGAGTACCTTAGTAAGACGAAAACTGTCCACTATCGGACCGAGGACCAATGCGGCTGGTGCTCTAGCTGTTCGAATTTAGGTGCGCCATCGGCATTGAAGCCGATAGCCGTGTCGCCCATGGATTTGTTGTTGCTACTTGGTAGACTTCGCGAGGCTATGGATTGTTCGCTTCCGCATGTTATTTGATGCGAAAGTCTCAAGACTGTTAATACCGTCGGTACTCGCTGGGTTGGTTGCCTGGGCTAAAAGCCTACGCCACTTTTGGCCACCTGCCGTAGTATCCAACACGCCCGAAGGCTGTGTGTTGGAGTGGCGCCCTCCATGTTGTGGATTTTGCAGGGTCCGTTGAGCCAACCCTCCAGTACGGTTCCGTACCCTTTAGGGGGTTTTGGTTTTTTGGTATTCAACCCGGGTGCTTGAGAATGATGCACCCTTTTGTTCCGGACTAGGGATGTATTCGGGGCTGGATTATCCCAAAATTTGCTTTCGGTTTTCCAGGCGCTCTCCATCGCACAACACTTTTGTACTATGGTCGCCAAGCCAGTAAAGCGTGTAATTTCGCGACGACTTATGGCGTTTAGGATTCCCTTGTCCGTGCAATTATTGCAGAAAATTGGGATTGCGTCCTCCTCTCGGCAGTCCTTTATCATGTTCTTAACCAGGAGGAATCTGGCCCAGTAATGATGTACTGTTTCAGCGGGCTCTTGCCGAATTCCAGAGAGGTCGCTAATGTTTGGGTGGGCGGGTGGAACTAGATCCGGAACCCTGTCCAATTCAGGACTCAAGGGCCGAGAAGTTTCCGAACTTGGAAGTTTGGATTTTTGAGTGTTATCCAATGAGTCCAACCCGCCGCCTGACTTTAAGTTCAGGGCTTGGTCGACGTCCGTCCCTCTGCGGAATCCGGCATGGAGGGATCGAACCGGACGCAACTAGTCTTTAAGATACAAGAAGAATCGCCGCATTGCTGCTCTATCACAGCAACATGATGGGTAGCCCGGGAAAATTGATCTCTCTCGATCGGTTTTAGGCCCGATCCGTCGTAGTCTGTGGCGACTCCCAGGGCAGCGATACGATCCAAGAGCTCGTTTATGGAGGAGAGCTCGATCGGATCTAACTGTTCGGCAAGTTCCGAACTAACCAGGAGATTGGTTTCGATGACTCGAGAGGTCATCGTCGGCGCGGTGGTCGGACTGGCGGTCATAAGAAAACCACCTAACCGAAGAGTCTGGCCAGCGGCCAAGGCTCCTTTGGCGATAGTATCGTCTCTAAAGACGAGATGAGGCATCCTACCTAACGGCGATGACACAGAGGAAATCTCAATGAAAGCACCAATGTCGGTGTCAAAACCGGCGGATCTCGGGTAGGGGGTCCCGAACTATGCGTCTAGGCGGATGCTAACAGGAGACAAGGGACACGATGTTTTACCCAGGTTCGGGCCCTCTCGGTGGACGTAAAACCCTACGTCCTGCTAGATTAATATTGATGATGTGTGTTACAAGAGTAGATCTACCACGAGATCAAAGAGGCTAAACCCTAGAAGCTAGCCTATGGTATGATTGTTGTTCGCCCCACGGACTAAAACCCTCCGTTTATATAGACACCGGATAGGGTTAGGGTTACACAGAGTCGGTTACAATGGTAGGAGATCTACATATCCGTATCGCCAAGCTTGCCTTCCACGCCAAGGAAAGTCCCATCCGGACACGGGACGAAGTCTTCAATCTTGTATCTTCATAGTCTTGGAGTCCGGCCGATGATGATAGTTCGGCTATCCGGACACCCCCTAGTCCGGAACTCGCTCAACAGTGGCGATGGATGGGGTGGCGGACGGAGGCTGGTGCGGGGATGGTGTTCTAGCGCGGATGGTGTATGAATGAGAAAATGGAGGGAGAGGTACGGGGAACCATGTTTTTGGGAAGCGCCTGTCTGAAATATGGAAAGTTACAAACTTAGCCCCCATTTAAAATTTGGACGTCTCGTTGGTTGGGGATACGACGGTAATCTCGCATCTCGCCAATATTTGCCCAGAGCGATTTCGGGCGAGGAGAGGGTGGTTGGCACCCATGGTGTATGAACGAGGCTGACAGGTAGGGCGGTTGTGTCACATCTGAGTGAAGTTACAAACCTGCCCCTATTGAAAATATTTGCCTATCTCGATTTCGGCCGAGTCGAGTTTGTTTTGCCACCCACCGTGTATGAATGGGGAAATGGAGGGAGAAATAGAGGTCTTTCGAACGAGCTTGAATCAAATGTGTTTTGCCGCCCATGTTTGGCGCCCACCGTGTCAGAATGGGCTCAGAGGCGGTCGTGTCACGTCTAATTGAAGTTACTATCCTACCCCTATTTAGAGTAGTGGAAATTGGGCCGATGGATTGTCCGTGTAATGGGTAGACAGTAATTTCCATCTCCCAAACACTTGGCTTCGGGCAGCCGACGTGGGAGTGGACATTTTGTCGCTTCTTTCGAATTTTGGGACAATAAGCATCCACGTTTACCCTGGCAACTAAATTCGAATCCATTTTGTATTCCTATATGAATCTTTATAAATCATTCTATGTGTTTTTATATATCTTCAAAAGGACGACAAAGATGTATTCGACTGTCATATATGAATATGGTTTACAAATGCTGATACTCAAATTCAGAAGCTAGAGTCCAGTTTAAGGTGAATTCGAATATTTGGAACACTTCATGTCCAACTCAAATGTCACACGCAACATAATGTGTACTCCCATTTAGATATGTACACAAGCGATCTATCAAGATTCAAATATCGAGTCAATCAACCAAGAATGTACAGAACTAACAGACATATAAACACTTATAGAGTATATGGATCCATAATACCAACTAACATACATAACCCATGCCGATGTACTTTTCTTTGCTACAACGACATCCTTTTTTAGCCAAGCTACTACATCATCTTGTCCCTTTCCGATGCGTGCCACTTATGGTCCATCTATACTACTATTATTGCTGAATGCACATTCATCCCGATTGGCATATTTGTAGGTCTGGCACAACAATCAAAATGAAATGTCTCCGAGTCTTATCAATTAATACATACTTGTGCTCAAATAAAATTACAAACCAAAAAAAAAAAAACAAAAACAATTATTACATGATCTCTAAAACAAATGGTTTGATTGATTACATGAACAAACAACACAAAGGTTATTCAACGATGGAAAAAACATTTCACGTATGATTTACCAAGTGGGAATTTAATTTCCTTTCTTCCTTCAGGACCTTAACAATGTGGTCAGTCTCAGCTTGCTTTGTTTTGAAATCCACCAAATATTTAATGGTTGTCTTGAGTACTGCTACTGATTGTGCTATTTGCTTCCTCAACATGTCAACTTCATATCTAAGTGCAGAAGCAGAATCTCTTTCTACCACTAGTTTAGCCTCTAGAGCATCAGCAGTTGGCAATTCATAATGCACGATTGGGCCGGTACCACTGCTGTGGGATGATACAACATCCATGGGGACCTCGCTCTTTGATCTTGGGCTAACCTGTTTTGCCATTAAAGTTCCGATTGGATTCACAAAAGTTGAAGTTAGCAAAACATCTCAATTGGAAGTTATAACAGCAAACCAGTTAAACAAACAAGGAATTAAAGACTTTCAATTCGATGCTGAAAAGGAGTTATTCACATCATTGTAACCCGTTGTTGCAGCAGCAAAGCAGTTAAACAAACAAGTAGCTATTTAAGTTCAGGCAAACAGGTAATTCTTAACAGTAAGTATCAAACACATAGATAGGCGTAGTCTATAATAGGATGAACAGGCTGTGGCATTATGTAATCAGTAGCAAACTAAATTAAGCCAAGCAATGTAATGGAACAGTTTTGCAATAAGTGGCTAACTAAAATTCCGAGAAGCAGGTAACTGAACTTATGCTAGTTCTTTGTACAGGCACACTGCAACTTCTTTTTTTATTACAAGGTTGTACGAAGGAGTCCATCGCATCAATTGATTGGATACGCAGTCCCAATACTTCTTTCTTCCCACACTCCATTGGTAAGTCGAATGGTTAATCTAGTAAGATGGTGCGTCCTTGATATGTTATATGAGGACGTGTAGTCAGACTAGTTGTAGCCACACATCACACTGGCTTTTACTGTATATTTCATGCGATTACTTTTGGCATATCGAGATCTAAGCAATCTACAATAGGATGAAAAGACTGGCATCCTTCACATTATCAAGTAACTCAGTTCATAGAAACAAGCAATTCAAGCATTCTGTGGGTAAATCAAAAGCGCCACTGGAATATTTTCACTACCCCTATCATACACACAAAAATGGGCGACGCCACCATAGGGGCTGGTATGGGCGGCCACCTCGGGTGGCTCTCTTAGAGTATAAAGTCTATTCGTATTGTAATCTATCTCTATTAGTCTAGTCTTCGAGCCCAAGCTTTGTAATCTATATAAACAGCCCTTGAGGCCCCAATCAATACAACAATTACTTCTCCAATATCTCAATCTATCATGGTATCTCGACGATAGGTTTTCCAAGACTGGTATGGCTCCGCCACCCGCCGCCGCCCGGCCGATTCGGCCCCTCTTCTCCATGGTCGAGTTCCGCGCACGCGCGCCCATCCCCTACCTCTTCCTCTACAACTACCCAAACACCTCCCCCAAACCCGTCATCCACCGCTCCAGCGCCACCAGCTCTGTCGTCATGGCCTCCTCAAGATGATCCTTGGACTGGCCTCGTCCAGCTTGGTCGATGCCTTGGTCATCCCCTCGCCAGATGGTGCCCCTCCCATGCAGACACCGCACGTGGAGCCCCGGTCTTCGTCCAGCCACCGGCTCTCCGGGACTTCTTGGACCCAGGCCGCTGGTGCACGTCTACAACGCCACTCCCACTCCGCCTACCAGCACGCCAGGACCGCCGTCGCCCTCCAACACCATGCCGGTCTTCTACGGCAACATGCAGGCCTCAATCGCATACTACCCATCCGCTATCCCCTACGTCAACATGCAAGCTCCTGGCCCCTCTGCTCCTCCCCAACAGCCGGCTTGGGACCAAGCCGCCTTCATCAACACCATGAACAATTTTGTCCTCAACGACGCAGGTACGGATTGGATTTTCGATTCTGGTGCATCAATGCATATGTCTTCAAATATGAATTTATTGTCAGCTTGTTTTCCTTCTGCTTTTTCCACTATCACCATTGGCGATGGCTCCACCATCCCTGTTTCATGCACCGTCACTCTTACATCCCTTCCTCTCATGCCAATTTTCTTCTCCGCAATATTCTTGTGGTTCCTTCCATCATCAAAATCTTATTTCGTTAGACAATTTTGCATTGACAACAAAGTTATCCTGGCCTTTGACCCTTTTGGTTTGTCTGTGAAGAATCGACAACGGGGCGGTCCTCGCCGGTACAATAGCACGGCGATCTTTATCCTCTTCATGGCGCCCACATCCACCCTCGTGCCATGCTCGCATCCATTGATCTATGGCATCGTCGCCGGTCATCCCAGCAAAAAACACTTTGACGCCTTTACTCCAAGAATTTTGTATCCCTAGTTCTAGCAGTCCCCATAATCCTCTCTCTCGTAATGCATGTCAATGCGCAAACATGTTAGATTACCCTTTGGAACCTCTACTACCATTAGTACTTTTCCTTTGAGTTACTTCACTGTGATTTATGGACCTCCCCACCACTAGTGTTTCGGTTATAAATATTATCTTGTGATCTTGGATGATTATTATCACTATACTTGGACCTTTCCTCTCCGTGCTAAATCTGAAGTACCTGCAATCTTTCTCAACTTTCGACAATATGTAATCACACACTTTGGCTTGCCAATTCGATTTATTCAATGTGATAACGGTCGTGAATTTGATAACACCCAAAACCGCACCTTCTTTCTCTCCCAAGGCATTCTTCTTCGCTTTTCATGCCCTTATACATCTTCTCAAAATGGTAAAGCTGAATGATGTCTTCGCTCTATTAATGATGTTCTTCGCACATTGCTTTTACAAGCCTCTCTTCCTTCCCATTTTTGGGTTGAAGCCCTTCGCACCGCCACACTCCTTCTTAATATTCAACCAACTAAAACTTGCCCTCTTTATTCGCCTTTCCAATCTCTTTTTCTCTCCCACCCTGACTATTCTTTTCTGCGTGTTTTTGGCTGTCTATGCTTTCCCAACATCGCCTCTACCGCCTCCAACAAACTAGAACCACGCTCACTACCTTGCATTCACCTTGGTCTTTCGGATGATCACAAAGGATATCGTTGTTTCGAACCATCTTCTGGTCGTATCATTCTCTCTCGTCATGTCACATTCGATGAAAATATTTTTCCTTTTTCTGTCACTACAACCACAACACCAATTCCACTACAATCCGCCACCACCAAAACCCCTTCCCTAGTTCGCCTTCGGTCATCTCTGCTGCCATGGAATCTTGTTCCACACTCAGCCGGAATTGCCCAACGTTAGCCACCCTCCTGCCCCTCCCCCACCTCTCCCAAGAATCGCATCCTCTACCCCAGCCGCTTTCCTCACCACATCCTACCACGGCAACCCCTCGACACCCACCACCTCTGATTCTTCTTCCTCACCGTCCTCTTCAACTGAAAACCCACTTCCACCCAATGCCGTTTTATACCCCCGCCACCAATGATCATGTCATGTGCACCCGTGGAAAACGAGGATTTCTTCTCCCCACCAAACGTCTCAATCTTACCGCCACCCCAACCATCTCTCCTATTCCAACCAGTTATAAGCGAGCTCTTCTTGACCCTCTCTGGCTTTCTGCTATGCGCGATGAATTTGAAGCTCTTCAGCAAAATAATACATGGACTCTTGTTCCCAAACCTCCTGGTGTTAACATTGTTTCTGGAAAATGGGTTTTTCGTCATAAATTTCATTCCGATGGCACTCTCGCCGCTACAAAGCTCGTTGGGTGTGTCGTGGTTTCTCCCAAAGAGCCTGGTATTGAATTTGATGAGACTTTTTCTCCTGTTGTTAAACCAAGCACTATTTGTGTTGTTCTTAGTCTTGTTGTTTCCTCTTCTTGGCCTATTCATCAACTTGATGTTAAAAATGCTTTTCTTCATGGCACTCTCAATGAAACTGTTTATTGTCAAGAACCCTCCGGTTTTGAGAATCCTCATCTCCAAATTTTGTTTGTCTCCTCAACAAATCTCTTTATGGCCTTAAACAAGCTCCTCGCATGGTTTCAATGCTTTGCTACTTTTATTCAAACCATAGGCTTTATTCCCTCCAGATCTGATTCTTCTCTCTTTGTTTATCGCCTTCTACTCACACCGCCTACCTCTTGCTTTATGTTGATGATATCATTCTTACGGCTAGTTCTGATTCTTTTCTTCAACATACCATCTCTTCTCTCAATCGGAGTTTTCCATGACTGATCTTGGTCATCTTCATCATTTTCTAGGTATTCATGTTTCTCGCACAAAATCTTCCCTCTTTCTTTCTCAACGGTCATACATTTTGACTTGCTTTCTCGCTCGTATGTCTGATTGTCAACCTTCAGACTCCAAATTGACGTTGGTGCTAAACCGTCGGCTGATGGTGATCCTCTTCGATCCTACTTTATATTGTAGCATCACTGGTGCTCTTCAATATGCCACTCTTACTCGCCCCGAAATCTCCTATTCAGTTCAGCAAGCTGTCTCTTTATGCATGATCCTCGTGCTCCTCATCCGCTCATGTCGACGATTCTCCGCTATTTAAAAGGCACTCTTGATCACGGTCTCCGATTAATTCTTCTTCACCTACAAGATTGACAGTTTATTCGATGCAGATCGGGCAGGTTGTCCAGATACTCGACGATCTACATCCGGATTTTGCGCTTATTTGGGTGATAGTCTTGTTTCTTGGTGTTCTAAAAGGCGGTAACAGCTTCTGTGTCTTCTGCCGAGGCTGAGATAGGGCGGTTGCTCACGCTGTGGCCGAGGCGTGTGGCTACGCCAGCTTATCGTTGAACTTCATCGTCCGCTCCCACGCTACCATTGTTTATCGTGATAACATCTCTGCAGATACATGGCTTCCAATCCAGTTCAACATCGTCGCACAAAGCACATTGAGATTGACATTCACTTTGTTCGTGAAAAGGTGGCTCTTGGCAGGTTCGCGTTCTTCATGTTCCTGCAAGTGCCCAATTTGCGACATTTTTACCAAAGGACTCCCGACTGCATCGCTCACCGACATACGCCCAGCCTCAACATTGTTTCACCCGACGTTGAGACTGGGGATCTTAGAGTATAAAGTCTATTCGTATTGTAATCTATCTCTATTAGTCTTGTCTTGGAGCCCAAGCTTTGTAATCTATATAAACAGCCCTTGAGGCCCCAATCAATACACCAATTACTTCTCCAATATCTCAATCTATCAGGCTCGAAAGTGTGCACCTAGTTTGAGTCGTCCAGGTTGGCCGAGGCTAGTTTTGTTCATCCCAATGCACGAGTAGGCAATGTAAAAAATGAAGAAAAATGTTTCAATTTGGATAGGCCAATAACATAAGTGCAAGGCAGGCCCTATAGCAGGCTCGTGGCCCAAACGAGCGCCTCCCATATCGATCGACGGCAGGAAAAATCCCAATTCATCCACTCCAGCCTCCAGTCTGGTTCGCTCCTAACCTAGCCTCCGCTGGACAAACCGACATAGCACTTCCTCACGCCCTCGTTGGAGGGCGGTCGCCGAGCTTCAAGCGAATGGAAGGACAAGAATATGACGATCCAACCCTGGGTGTAGCCTGTGTGGGAGGCAGCGGCGGCAGCACGGGCATGGCATTGAGCTTGCGCAAACAGACAGTAGCAGCTTGCAAGAGTAGCATGCACAACGAGCAGGTACATCACATCCCTAATTATATCTAATGCAACTCTTCAATTTATGGCCAATAGTTAAACCTGACGGTGTTGTAAAACTGCTTGTATGTAGGGAATCTATGAGAAAACGAAACCAATTTCTACTTATTTTATAAGAGCAACGCTAGCAGACCCCACAAAACACCCCGGCCCGCAAAATAACCGCCAAATTGCAGGTCGGGGCCAAAAAGTCTGCACGAGCAGACCCCGCAAAACGCCTTGGCCCGCAAAATTTTTTGCGGGGCCCGGCAAATCTTCTCCCCCAACCTCTATCTTCATGGGCTGGGAGGCCGACCCGAGCTCAAACCCCATCTGGCGCGAGATTTGGCGGGAGGGACATTTCCGCGCCCCTTTCCCGCTCCACGCACCCTCCGCCACCATTCCCCCCCCCCTCTGAAAGCTCTGGCAGCTCCTCCTCGACCATCCCTCGCCGCCATGGACGACCCCATGCTGTCCCCCGTCACCGTCGATGTCGCGCGCCTTTCCTCAGCGGATCTCGCCGGCCATGTAGGCTCCGCCGGCGTCGCCCAAGCACACGCCACGCCTGCCCACAAGCGGCAGGGCAACGTGCTTGTGCAGGGCGGGAATCCGGCTGCCCCCGCCGCGATGGCCCACGCTCCGGGTGCCAATGCCGCCGTGCGATCCCGACCGGCGGCGGAGAAGGCCGGCAAGGCCGCAGGCGCAAAGCGGAGGAAGGTTCCGACTTCAAGGAACAAATCTTCTTCAACCTCTCACTCCATCCCCCCACGAGGAGGTGCTCCGGCGATGCCGTTCAACGGTGCCGCTCCCCCCGCGAGCGAGGTGTTCGACAAAATGGCCGGAAGGTATATCTCTTCGGACTTTGGTGATTCTCTTTCATTTTCGCCATTGTTTTTCGATAGCTCATGACTTGTTATCGTTCGGTATAGCGGTGGTTCGAACAATGCAACAACCGAGTTCGTGAACTTGTTGGACACGAACGCAGTTAACATTGATCAAGCCCTTTGGAACCTTTCGACTACAATGAGACGGAGGGCGGCGTGGACGATCATGGTTGTGCGGATGACTTGGCGGAGACCGAAGTGGAAGCGTTTGAGAATTCACAAGCAAAAGCTGGGAAAAGCCAAAGATCGAAGAACTACACCATCTTGGAAGATCAAGCTTTGATCAAAGCATGGAGTGCGGTGTCTTTTGATGCATGCACGGGTACTAATCAAACCGCCAAGAGATATTGGCAAAGGTTCGAAGATCAATACTTCCGCATTATGAAAAACTACCCCAACAAAACTCCACGCACATTTCGGTCGCTTCAAGGTTGTTGGGAGAACATCAAGCCTATGTGCAACCGTTGGGCAGCTTGCTTGGAGCAAGTACGCAATGCACCTCCAAGTGGCACCGTGGAGTCTGACTATGTGAGTTTGCTTTGCCTTTGTTCAAGTTGTGCATCATCATAATATATCATGAAAAATGATTGCATCACCTTGTTCGCATTATGTAGGACAACATTGCTCAACATAGATACAAGGACATGGAAGCTTCAGAAGGCACATTCTTCAAATTAGAGCATTGTTGGGAGTTGCTCCAAAAGTGCGACAAGTGGAAGTTGATAGACAAAGAGTCCCCACCAAAGAGAGGCTCACTTACAAACATGGATGAAGATGAGGATGATGATGGCCCAAGAAATTTTAACAAGCCCGATGGTGACAAGAAGACTAGAGAGAAGATAAAGAGAGAGCAAGAAGCATCGAGCTTGAGGGAGAAGATTGATGCCATGGTGCAATCAAACGAGTTAATGTTGTTCAAGTTGTTGGAGATCAAGAAAGAGTTGGCCGAAAAGAAGGCAAAAGAGAAGCAAGAAAAATGGCAAATGCTCAAGGAAGAGGGGCTGCGCAGAGCTGCCATTGAGGAGAGAAAAGTACGCGCCTCTGAAAACAAATCGCTGTCATTGTTGCTCGCCTAAGAGAACAAGATCATGTCAATGAACCGCAATGACATGGACAAAGTCATCAAAACATGGCATGATAAGGCAAGGAGAGAGATCTTGAAGAGGAGAATGGTCGCCTCGGCTGGTCCATCTACCAGTTCCGGTGATGTTTTCTCTGCTCCATACGGTGTCAATGTGGATGATTTCGGTGCGGGAGTTGGAAAAAGCGACGGAGGTGGCTACGGTGGCGCCGATGAACTTCAAGATGGACTCCATGGCGCCGAGTGAAGATCGACCCCCAAGATGATGCCGGACATGGGCGCATACCTTTGCATACCCTCTTTTGCGTAATGAACTTTGCTTTTATTCGCGCGCAAACTGTTTATGTCATTTGAATTTGAACTTGTTTGTGAAACCCTGTGACAAATTTCAGATTTGCAGTTTTTTTGTTTGCGGGTCGTTGCGCTTTTGCCCGAGCAAAACCCGCATAGCCGACCCGTAAAAAAGCATATTCCGCGAATATACTTTTTTATGGGTCCGTTTGGGGGGTCTGAATCTGTGCTAGCCCTCGTCGGCCCGCAAAAGCGGTTTTGCGTGAACTGCAAATGCGTTTTGCGAGCCGGCGTTTTGCGGGGTCTGCTAGAGTTTCTCTAACTCCCCCAATCAATACTGAACTGACTGAATCTAATGAATCTAATCAAGTTTCCGGTGCAAACATCCAAGCTCATGTTTTTCTTGAGCCTGAAGTGTCTAATGAACAGACTGGTAATGAAGGATTTGATGCAAACATTTTACATGCTCCTGGTGATGAACATATAGTGTCTAATGAGGCATCTAATGCGAGAATTTTGCAAGCTCCCATTGAAGGATTTAGTGTCTAATGATGATCTGCTATGTTGAGAGAGACATAGAGATTTGCAGGCATTGATGACAAGCAAATTATAGTGCATTTTCATGGCTTGAGGAAACGTCGATGCCATCTACCGAAAAGTCCTCAGATCATGACAACGTAGCATAAATACTTTTCTAATCTGTTGTTTGAAACTATTGGCATACTTGTGCAGGATAGATATATTGATATGCAGTTTATGACTGGTTATAGGTGCAATTACACTTTGATATTTTCAGCCGAGAACGAATAATTCAAGCAGTACAGCACTATGTTTGTAGTCCTTGTACACCATGTTGCATTTCGTGTTTTTTGGTGCTTGCATCATTTAGTGTTTATAATCTGAACTACTTTGGATCATTAGCTGGTTTTCAAAGTGCATGTAGCTTCACATTTCTCAAGTTATGTTGATTTCCGGAGTGCAAGTGCCTTCGTATTTTTTAAGTTAAATTTTCGCCCCTGGTAACTTGAATTCGTTGATCCGCCACTGCACAGAAATCATACACGAATGCCAGCATGAATTAAATGAAACGCAGGGACTTGCGCTACCTCGTTGTACAGGCTCACTTAAGCTCTGCTTGCGCTTGGGATATTCCATCTACAAGTCCATGTTACCACTTGCTTGGATGTGCAGGCCTTGTGCTCCTTGCATCCCCCTCTGCATTTTTGACACGGCGAATGGCTGATCAAATAAGAGGAATCGACCTTGCTGTTGTACCGGAGGACAGATACTTACAAGGTTATACGGGTGTGCAGGATGTGTACCAGATCACGTAGCACCGTCATGCTTCGCTAAAAAATGCATTTGCTTGTTTCAGATGATATCTCCAGAAGAAATAAGAGTTAAAGTCAGAGTTGGATAGGCGTGTAAGCTAAGAGAGCAGTGAAAGGATATCCAAACATCGTCGGAACAGTGCACAAGGGAGTGATGTGTGGATACCTAGTTCGAGCCGGCGTTTGGACATGCTCGCCTAGCTAGAGTGCGGGTCACTTCAGAGCCGTTGAGGGTGATGCGCTGGCATTGGCTGGCCGTGCATGGATGCAGATCTTGAGTGGCAGCGGAGCACTATGATGCGGTGGACGAGACCGTTGGTGAAGCCCCAGCGGCCTCGGGGGGCGGAGGCGCGACGATGTGCTCGGTGAAGTAGCCCCGATGAGCTGGGAGACAGCGTCGCTGAAGCGCACCTGATGCGGTGGAAGTCGGTGTCTATGAGGCACGTCGGTTGCGGCGGCCAACATTGTCGGTGGACCACCCGGTGCGGTGGACGAGGGCGTAGATGAGGTAGCTCCGGTGCGGTGGTGAAGCGCGACCGTCGTCTTCGTCGTCGTCGTCCGACACAGAGGTGGGGAAACATATGAGACGAGGGGCAATTCGAACTTTGCTTGGGTTGGCGGTGAATTAGGGATTTGAGCAATATGGGTGCGGAAGGGGACGGTGGAGAAGGGAGATTTTGCAGGCTGGAATTGGGGCCGCCAGATATTTCAATCCGAAACGTGGAAGCGCGAACTTATTTTGTCATCGTCCTTTTTTGGGGGGGGGAGGGGGTGGGTGGCTCGGTGCTAAGCGTCTGTCCGACACACGCGACCACCACGACACGACCCTGGTCTGCCTGGCGCGCCTACATTTTAGAATGCAAATGAATCTTCTTTCATTTGCAAACAAATCTGTATGTATTACCATGCCCGTGTTTTCCTTGCAATAATTAGTCATTCGAAACGAGATACTATAAATTAATTAATGAGGAGTTATTTGAAAAAAATTGAAACGGTATCCACGGTATCCACGCTAACGTGGATTAGAGAGTGTGTCACATAATTAATTATTTGAATTAGAGTGTGTGTCACATAGCGATCTCCAATTCTAACATGGATTTCGCATTTCACTGCTACTTTTTTAATACAAATTCATATGTATATGATGAACACCATGGCAGTGAGAAAACTTTTGGATGGGTTCAAACATATGACCTACAAAACACTAGTAGAAAAAGGGTCATACGTGAAGCACATTAGTGCCGGTTTGAATTTGAGCCAGTACTAATGTATACATTAGTGCCGGTTCGTAATGATCAATAGCACCGGTTCGTGGCGAACCTTTAGTACCGGTTCATGCCACGAACCGTACTAAAGAGGCTGTGTCACCAAGCGGTCGCTATGGCCCCACCATCACCATTTAGTGCGGTTCGTACCACTAACCGGTACGAATGACGTTAATGGCAGGATGTTTTAATTAGTCCCACCTCGCTCCCCTAACAAGCCTTTTACCACCTTAAATATGTTATTTCTCAAACTATCATAAGCACTTGGTCTTCATTGAACTCTATGTGTAGAATTTAGGCCTCAATATGAGTCTTCATCGGTTTATAAATCGTTGATGACTCATATTGACAATTCAGATTGTACACACAAAGATCATTGATGATCAAAGTATTTTTTTTATGTTATATGATCATATTGAAGATATAGATCAGAAAGAAATATAAGATCATGATGTAAATGCTCTTATATGCTCTTATATTTTTATGCTCAAGATGCACCATTCAAAGCGACGCCATCAACTTTCAACCATTTCGCCTTCATTTGCTATTTTCATGCATTCAATGATTTGTTTTGAGAACTAAATGACCTGGAAATTGAAAAGCACTACAAATGAACTCTGAAAAGTTGAAACTTGGCATGGTATCATCATTTCACCCACATAGATTGTTCAAAAAGTAGAGAGGGTTACGGCAAAAACTGGATGCACTTCGTTCACAAACTGGACAATCTCTTTCGAAGTATTCAGGTTTCGGACGAAATTAAACTCATCTGTTATACAAAGGCATTTCATTTTTTTTAATTATTACAACTCCAGACTTTTTGTGCATTCAGTATGCACCATTCAGAGCGACGCCATCAACTTTCAACCATTTATGCCTTCATTTGCATAAATGTTTTAAGCGCACCACCTTTAGTACCGGTTGGTGGCTCCAACCGGTACTAAAGGGTGACCAGTACTACAGTTGCTTAGGAAGCTGTTTTTTAGTCCCACCTTGCCTAGAGAGAGGGACTAGGAGCGGTTTATAAGCCCTGAGTGCAGAGACGATGAAGAAGAGGCTCAATGCTCACGTTAGTTAGCTTCAAGCCTTCAGAATATGGTAGATTGCACGAGCTATGCGCAGTGCAGTTACACTATTCTGAAAGGCTTGAAGCAAATTAACGAGCATTGCACCTCTTTTTATTTTTAATAACTTATTACAACTCCGGACTTCTTCATTATGGCAAAAACTAATTGCACGTCGGCATTTTTTTTTAACTTTGGTTATAACTCCAGACTTTGACCATCAAGTTTTGCGAAAAGAAGAAATAGCAGAAAAGAAAAAAAATAGCGAAAAGAAAAAAACTATTGCTGAAAAGAAAAAACTATATAAAAAACTACTCAGAAATAAATAGAACAAAATAAATATAGCAGAAAAGAAAAACTGCTCAGAAATAAATAGAAGAAAAATAAAGCAGAAAAGGAAAAATTATATTTGCTATTTTTCAATCGCTTACAAAATGACCGTGAAATTTAAAATCACTACAAAATGAACTCTGAAAATGTTGAATTTTGGCAAACTAGAAGAAAACTACTCACAAATAAATAGAAGAAAATAAATATAACAGAAAATAAAAACTATACAAAAAACTACAGAAAGAAATAGAAGAAAAATAGCAGAAAAGAAAAAACTACAAAAAAATTGGGCGCTGCCTGTGGGCCTGCTAGGCCACGGAGTGCAATTACAGCCTTAAAGGCCCAGCAGACTCACTGGGCAGCGCAGAATTTAGGCCCACAAGCCTGCTATATAGAGGAGTTCAAGAGGTAGCCGCTGCTGGGTTTATAAACCAGTCGGCTGCCCTTCGCTGGCGAGGTGGGACTAAACTTTGGGTGTAGTAGCGAGGTTTTAGTACCGTTGGTGGCTCCAACGGCACTAAAGACCACTATTTAGTACCGTTGGAGCCACCAACCGTACTAAAGGCCTGCTCTTCCGCCTCTTTGCACGTTTTAGTACCGTTGGTGGCTCCAACCGTACTAAAGGCTCACCTCAGATATACAGCACTTACGAAATTTCAGTTACATCTCCCCACTTCTTTCGTCAACCTCTCTCGCTGCCGCTCCGTCGTGCCGCCGCCGCCGTCGTCGTCGCCGTTGTCCCCCGCGCCGCTCAACGCCACATACGCCGTCGTCCGTCGTCGTCCCGCCGCCGTCTGTACATATCTCGCTCTCTCTCTCAGATACCGCCGCCGCCGCCGTCCGCCCGAACGCCACACAGAACCGTCCGTCCCGCCGCTGCCCGAACGCTGGCGCCGCCCAGACTTGGGCGCCCACAGACAAGACTGGGCGGCATCTGACGGGCTGGCCACACACACACACACACATATACACACACACACACACACACATACCCCGCTCGAACTAGAGATTAGAACTAGTTCAATAATTAATATCACTAGTTTATTTTTAGTAAGAAAATTTAGGTATATGAGATTTGAACTAGTTCAATAATTAATATAACTAGGTTAATGAGTTTTTTGTTTATTTAATTTTTATATATTTTGATTAATTTCAATGTTAGATGAATTAGATAGAAAAGTTAAATATATAGTAATGTCAATTGAATATATAGTTAGATGGACTATGGACTACTTAGAAAGTGTTTAATGGACTTAGTTAGAACTAGGGAAACTTGTTTATTTTTAGTAAGTACTACATTATTCTATTTATAGTAAGTGCTTAGTAGTTGAACTAGTTGATTTAATAAAACTGGTTCATTTTACTAATTTGAATACTACTTAATTTTGCGATTTGATTTTTCTTATTGAATGCTCAAATTGGAGAGCACTATGCAAGGCATATGCATATGATTAGTTGAATAATAATGATCTAATTTAGTCTTTGAATTATGAACGATAGGAAATGTCATCATCGGAGGACTAAAGTCTCCCGGGAGTGCGATGGTCCCACGACGATCGAGGTGAGTGCGACAGGCCTCACCGGACGATGGTCGGCGCTTCAAAGATTAAGCTCGAGGAGACCTTCGTTGAAACGGTACGCAACGCATTTACAAGTGTTTTTTTTCATAATTAAGCATGACTTCAACTATTTGAACGTGTAATTTTCATCTTTACAATTCGAGTATAGTTAATCCCATGCCATGCAAGACGCTATGTCTTGGAGAGGATGGATTTTGAAGACCATGAAAATTTTGAAACGAAGAAAATTCACCTAAGGACCCATCATGATGTGGATTTTGAAGTAAAGTTGTATAATGCTGAGAGCGTAACCCATTTTGGTTGCAAAATTGGGAAGCATTTTGCAAATTGTATGGTTTTGATGAGGGTATGCTTGTCACCATGGATCTTGGTGATCCTGAAATCGAGCAAGACAATATGGACATTTGGGTCCTTGTTGATACTCCTCCAGTTCTACCGCTATGTGAGTTTCTCAAACATAGTTAATTATTAATAGAACTTATATTGTTCATTTCAAAATAGTTGACAGCTTATTTCCATTGACAGCTTATTTTGAAGTATCAAAGAATGTGCAGAAGATGGTAGATAGAACTTGCTACACCGATGGCTCTGAGTTAACTTACAAGGAGAAAACTCATCTGGTTGGATTTTGTAATGATATTGAGAATTACAATATCTACAATCGAACTCCTCAACATTATGGTCAATACGTGCCACTAGTGCACGTGTTGAACTATGGTAACTACCATGGAGATGCCCGGGTAAGTTTTATTACTATTACGACATCCGTGCATCTTTTTGCATACTTCTAAAACTAGTACATCATTGCTAACTACGAAGTTATTATTATGTTTTTCAACAGAGAATCCCAGAGGATTGTGTGCCTCATTTGATGTATCAGAATGGCGGCAGCCTTCGTGTTTTGAACATATATCCAGGTCATCCTACGAATCTCAACTGTCCATACCGGATTTCTAAAACAAGTGGAGACATGACAATAAAAGGATGGAAAAATGTATGGACAGTCGTAAGGAGCTTCTTGGAAGCAAAAGGAAGCGAGGCGCAAGAATTGGAGATGGATGATCTCCATTCTTCATAATGGAGAGTCGTGGTCTATATTGTTTTATGCTATTTTACCTTAAGTGTGTTTAGGTCCGATCCTACCGATCATCGATGATCATGTGCTAAGAACAATTATGTAGGGTTGGGTTCGATGACTATGAGGATGATGATCGTATGACTTATTATTAATAACAAGTAGAAGTTGTATGATGATGCTTGATTAATTAGCTAGTAGGACTTGTTATTATATATGATGATGTATGATGCGAGCATGCATGAGTTATTATATATATATCTCAAGGTGAAACAAAAAAGAATTAAAATGGAAAACACAAAATTAAATGAAAAAGAAATCATAAAACCAAAAACCCCCCAAACATTTTAGTACCGGTTGGTGTTACCAACCGGTACTAAAGGGCTCCCGGCCCCCGGAGCTGGCTCGTGCCACGTGGTTGCCCTTTAGCACCGGTTCGTGCTGAACCGGTACTAAAGGGGGGCTTTAGTGACCACACTTTAGTGCCGGTTATGTAACCGACACTAAAGGGCCTTACGAACCGGTGCTATTGCCCGGTTCTGCACTAGTGAAATAGCACAACAATTCGAGTCAATGTCAACTTTTCGAAACCTAGTATGGCACGAATTCGAAATAATTACCCATATGCATGGTCCTCAGTTCAAATCTTACAATGTACACCGAATTGAAACATCAATATTAAGTCTCGTACTATCTACATTCAAATGTTGTTTTAGCCCCCCGCCGCACACACGCTACATACTTCCTGTATCGGTCAATCTTCCTCTCCTAACCACCTTAGGAAGCTATCGGTTTCCAACACACATCCATTCTTTCTCTCCATGTTTCGATCTCTAACTCTCTCAACTACACAACCCCCCTTTTCCACTCTGTTACGAAATGTATTTACCTCACGCACACGCCATTGCACCCCATGCCGAGCTCTCTCTCTACCTCTCCCTCTCACCCTCTCGCGCTAAATACATGCATTGCCTATCTAGCCCCCCAACCTCTTGTGCGCACGCACGCACGTTGTCTATCTAGGTCACTCCCTCGAGACTGTCTCACTCTTTCTTCCGCACGGCGGGCCACACTCGCTCAATCTCGCTCTCTTTATCTGAGTCTCGTTTAACCTCATTTTCTTTCACACACAAACGATATGTCTCCCTGTTCAGGCCTCGATCGACACACTCTATACTCTCTCACGCAGATTGTCTATCTAGGTCAGTCCATCAAAGCCTCCCCCACTCTTTCGACCTCATGGCGGGCCGCTCCCTCTCTCTCTCCCCCCCCCCTCTCTCTCTCTTTGTATGTCTCGATTGAACTTGCTCTTTCTCGGACAAAAATGATATATCACCATGTTTGAGAACAATTCGACTTATTCACCATTGTATACTCTCTCA
Source organism: Aegilops longissima (assembly GCA_021605205.1). Taxonomy (NCBI): domain Eukaryota; kingdom Viridiplantae; phylum Streptophyta; class Magnoliopsida; order Poales; family Poaceae; genus Aegilops; species Aegilops longissima. The sequence goes on from CM038681.1 coordinate 91,977,043, forward strand.
CGCATATTGTCTATCTAGGTCACTCTCTCCAACCCGTCTCACTCTTTCGATCGCACGATGACCCTATGTGATCGATTGACCTTGCTTCCTCCCACGCACAAATTATATCTACACGTCTGTGACTGGATCATCTCTCAAGCTCTATCTTACAGCCCTCACCCTTGCCAAAAGCTCAATCGGACAATATTTCTCCAGATCATATATATTTGTTCAATGAATGTCGGACCACACTCACTTTGTCCCTCTATCTATATGTCTCTCAATTGACGTCGCTTTCTCACGCCGTATCTTCCACACATTGAAGCTACCTCTCCATCCCTCGCAAAGCTGGAGCTATTTACATTGCGAGGGGCACTCCAACCTTGGATTAATTTGTGTAGGCATTTATTCCGGTCGGTTTAGATTATATTTTTGTAGCATTCGGCCCACAACTACTCGAAACACCGTTGCAACCCCCGCAACTCCCCTAGTTGATTTCCCTCTGGCTCGGTCATCGCTCTCTCGCATGTCCTTTTTCGCCTTCAACATTGTACCATGGTATTATTGCAAAAAAACTCTGTTGTTCACATTAATTATAATTAATAAGCTACAAAACTACACACCGATAGTCCACTTGGAATGGAACAAATTTTGACCCACAAATTAAAGTACTACAAACTACACACTGAGGGGCCCACATGTCATGCAACAAATTTAGACCCATATACAAATTAAAAAATAAAGGACGAGGATCGAACATGCGACCAGGGCCTTCAAGCCCCACGTCAATAGGCAACAAACGTAGAACAACAATATTTGTTGTACCTCCCTTTGTTCACATAATGTTTTTATATTACCACAACCTATTTAATTGATAACATGTAATAATATTATTAGTACTATTCGCCTTCACTTACTAATGGGTTCCATGTGTGCTCTCTCTCTCCTCCCCTTCTGCGTTTAGACGCACGGGCAAACACGAAGAACTCACGGGCGATGTTGCCATTGACCATATCTGGACGCGTTCACAAGTTAGGCACCAGTTTCACGTGCTAGCAGCACTAGTCAGTGTGTACGTGCAATGCACGTTAATTTGGAAGTATATTAAGTGCATGCGGATATTAAGTAGGACATTATTTGCGTGTTATTATGTGATTAGCACTATTTTTGACATGAAATTAACTGCATGCTAAATGTGTTGAGCAATCGACATTGAAGCAGTCTAGGTCGTTGGATGACAAGGAATACATGTGGCTTGATGAAGTTTTATATTTAATTTGATACGGCTCTAGCAGAACATTCAATCGATCAAACCATAGATTTCGTTCAAACGATTGATCTAAAATAAACATAAATGATAAACGTTCGGATTTTAAGCATGGCAATCCGAACGTTTTTCATGGCAAATTTATATTACGCGGCGGCGGCAGGGGCGTCTGATAACCCACAAGTATAGGGGATCGCAACAGTTTTCGAGGGTAGAGTATTCAACCCAAATTTGTTGATTCGACACAAGGGGAGCCAAAGAATATTCTCAGGTATTAGCAGCTGAGTTGTCAATTCAACCACACCTGGAAACTTAGTATCTACAGCAAAGTGTTTAGTAGCAAAGTAATATGATAGTGGTGGTAACGGTAACAAAAGTAAAGACAGCAAAAGTAATGTTTTTGGTATTTTGTAGTGATTGTAACAGTAGCAATGGAAAAGTAAATAAGCATAAACCTGTATATGGAAAACTCGTAGGCACCGGATCAGTGATGGATAATTATGCCGGATGTGGTTCATCATGTAACAGTCATAACATAGGGTGACACAGAACTAGCTCCAGTTCATCAATGTAATGTAGGCATGTATTCTGTATATAGTCATACGTGCTTATGGAAAAGAACTTGCATGACATCTTTTGTCCTACCCTCCCGTGGCAGCGGGGTCCTATTGGAAACTAAGGGATATTAAGGTCTCCTTTTAATAGAGAACCGGAACAAAGCATTAGCACATAGTGAATACATGAACTCCTCAAACTATGGTCATCACCGGGAGTGGTCCCGATTATTGTCACTTCGAGGTTGCCGGATCATAACACATAGTAGGTGACTATAGACTTGGAAGATAGGATCAAGAACACACATATATTCATGAAAACATAATAGGTTCAGATCTGAAATCATGGCACTCGGGCCCTAGTGACAAGCATTAAGCATAGCAAAGTCATAGCAACATCAATCTCAGAACATAATGGATACTAGGGATCAAACCCTAACAAAACTAACTCGATTACATGATAAATATCATCCAACCCATCACCGTCCAGCAAGCCTACGATGCAATTACTCACGCACGGCAGTGAGCATCATGAAATTGGTGATGGAGGATGGTTGATGATGACGATGGCGACGAATCCCCCTCTCCGGAGCCCCGAACGGACTCTAGATCAGCCCTCCCGAGAGAGATTAGGGCTTGGCGGCGGCTCCGTATCGTAAAACGCGTTGAAACTTTCTCCCTGATTTTTTTCTCCCCGAAAGCCAATATATGGAGTTGGAGTTGGCGTCGGAGGGCATCCAGGGGGCCCACGAGGTAGGGGCGCGCCCAGGGGAAGGGGCGCGCCCCCACCCTCGTGGACAAGGTGTGGGCCCCCTGGTCTTCATCTTTGGCGACGATTTTATTATTATTTATTCTAAGATATTCCATGGAGTTTCAGGTCATTCCGAGAACTTTTGTTTTCTACACATAAAACAACACCATGGCAATTTTGCTGAAAACAGCGTCAGTCCGGGTTAGTTCCATTCAAATCATACAAGTTAGAGTCCAAAACAAGGGCAGACGTGTTTGGAAAATTAGATACGACGGAGACGTATCAACTCCCCCAAGCTTAAACCCTTGCTTGTCCTCAAGAAATTCAGTTGACAAACTGAAAGAGAAAAAGAAAAACTTTTACAAACTCTGTTTGCTCTTGTTGTTGTAAACATGAAAAGCCAGCATTCAAGTTTCAGCAATTATTATGAACTAACCATACTCACAATAACACGTTGGTCTCACAATTACTCATATCAATAGCATAATCAGCTAGAGGTCCATAATAATAAAACTCAGATGACAACACTTTCTCAAAATAATCATAACATGATATAACGAAATGGTATCTCGCTAGCCCTTTCTGAGACCGCAAAACATAAATGCAGAGCACCTTTAAAGATCAAGGACTGACTAAACATTGTAATTCATGGTAAAAGAGATCCAGTCAAGTCATACCCAATATAAACCAATCATAATGAATGCAAACGACAAGCAGTGCTCTCCAATGGGTGCTTTTTAATAAGAAGGGTGATGACTCAACATAAAAGTAAATAGATAGGCCCTTCGCAGAGGGAAGCAGGGATTTTTAGAGGTGCCAGAGCTCGATTTTGAAATAGAGATAAATTATATTTTGAGCGGCATACTTTCACTGTCGATGCAACAACTATGAGATGGATGTATCTTCCATACTACATGCATTATAGGCAGTTCCCAAACATAATGGTAAAGGTTTATACTCCCCCTCCTCCACAAGCATCAATCCATGGCTTGCTCGAAACAACGAGTGTGTCCAACATTCAACGGGTCCCAAGGGGAGTTTTGTTTAATTATTTTGATTTGCTTTGATCTTTTTGGATCATGGGACTGGGCATCCCGGTTACCGGCCCTTTCTCGTGAATGAGGAGCAGAGTACACTCCTCTTGAGAATAACCCACCTAGCATGGAAGATATAGGCAGCCCTAGTTGCACATGAGATGCTCGAGCATACAAAACAGAATTTCATTTGAAGGTTTGGAGTTTGGCACATACAAATTTACTTGGAACGGCAGGTAGATACCGCATATAGGAAGGTATAGTGGACTAATATGGAACAACTTTGGGGTTTAAGGAGTTTGGATGCACAAGCAGTATTCCTGCTTAGTACAGGTGAAGGCTAGCAAAAGACTGGGAAGCGACCAACTGAGAGAGCGACAACAGTCGTAAACATGCATTAAAATTAATTTACACTGAATATAAGCATGAGTAGGATATAATCCACCATGAACATAAATATCATGAAGGCTATGTTGATTTGATTCAACTACACGCGTGAGCATGTGCCAATTCGAGTCACTCAATTCATTTAAAGGAGGATACCATCCCATCATACCATATCATAATCATTCTAATAGCATGTTGTCACTCAAGGTAAACCATTATAACTCATAGCTAATCAAGCATGGCACAAGCAACTATAATCTCTAAATGTCATTGCAAATATGTTTACTTCATAATAGCTGAATCAGGAACAATGAATCATCATATTTAAAAAAACAAGAGAAGTCGAGTTCATACCAGCTTTTCTCATCCCAATAAGTCCATCATATATCATCATTATTGCCTTTCACTTGCACGACCGAATGGTGTAAATAATAATAAGAGTGCACGTGCATTAGACTAAGCTGGAATCTGCAAGCATTCAATTCAAGAGAGAAGACAAATAATATGGGCTCTAAGTTAGATAAACAATAATGCATATGAGAGCCAATAAGCATTTCCAATATGGTCTTCTCGACCCCCAAAGAAAGGAAAAAAATAAAAACTATTTACACGGGAAAGCTCCCAACAAGCAAAAGAAGAACATGAAATATTTTTGGGTTTTCTTTTTAATTATTACTACTACAGCAGGAAAAATAAACTACTATTTTTTTTTGTTTTTCTAAGTTTTATTAAACACACAAGAAGAAAGCAGGAAAAAAGGAAATAAACTAGCATGGATATTACAGTGAAAGAGTATGAGCACCGACATCTAGCAATGAGTGTGTGTGAACATAAATGTAATGTCGGTGGGAAATACATACTCCCCCAAGCTTAGGCTTTTGGCCTAAGTTGGTCTATTGCCAGGGATAGCCTGGCTGATACACATAGGTGTAGCTGGGGTCGTACTGCGATGCAGCGGCTACCGCCTCCTGAGCAGCAGCGTGGCGTTGAGCTGCTTCCGCTCTCCTCTCGTACTCATCTGCCTCCTCTCTGATAATAATATATTTTCCTCTCGCCTGAAAATCAAAGAAGGTAGGAGCAGGAAGAGCAACATGGACAACATGCCGTTTGTTAAAGATTAGTCGATACTGGAAAGGTGGTCTAGTCCTCTCAATGAACTGGTGGGAAAACATAGAATCAAGATCTAAATAAGAAGGGGGTAACTCCATATCACCCTCACGTCTACATTAAGAAAATTAGCTAAGCAGGTTGCATAAATTCCTCCAAAGAAATCTCCGTTACGTCTATTAAGATGCAACCTACGAGCTACAATGGCTCCCATATGATAAGCTTGGTCCCCTAACACAGCGCTTCTGAGAATGCTGAGATCAGGGGCACACATGTGACATGCTTCATCCTTAGCATTTACGCATCTACCAATGAAGAGAGCAAAATAATGTATAGCAGGAAAGTGAATGCTCCCTATAGTGGCCTGCGCTATATCTCTAGATTCCCCCACAGTTATTCTATCAAGAAAGTCTCTATATTCAGATTTAGGGGGATCCCTGATACTACCCCAAGATGGAAGTTTGCATGCAAGAGTGAAATCTTCTAAGTCCATGGTATAAGATTTGTCATAAAGGTCAAACATGACCGAAGGAGAATTACGCGAAGATGAAAAATCAAACCTCCCCACAAATGAACTTGTGAGGTAACGATACTGGGGGCATTTATCAGCTTCAAAGTCCTCCAGACCGGCATTACGCAAATATGCGTAGAATTCTTCTTTAATTCCCACTTGATTCATAAAAAATTTCGAAGGCCATTCACAGGACCGAACCTCCGCGATACGAGGCAAATTAAATTTGGGCTTATGTCCTTCTTCCTTTTGTTTCTCCTTAGAGCTTCGGCTCGACGAGCCCCTCAAAACTCTCTTCATTATTTCTGAAACAATCTGAATTTTTTTAGTAACTTCAAGTAAAAGTGAACCAACTTCAATAGAATTGGTAGCAACAACTCCCATAAGTGCCTAGAGCCTTTATCAAGCATTAGAACTACTTAGAACCATATAAATTTGACAAGCAAGCTCAAGAACATGGTCACCTATGCAGCACAAATTTGCAAAGAATAAAGCACTAGAACAAAAACTAATTGGACCAATGGAGGAGTCACATACCAAGGAACAATCTCCCAAAGCGGTTTTGCGAGAGGTTCTTTGAGCAAGGAGATCGAAAATCGCAGCAAAAGTTGCTGGAACACGAGCTTGAGTTGGTTTTCGGGTTTGTGTGAGACAGAGGAAGAAGATGGGTGCAGGGATAAGTGGAGGAGGGCCACCGTGGGCCCACGAGGCAGGGGGCGCACTGAGGGGGTAGGGCGCGCCCTCCACCCTCGTGGCCAGGTGGCAGCTCCCCCCGCGGTAATTTTTGCACAATAAATCCTCCAATATTCCCGAAAAAATCATATTAAATTGGCATAGCATTCTGAGGACTTTTATTTTTGGGATATTTTTATATTGCACGAATAAGTCGGGAGACAGACAGAAAAATACTATTTTACTTTATTTCTACTAAGTAATAGAAAATATAAAGATGGTACAGAAGGTTGTGCTTCTAGTTTCATCCATCTCATGCTCATCAAAAAGAATCCACTAACAAGGTTGATCAAGTCTTGTTAACAAACTCATTCCGATTAACATGAAAACGGAGAAATTTCAAATAACACTATGTTACCTCAACGGGGATATGGACATCCCCAATAATAAGTATATCATATTTCTTCTTGACAGTAGGAAGAGGAAATTCAAAACCTCCAAATATAATCGATGGAATTTTTCCAATAGAGTTGATACTATAAACTTGAGGTTGTTTCCTCGGAAAGTGTACGGTATGCTCATTACCATTAACATGAAAAGTGACATTGCCTTTGTTGCAATCAATAACAGCCCCTGCAGTATTAAGGAAAGGTCTTCCAAGAATAATAGACATACTATCGTCCTCGGGAATATCAAGAATAACAAAGTCCGTTAAAATAGTAATGTTTGTAACCACAACAGACACATCCTCACAAATACCGACAGGTATAGCAGTTGATTTATCAGCCATTTGCAAAGATATTTCAGTAGGTGTCAACTTATTCAAGTCAAGTCTACGATATAAAGAGAGGGGCATAACACTAACACCGGCTCCAAGATCACATAAAGCAGTTTTAACATAATTTCTCTTAATGGAGCATGGTATAGTAGGTACTCCTGGATCTCCAAGTTTCTTTGGTATTCCACCCTTAAAAGTGTAATTAGCAAGCTTGGTGGAAATTTCATCTTTAGGTATCTTTCTTTTATTTGTTATGATATCCTTCATATACTTAGCATAAGGATTTGTTTTGAGCACATCAGTTAGTTGCATACTGTCACGCCCAATATGCGACCCTATCCAAAAGGAACTCGACGGTCCCACCAAGGATAGACACGCATATTGGAACGCTTTTGCAAGGTGGATATCAATACATCAACATTACATAATAGGTAGGGATACATCCAAGACATACAATGCCACATGAATACATCGACATCAAATACAAGAGATCAACATCCGACTACGGATGAAACATAAACAGAAGCTCAAACGACATCCACCCTGCTAGCCCAGGCTGCCGACCTGGAACCTATCCCCTGATCGAAGAAGAAGCAGAAGAAGATCTCCAAACAAGCAAACATCGCTCTCACGTCATGATCATCGCAAAACCTGTACCTGCAACTGGTGGTGTAGTAATCTGTGAGTCACGAGGACTCAGCAATCCCATTACCATGGGTATCAAGACTAGCAAAGCTTAATGGGTAAGGAAGAGGTAAAGGTGGTGAGGTTGCATCAGCGACTAAGCATGATATGGTGGCTAACATACGCAATTGAGAGCGAGAAGAGAAACAAAGGAACGGTCGTCAACTAGTAATGATCAAGAAGTGATCCTGAACTCCTACTTACGCCAAACATAACCCGAAACCGTGTTCTCCTCTCGATCAACCCGAAAAGAGACACTCACGGTTACGCATACGGTTGGTGTATTTTAATTGAGATCAACTTCGGTTTTCTACAACCGACATTAACAAATTCCCATCTGCCACATAACCGCTGGCACGGCTTTCAAAAGTTCAAACCCTGCAGGGGTGTCCCAACTTAGCCCATGATAAGCTCTCGCGCTCAACGAAGGATATTCCTTCTCCCCGGGAAGACCCGATCAGTCTCGGAATCCCGGCTACAAGACATTTCACAGCAATAAAACAAGACCATCAAGACCTCCCGGCGTGCCGACACCCTGGTAGTAGCCGCGCGTATCTCGTCCCAGGCCACGACCGGATGAGCAGTCCGTACAACTAAAACCAGCCCTCAAGTTTCCTTGAGGTGGCGCTGCAAAGCACTCTAGTTTGGACCAACACTTAGACAAGCATTGGCCCGGGGGGCTGAATAAAGATGACCCTCGAGAGAGCGACTCCCAAGGGAAAAGTAGGTGGTGGTGAGGCAAATGGTAAAACCAATGTTGGGCCTTGCTGGAAAAGTCTTATTCAAAGCGAACTATCAAGGGGGTCCCATAAATCACCCGACCGCGTTAGGGACGCAAAATCCGGGAACATAATACCGATATGACGGAAACTAGGGCGGCAAGAGTGGAACAAAACACCAGGCATAAGGCCGAGCCTTCCACCCTTTACCAAGTATAAAGATGCATTAATTAAATAAGATATATTGTGATAACCCAACAAGTAAACATGTTCCAACAAGGAACAACACCTCCATGTTCCAACAAGGGACAAACTTCATCTTCACCTGCAACTAGCAACGCTAGAAGAGGGGCTGAGCAAAGCGGTAACATAGCCAAACAATGGTTTGCTAGGAAGGGTGCAAAAGGTTAGAGGCTGACATGGCAATTTGGGATGGCTTGATAAACAGGTAATAGGTAGCGCAGCATAGCGAAAGAACGAGGCAACTAGCATAGCAATGATAGTAGTGAGATCCAGGGTAGCTGTCATCTTGCCTGAAATCCCGCTAGGAAGAAGAACGAGTCCATGAAGAAGATGAACGGATGAAGCCGAACCAAGCGTAGACGAACGAATCCTCACGATCGCAACGAAACAGGAACTACCAAGAAGAAGCACACAACATAGTAAACACACCACACATAGACAAGACATGATGGTCAACAAGCATGATGCATGACAAATCTAGATGAGGCTACTCATGGCAAGAGATGATGCAAACAAGAACAACACATCAAGGCAAGTTTAAATGAGGCCGGAAACAACATATAACAATTCCGGTAAGTCCTCATATGCAAATTTCGAAATTGGTCCAGATCTGAATAACTTTATGTTCAAGTTGTTAAACATCAAGTTAAGATGCACCACGATGATCTACACGGAATTCTAGTCAAGTTACATATAAAGTTCATTAGATTCGGAGCTACGGCCTAGAAGATATGAGCAAAACAATATAAGCATGGCATTGATGCAAAATGCATACAAACATCAAGCAAACACCTCAAAACAAGGATGCAACATGATAATATGAAACTACATGCAAAATCAAGCAAGTTTCATATAGAGCACACTCAAAACGGAGCAACGGTTCAACACATACACCCTATACAAGTCATGACAACAATCTGTCCAAAACAGCAAGTAGGCATATTGCAAGCATCAAAATAACATGCTACAGGACCTCAACATAATAACAAAAGGCATGGGCATGATGTACAGGTAAAGCATGACAAAACATGAACACTGAGCTATCTCCAGAAATCACTAGAACATGCTCAAAAACACATGGCAAGATTGCAAATAATAACAGTTTCAGGCATTGGCAGAAATAACATCAGGTTGCAATGGTTAGAGCTATGAAACAACATGCTACAGGAACTTATAATGGCAAACAAAGGCATGGCATGAATCTACTAATTGCATAAAACAAAAGTCCTTTAGTGACCATAAGCCAAAAAGGATCAGAAAATATGATGGCACCCACGTAAACATGGCAAGTATTATTACAGATTCATACATGGCAGGAACAACGATGAGTAGGCATGTTGGTGAGCTTGAATTAGTCACCACAGAGCAATACATGGCATGGCAAGGCACCTCACAGTAAGAAGACATGGCATAGAAGCTATACATGGCAAGAACAACATCATAGCATGCTTGGATCAACTACAACAACCTTGGCGAAATTGAATAACATGTAAACAATCTGCCAGGAAACATTTTATAGCAAAAGTAGAGCTCGATTCACTCAAGCTAGACTACTCCATAATTGCAAACAAGGACATGGATGGATAGAGAAAGACATGTATAACAAAACATCCTTACTGAATTATCTCAAAATATGCATGGATCTCTCTATAGCATCAAGTCAACATGGCATCAAAATATCAACAAAACAGGGCTGAAAACAGCAACATCAAGACACCTAGTTTGCATGCTTGTGCTAGTCACCACATATATCACAAAAATACATGGCATACACCCCTGGAAATATGGCATGGCATATTACAAAACACATGTAGGACTCAAATTCATAGGATGCACACATCAATCATGGCAAAAATGACAAAAGTGCATGTTCTGATAAAAATTAGAAACTAACATCACATAGCACTCTTCTAACAGCATTTCGGGCATCAAGATGAGCTCAAATGAAAATTATGCAATGAGATGAAATGATCTACTCTTCGAGTCGTACATTTGGACATATTACACGCGCAAAACGGAGCTACGATGACAGAGATATGATGCGATGAAAATGCAATAAAATATTAACAGAATTGGGACTTAGACGAAATTTGGAGGGGGAAAAAGTCAACCGGGACGAGGTGGTGCGGGACGAGGAGATCCGGGCGCAGCGGGGAGGTGTTTGGATCGGATCCCGGTGGATCTCGTCCCACCTGGACGGATCCGACCGGATCCGACTCCGGCGAGGGCGGGCAACTCCGGCGAGGTCCGGCTCCGCGGAGCAACGAGGGGTCGACGGGGAGGCGCGGCAGAGGAGGCGGCGCGGAGATGTGGACTCCGGGCGGCGGCGGAAGCTTCAACGGCGGGCGGCGGCGGACGTGGAGGACGGCATCGCCGGAGCCGGGCCGGCGAGGTCCGAGGGAGCTCGGCGCCGGGTCGGGCGGAGGGACGCGGCAGCGGCGTCCCTGTCGATGGCGGCGGAGGCGGGACCCGCAAGGGGCGGCGACGGGCGATGGCGGCAGCGGAGGCGCGGCGCCGAGCGAAAAGGGCGGCGGGCGGGGGCACTCCGCGAGGCCGGGCGCGAGGAGGCGCGGCAGAGGCGCGGGCCGCTCGGGACCGGTCGCGGCGGCGGGCGGGCCTCGGGCGGCGGGCGGAGGGTGGCGGCGGCGCGCCACGTGGCGGCCTCCGATTGGCGCGGGGAACGGCGGCGGACAAGTCCGGCCGGGGGCGGACGTGTCCGGCGCGGAGAGAGGGGAATTTTAGGGTTTCGACTGCGATTTGATCCGCGAATTTCGGGGGAGGGGCATATTTATAGGTAGAGGGAGCTAGGAGAGTCCAAATGAGGTGCGGTTTTCGGCCACGCGATCGTGATCGGACGACCGAGAGCATGGAGGGGAGTTATATGGGTTTTGGGCCACTTTGGAAGGGGTGTTGGGCTGCAAACAAAAGAGGCTTTCACGGTTACCCGGTTAACCGTTGGAGTACCAAACGACCTCCAAATGATCCGAAGCTTGACAGGTGGTCTACCGGTGCTATACCAAGGCCGCTTGACAAACCTCGGTCCATTCCGAGACCGTTTAACACCCGCACACGAAAAGAGGTAAAAGGGAGCGCCGGGAGACATAGGAGTGCCGGATTGCAAAACGGACAACGGGGAAAATGCTCGGATGCATGAGACGAACACGTATGCAAATGCGATGCACATGATGACATGATAAAAAATGCAGATGATGACATGGCAAAATGCAACACGCAAGCAAAAGACATGGCAACGACGGCGAATAACTGGCGGGCACCTGGCGCATCGAATCCGGGGCGTTACAACACTCCTCCACTAACAAGAGATCTCGTCCCGAGATCTTAGGACCGAGACGGAAGGGAAAAAGATGAGGAGAAAACAAGAACTCAAAAGAAAAAGAAAAGAATCGAGAGCACACGAGAAGAAGAGAGAAACGACGAGATTGATGAGAATTGAAAAACTCACGGAATCAGATAGACTATGACATCACTCGTTCTAACCGGAGTGGTTAGAATGAGAAAAGAAACGAATAAGACTGAAACGATTTAGGCAGCACACCGGTTGAACAAGGAAAGAATAGAACATGAGCTTCAGAAGACGGAATGACACTTGACGAGATAAACAACGCAATGCCTCCGGAAGAATTGAAAGAATTTGAATGAAAAGAACTTAGAAGGAAGGATTGAGTGGAGTTGTTGAGAAAATCAACAACGAAAAGAATAAGCTTGTTGTGGACCTATAGGTTACATCTCAAGATCATAAGGTGATAACCGGCCACAAACGGAAATGATTTGATAGCTTAGAAGAACGAAGAAATGCAGAACTTCACTTCAGAAGAAAACGGAGAATTAATTGCACTTCGAGACGCGAGAAGAAAAGATACTTGAACTCCGCCAACAAAATCTTGATGAACTCTTGAAGAATGAATTAAATCATGAAGAACCACCACGAATAACTCCGGTAACGAAAGGATGATGAGACAGAATGAAAGGATGAAAGAATAAGATGAGCCTTGCGATGATTTAGATGGAGGTTCCGACGAAATGGCTGAGGAAAATTTGAACTCCGGAAAAGAAAAGATGGAAAGACTTGGAACTAGAATTTATTCATTAAGAAGAAACTCCGAAGGAAGGGATTACTTGACGACGATGAAACAAGAATAAGATTTATTGTATGCTTATCCTTCATCAAATTGAATTGATGACAAGCAATGGATTTTGCATATTACTTATTCTTATTGAAAAGGATTGAGAAGTGACATAACGCAAACTTGAGAAGGACTTCATGAACCACCGGTAGGATTGAAAGAACGAATGGATTAGTGTGATAATCAAAGAAAAGAAGCTTGAACGAACCACCGTAAGAATTCGAAAATGACTGATAAAAGAGAATGAATCACCGGGAAGAATTAGAGAACAAAAATGCTTGAGGGGATTTAGATGCAAAAGAACAAAGAGATCATGAGCTGATTAAAGAACACTTGAACGAAGCACCGGAAGAATATTGAGATGAACGAAGGGGCACGGATATAGAATAATTGGAGAACGAATATGAAAACTTAGAATGAAGAAATCTTCCGAAAAGATGGCCTCCGGATGATCGAGAGTGAAAGCAACTCCTGAAATACTCCGGATGGATGGAAAGAATATCTGACAAATGGAATACTTCGAGATGATAGCATGAAACTGGAACCACGAATCTTCGGGAGAACGGGCAAGATTTAGAGGAAAAAACCTTCTTCAAATGATGACGAGAAACACCACCGAAATTAACTGAGGTACTCCGGTAGAATGAAAAATCAGAGAGGTTGGGCCAACAATGAAATGATTCGAAATCGATCTTGGAAAAGGCAAGTGACTGATGGAAACCATTCTTACGTCACACTTGAAAAGAATTGAGAATAGCTCTGGGGAAATAGAAGAGTCAGGTAAGATCCTGGGAAAAGACCTGTGGGTTAGGGCCCACTAAAAGAAAACACCGTTAGAAAGATTGTTGAACAGATAGATGATGCACCGGAACAATTGAAATATTTGAAAGAGGTGACAACCTCGAATTAATTGGAACACCGACAAATCTCCTGAGATGACTTGAGCACTCCGGAAGGATAAACTGGCGAGAGGCGAACGAGCAAGGAGAACACTTGATCCAGGAAAAGAATGTGATCAACCCGAAAAAAAAACTTGAATTGAATCCACCGGAAAAAGAAAGGGATGAAGAATGACGAACAAGACGATAATTCACCGGTTGAAATAATTGAGGAAAAACCTGAAGAGGCTCCACACGAATGAAATTTATGCTCGAAACAGGCTCAGACTCCGGGAAGAAGAGGGTGGGAGGGCGGGAAAAACGCAGGCAACTGGAAGGGAAAATCGACGAATATCTTGAAGAGAAAAACACCGGTTGAAATCATTGAGGAAAGAAAGCAAATACTTCACACGAGTAGGATTTATACTCGATTACGGACTCCGGTTCCGAGACGAAGAAGGGAGGGCGGGTGGGAAAAACAAAGACAACTTCGGACAGGGAAACAACATCGATCGAAAAATAGCTGAGGATTGATCTCCCAAACACAAAGAGGGTCGAATCTCCTGACGAGAAATGCACCGGATGCAAAGAGCTGAGGAACAACGACCGGAAAACCAACTGCGTGATCCTAAAGAAAAATTTGAAGGGGAAGAGAAGTAATTCAAAACACCTACGTCAAGATTCCTTACCAGAGCGACGAAGGGGCTGAGGAGTAAAAAGAATTCCTACTCTCCGATATAACTAGACTCCGAAAAACAGTTTTATTTTAGACTCAACAACGACCAAACTACACGATCAATCAAGGGGGCTCCTAGGGTCGGTCGAGGCTCTGATACCAACTTGTCACGCCCAATATGCGACCCTATCCAAAAGGAACTCGACGGTCCCACCAAGGATATACCCGCATATTGGAACGCTTTTGCAAGGTGGATATCATTACATCAACATTACATAATAGGTAGGGATACATCCAAGACATACAATGCCACATGAATACATCGACATCAAATACAAGAGATCAACATCCGACTACGGGTGAAACATAAACAGAAGCTCAAACGACATCCACCCTGCTAGCCCAGGCTGCCGACCTGGAACCTATCCCCTGATCGAAGAAGAAGCAGAAGAAGATCTCCAAACAAGCAAACATTGGTCTCACGTCATGATCATCGCAAAACCTGTACCTGCAACTGGTGGTGTAGTAATCTGTGAGCCACGAGGACTCAGCAATCCCATTACCATGGGTATCAAGACTAGCAAAGCTTAATGGGTAAGGAAGAGGTAAAGGTGGTGAGGTTGCAGCAGCGACTAAGCATGATATGGTGGCTAACATACGCAATTGAGAGCGAGAAGAGAAACAAAGGAACGGTCGTCAACTAGTAATGATCAAGAAGTGATCCTGAACTCCTACTTACGTCAAACATAACCCAGAAACCGTGTTCTCCTCTCGATCAACCCCAAAAGAGACACTCACGGTTACGCATACGGTTGGTGTATTTTAATTGAGATCAACTTCGGTTTTCTACAACCGGACATTAACAAATTCCCATCTGCCACATAACCGCTGGGCACGACTTTCAAAAGTTCAAACCCTGCAGGGTGTCCCAACTTAGCCCATGATAAGCTCTCGCGATCAACGAAGGATATTCCTTCTCCCGGAAGACCCGATCAGTCTCGAATCCGGCTACAAGACATTTCACAGCAATAAAACAAGACCAGCAAGACCTCCCGGCGTGCCGACACCCCGGTAGTAGCCACAGATCTCGTCCCGTGCCACGACCGGATGAGCAGTCCGTACAACTAAAACCAGCCCTCAAGTTTCCTTGAGGTGGCGCTGCAAAGCACTCTAGTTTGGACCAACACTTAGACAAGCATTGGCCCGGGGCTGAATAAAGATGACCCTCGAGAGAGCGACTCCCAAGGGAAAAGTAGGTGGTGGTGAGGCAAATGGTAAAACCAATGTTGGGCCTTGCTGGAAAAGTCTTATTCAAAGCGAACTGTCAAGGGGGTCCCATAAATCACCCGACCGCGTTAGGGACGCAAAATCCGGGAACATAATAACGATATGACGGAAACTAGGGCGGCAAGAGTGGAACAAAACACCAGGCATAAGGCCGAGCCTTCCACCCTTTACCAAGTATAAAGATGCATTAATTAAATAAGATATATTGTGATAACCCAACAAGTAAACATGTTCCAACAAGGAACAACACCTCCATGTTCCAACAAGGGACAAACTTCATCTTCACCTGCAACTAGCAACACTATAAGAGGGGCTGAGCAAAGCGGTAGCATAGCCAAACAATGGTTTGCTAGGAAGGGTGCAAAAGGTTAGAGGCTGACATGGCAATTTGGGATGGCTTGATAAACAGGTAATAGGTAGCGCAGCATAGCGAAAGAACGAGGCAACTAGCATAGCAATGATAGTAGTGAGATCCAGGGTAGCGGTCATCTTGCCTGAAATCCCGCTAGGAAGAAGAACGAGTCCATGAAGAAGATGAACGGATGAAGCCGAACCAAGCGTAGACGAACGAATCCTCACGATCGCAACGAAACAGGAACTACCAAGAAGAAGCACACACCATAGTAAACACACCACACATAGACAAGACATGATGCTCAACAAGCATGATGCATGACAAATCTAGATGAGGCTACTCATGGCAAGAGATGATGCAAACAAGAACAACACATCAAGGCAAGTTTAAATGAGGCCGGAAACAACATATAACAATTCCGGTAAGTCCTCATATGCAAATTTCGAAATTGGTCCAGATCTGAATAACTTTATGTTCAAGTTGTTAAACAGCAAGTTAAGATGCACCACGATGATCTACACGGAATTCTAGTCAAGTTACATATAAAGTTCATTAGATTCGGAGCTACGGCCTAGAAGATATGAGAAAAACAATATAAGCATGGCATTGATGCAAAATGCATACAAACATCAAGCAAACACCTCAAAACAAGGATGAAACATGATAATATGAAACTACATGCAAAATCAAGCAAGTTTCATATAGAGCACACTCAAAAGCAGACAACGGTTCAACACATACACCCTATACAAGTCATGACAACAATCTGTCCAAAACAGCAAGTAGGCATATTGCAAGCATCAAAATAACATGCTACAGGACCTCAACATAATAAAAAAAGGCATGGGCATGATGTACAGGTAAAGCATGACAAAACATGAACACTGAGCTATCTCCAGAAATCACTAGAACATGCTCAAAAACACATGGCAAGATTGCAAATAATAACAGTTTCAGGCATTGGCAGAAATAACATCAGGTTGCAATGTTTAGAGCTATGAAACAACTTGCTACAGGAACTTATAATGGCAAACAAAGGCATGGCATGAATCTACTAATTGCATAGAACAAAAGTCCTTTAGTGACCATAAGCCAAAAAAGATCAGAAAATATGATGGCACCCACGTAAACATGGCAAGTATTATTACAGATTCATACATGGCAGGAGCAACGATGAGTAGGCATGTTGATGAGCTTGAATCACTCACCACAGAGCAATACATGGCATGGCAAGGCACCTCACAGTAAGAAGACATGGCATAGAAGCTATACATGGCAAGAACAACATCATAGCATGCTTGGATCAACTACAACAACCTTGGCAAAATTGAATAACATGTAAACAATCTGCCAGGAAACATTTTATAGCAAAAGTAGAGCTCGATTGAGTCAAGCTAGACTACTCCATAATTGCAAAAAAGGACATGGATGGATAGAGCAAGACATGTATAACAAACATCCTTACTGAAGTATCTCAAAATATGCATGGATCTCTCTATAGCATCAAGTCAACATGGCATCAAAATATCAACAAAACAGGGCTGAAAACAGCAACATCAAGACACCTAGTTTGCATGCTTGTGCTAGTCACCACATATATCACAAAAATACATGGAATACACCCCTGGAAAGATGGCATGGCATATTACAAAACACATGTAGGACTCAAATTCATAGGATGCACACATCAATCATGGCAAAAATGACAAAAGTGCATGTTCTGATAAAAATCAAAAACTAACATCACATAGCACTCTTCTAACCGCATTTCGGGCATCACGATGAGCTCAAATGAAAATTATGCAATGAGATGAAATTATCTACTCTTCGAGTCGAACATTTTGACATATTACACGTGCAAAACGGAGCTACGATGACAGAGATATGATGCGATGAAAATGCAATAAAATATTAACAGAATCGGGACTTAGACGAAATTTGGAGGGGGAAAAAGTCAACCGGGACGAGGTGGTGCGGGACGAGGAGATCCGGGCGCAGCGGGGAGGTTTTTGGATCGGATCCCGGTGGATCTCGTCCCACCTGGACGGATCCGACCGGATCCGACTCCGGCGAGGGCGGCAACTCCGGCGAGGTCTCGCTCATGGAGCGACGAGGGTCGACGGGAGGCGCGGCAGAGGAGGCGGCGCGAGATGTGGACTCGGGCGGCGGCGGAAGCTTCAACGGCGGGCGGCGGCGGACGTGGAGGACGGCATCGCCGGAGCTGGGCCGGCGAGGTCCGAGGCAGCTCGGCGCTGGGTCGGGCGGAGGGACGCGGCGGCGGCGTCCCTGTCGATGGCGGCGGAGGCGGGACCCGCAAGGGCGGCGACGGGCGATGGCCGCAGCGGGAGGCGTGGCGGCGAAGCGAAGGGCGGCGAGGCGGCGGGGCACTCCGCGAGGCCGGGCGCGGAGGAGGCGCGCAGAGGCGCTGGCCGGCTCGGGGCCCGGGCGGCGCGCGCGGGCGGGCCTCCTCGCCCGGCGGGCGGAGGGTGGCGGGCGCGCCACGTGGCGGCCTCCGATTGGCGCGGAACGGCGGCGACATGTCCGCCGGGGCGGACGTGTCCGGCGCGGAGAGAGGGGTATTTTAGGGTTTCGACTGCGATTTGATCCGCGAATTTCGGGGGAGGGGCATATTTATAGGTAGAGGGAGCTAGGAGAGTCCAAATGAGGTGCGGTTTTCGGTCACGCGATCGTGATCGAACGACCGAGAGCATGGAGGGGAGTTAGATGGGTTTTGGGCCACTTTGGAAGGGGTGTTGGGCTGCAAACAAAAGAGGCTTTCACGGTTACCCGGTTAACCGTTGGAGTACCAAACGACCTCCAAATGATCCGAAACTTGACAGGCGGTCTACCGGTGCTATACCAAGGCCGCTTGACAAACCTCGGTCCATTCCGAGACCGTTTAACACCCGCACACGAAAAGAGGTCAAAGGGAGCGCCGGGAGACATAGGAGTCCCGGATTGCAAAACGGACAACGGGGAAAATGCTCGGATGCATGAGACGAACACGTATGCAAATGCGATGCACATGATGACATGATAAAAATGCAGATGATGACATGGCAAAATGCAACACACAAGCAAAAGACATGGCAACGACGGCGAATAACTGGCGGGCACCTGGCGCATCGAATACGGGGCGTTACACATACGCAAAAAGATAGGTCTAATCATTTCAGCAAAGCGCTCAAAATCCTCATCATCCTTTTTCTGGGATGGTTTGGGAGGAAAAGGCATGGGTTTCTGAACCCATGGTTCTCTTTCTTTACCATGTTTCCTAGCAACAAAGTCTCTTTTATCATAACGTTGATTCTTTGATTGTGTGTTATCAAGATCAACAGCAGGTTCAACTTCTAGGTTGAGCATCATCATGAACATTATCATTAACATTTTCACTAGGTTCGTGTTAATTACTAGATTGTGTTTCAGCATCAAACATAGAGATATCATTTGGATTATCAGGTGGTTCAGCAATAGGTTCACTAGAAGTTTGCACAGTTCTATCATTTTTCTTTTTCTTCCTTTTAGAAGAACTAGGCATATCAACATTATTTCTCTGAGAATCTTGCTTGATTCTCTTAGGGCGGCCTTCAGGATACAAAGGTTCCCAAGTCATTCTACCAGTTCTAGTAGCCACTCTAACAGCATAATCATTTTTCTTACTATTCATTTCATTAAGCACTTCTTTTTGAGCTTTAAGTACTTGTTCTACTTGAGTGGTAACCATAGAAGCATGTTTGCTAACAAGTTTAAGTTGACCTCTAATATTAGCCATATAATCACTCAAGCGTTTAATCATAAAGGTATTCGGTTTTAATTGTTCACCAAATAAGCATTAAAGTCATCTTGCTTAAACATAAAGTCATCAAACTCATCCAAGCAATCGACTAGCAATTTTAGTAGGAGGGACTTCAGCTTTATCATATCTATAGAGAGAATTTACCTTTACTACCGTGTCGGGATATCGGGAGGTTCTTCAAGAAATAAGTAATTGAGATCATATACTTCTTCAACAAAGCGTGAATTAAGACCATGTATTTATTCAATAGGAGGTAAATTCTTAACATCTTCAGCTTTAATACCTTTTTCTTTCATAGATTTCTTTGCCTCTTGCATATCTTCGGATGAGAAATAGAACACCTCTCTTCTTCGGAGTTGGTTTAGGAATAGGCTCAGTAATTGGCTCTGGAGCTGGCTCGGGAGTTGGCTCAGGAGTTGGCTCGGGAGGTGCCCAATTATTTTCATTTGTCAGTATATCATTCAATAAAATTTCAGCTTCATCCGGTGTTCTTTCCCTGAAAAGAGAACCAGCACAACTATCCAGGTAATCTCTGGAAGCATCAGTTAGTCCATTGTAAAAGATATCAAATATTTCAGGTTTCTTAAGAGGAAGATCAGGAAAAGCATTAAGTAACTTGAGAAGCCTCCCCCAAGCTTGTGGGAGACTCTCTTCTCCAATTTGCACAAAATTATATATATCCCTCAAAGCAGCTTGTTTCTTATGAGCAGGGAAATATTTAGCAGAGAAGTAATAGATCATATCCTGGGGACTTTGCACACAACCAGGATCAAGAGAATTAAACCATTTCTTAGCATCACCCTTTAATGAGAACGGAAATATTTTGAGTAAATAAAGGTAGCGCGATCTCTCATTATTAGTAAACAGGGCAGCTATATCATCTAACTTACGAAGATGTGGCACAATAGTTTCAGACTCATAGCCATAAAAAGGATCAGATTCAACTAAAGTAATTATATCTGGATCAACAGAAAAATCATAATAATCCTGATCAGGAACACAGATAGGTGAAGTAGCAAAAGCAGGGTCGGGTCTCATCCTACCTCTAAAATATTCTTTACTCCATTTAACTAGCAACCTCTTACGTTCAAGACTATCCTGGCAAGCAAGAATAGCTTTAGTAGATTCAACATTAAAAAGATAACCCTCAGGAATAGCAGGCATATTATCATCATTACTAACATCATCGTGTTCAGTTTCAATAATTTCTCTTTCTCTAGACCTAGAAATTTGTTCATCTAGAAATTCACCAAGGGGCACAGTAGTATCAAGCATAGAAGTAGTTTCATCATAAGTATCATGCATAGCAGAAGTGGCATCATCAATAACATGCGACATATCGGAACGAATAGCAGAAGCAGGTTTATGTGTCGCTAGCTTACTTATAACAGAAGGTGAATCAAGTGCAGAGCTAGATGGCAGTTCCTTACCTCCCCTCATAGTTGAGGGATAAATTGTTGTCTTAGCGTCTTTCAAGTTCTTCATAGTGTCCAGCAGATATAAATCCCAAGTGACTCAAAGAATAGAGCTATGCTCACCGGCAACGGCGCCAGAAAAAGGTCTTGATAACCCACAAGTATAGGGGATCACAACAGTTTTCGAGGGTAGAGTATTCAACCCAAATTTGTTGATTCGACACAAGGGGAGCCAAAGAATATTCTCAAGTATTAGCAGCTGAGTTGTCAATTCAACCACACCTGGAAACTTAGTATCTACAGCAAAGTGTTTAGTAGCAAAGTAATATGATAGTGGTGGTAACGGTAACAAAAGTAAAGATAGCAAAAGTAATATTTTTGGTATTTTGTAGTGATTGTAACAGTAGCAACGGAAAAGTAAATAAGCGTAAACCAGTATATGGAAAACTCGTAGGCACCGGATCAGTGATGGATAATTATGCCGGATGTGGTTCATCATGTAACAGTCATAACATAGGGTGACACAGAACTAGCTCCAGTTCATCAATGTAACGTAGGCATGTATTCCGTATATAGTCAGACGTGCTTATGGAAAAGAACTTGCATGACATCTTTTGGCCTACCCTCCCATGGCAGCGGGGTCCTATTGGAAACTAAGGGATATTAAGGCCTCCTTTTAATAGAGAACCGGAACAAAGCATTAGCACATAGTGAATACATGAACTCCTCAAACTATGGTCATCACCGGGAGTGGTCCCGATTATTGTCACTTCGGGGTTGCCGGATCATAACACATAGTAGGTGACTATAGACTTGCAAGATAGGATCAAGAACACACATGTATTCATGAAAACATAATAGGTTCAGATCTGAAATCATGGCACTCGGGCCCTAGTGACAAGCATTAAGCATAGCAAAGTCATAGCAACATCAATCTCATAACATAATGGATACTAGGGATCAAACTCTAACAAAACTAACTCGATTACATGATAAATCACATCCAACCCATCACCGTCCAGCAAGCCTACGATGCAATTAATCACGCACGGCGGTGAGCATCATGAAATTGGTGATGGAGGATGGTTGATGATGACGACGGCGACGAATCCCCCTCTCCGGAGCCCCGAACGGACTCCAGATCAGCCCTCCCGAGAGAGATTAGGTCTTGGCGGCGGCTCCGTACCGTAAAACCCGATGAAACTTTCTCCCTGATTTTTTTCTCCCCGAAAGCCAATATATGGAGTTGGAGTTGGCGTCGGAGGGCATCCAGGGGGCCCACGAGGTAGGGGGGCGCGCCCAGGGGGGAGGGGCGCACCCCCCACCCTCGTGGACAGGGTGTGGGCCCCCTGGTCTTCATCTTTGGCGAGGATTTTTTATATTTATTCTAAGATATTCCGTGGAGTTTCAGGTCATTCCGAGAACTTTTGTTTTCTGCACATAAAACAACACCATGGCAATTCTGCTGAAAACAGCGTCAGTCCGGGTTAGTTCCGTTCAAATCATACAAGTTAGAGTCCAAAACAAGGGCAAAAGTGTTTGGAAAAGTAGATACGACGGAGACGTATCAGCGTCTTGCAGTGAGAAGCGGCTCCTCTGCCGTGCTCTGTGTGTCGTCGGGCCACTGACCGACGGTGACGGCGGCGCCTTGCGCCATTCTTGGCGTACTCCTGGAAGTTTGCCTAGCTTCAAGGAAGGCCAAAATGTTCTGGACTTCGGAGCGAGTCAACTGGTGGGAGGAGGTGACTGGCGTTGGTGCAAGGAAGCGGTCGACGACGACCATCCATGCCGCTGAGGGGGGCACTGGCACCCGCGCGGGGACATTCGTGTGCACGGGCACCGACATGGGCACGCACGTTAGTGCACGAGCAGGCGCATGCGCTGGCAGGTGCACGGGCATCGGCACGGGCGTGCGCGTTAGTGCACGCGCAGGCGCATGCGCTGGCAGGTGCACGGGCGCGTGAAAGTCGGCGGGGACCTCGTGGAACCCCGTGGCATGAAGCTCGGAGACAATGTGCGGCTCCCAGCCCATCAATGCCATGGTGATGGGCGTTGGCGCAGTCGGGGCAATGGGAGCCGGAACGGGAGCGGGGACAGGCGCGACATCTTCCCGCAAGGCCAATTCAAGCTCGTCCCAAAGCGGCTTATGTTCTTGAGACTCCGGCTGGGTGTCTTCCTCAGGAAACTGGAAGACTAAGGGCAGACCATCGTGATGCGGCATGGCATACGTTTAGGTTAGGCTGGTTGGAGGTAGACGACAGGAGAATCGGAGAGGAAGAGACAAGATTGTTGCGATACCGGGTAGTGCAGGGTTGATTTTAAACTGCGGCGCCGGCGACACTAAAAGTGGGAGCAGTTGGGACGAAGGTGGGCGGCGGAGCCTGGTCAAAGGGCTTGCCTCCCGGTGAGCCTGCACAGCGGTCCGCTCGCACGCCTCCCTGTCAGCCGGCACAGCGGTCTGCTCGCACGCCTCCCGTCGACTCACACGCTTGCTCGGATGGCACCTGCCGATGAGAAGCGGGACTCATGGCGGCACGTAAACGCCCACGGTTTCAATAGTGAAAGCGTTCGCCTTAACGTGACAGGTCTTTGTTCCAAAATACCTTGGCTCTTCATTTGTGCAACTTGTCATAAGCAGCTTGTCTGAAATTGAAGAAAGAAATTACGAAGTAATATTTGTGCCATATCACGTGACCATGCTCAGTTTCAAGAATTTATGGTCACTTTTGGATTTTCTGAAATTTAAGATCCAGGATTCGAAACAATATCATAACCTGCATCATGCAATAAATTTTCAAGCCATACATATGTCCTGTTGTATTTCTTAAGAAAGGATTTGGTCAACCATTTTGCTAAGTTAGACTTCAGACAAGTTATATATGCAGATCAAAAGGATAATCGCTCTGTACCAGTGCATTGCCTGATATATTAATTGAAGTGCTAGGCACAAACAAACGGGCTCAATTCTGTGCTCATCCTGGTGTAGTAGTTGTAGTACTAGGAAATGCAGTTGACGGGTGACCTTGGCGAGCGGCGACCGAGGGAATTGAACCGTGCTCGGCACGGTAGGTAACGTTGTCTAGTTACTAAAGCATCCCTCCGTTGTTCATCCCTAGTCATTATGGATTGGGGACATGAGGGGAATTTCCTAGGGCTGGAATTCTGGCCGCTAGATATTTTGACTCAAAACGCGGAGGCTCGACTGGTTGGGGTTGCCTAATGTGTGTACCACGCACACCACCAGAAGGACACGAGCCCGGTTTTTTTATTTTTTATTTTTTTACGATCAACACGAGCCAAGGTCTGGCTGGTATGCCGTTGGGTCCTACCATTCGAGAATACGAAAGGAACCTTTTAAATTGCCGAACGAATCTATGTGTATTACAATTCCCGTATTTTCCTTGCAAATACTAATCTCAACGTGGTATTTGATTTATGATGAGTTGTTGAATTAGAGTGAGTTTGTGATATAGTGATCTCAACGTGGATTTCACATTTCATGGTATCTGTCGGTGTCAAAACCGGCGGATCTCGGGTAGGTGGTCCCGATCTGTGCGTCAAGGCTGATGGTGACAGGAAGCAAGGGAAACAGATGTTTACCCAGGTTCGGGCCCTCTCGATGGAGGTAAAACCCTACTTCCTGCTTGATTAATATTGATGATATGGGTAGTACAAGAGTAGATCTACCACGAGATCGTAGAGGCTAAACCCTAAGAGCTAGCCTATGATGGTATGATTGTAATTGTGTTCGGCCTTCTAAGGACCAACCTCTCCGGTTTATATAGGCACCGGAGAGGGCTAGGGTTTACATGGAGTTGGTTACAAGGAAGGAAATATAATATCCGGATCGCCAAGCTTGCATTCCATGCAAAGGAAAGTCCCATCCGGACACGGGCCGAAGTCTTGAGTCTTGTATCGTCACGCTTCAACAGTCCAGACGTTGTACACAGTCCGGCTGTCCGGATACCCCCTAATCCAGGACTCCCTCAGTAAACCCTGAACCAAGCTTCAATGACGATGAGTCCGACGCGCAGTCTTGTCTTCGGCATTGCAGGGAGGGTTCCTCCTCCGAATACTCCAAGGTAATTATCGAACACTCAAACCGTGTCCGGATCCACAAGATGATCTCTGTATGCCACCGTAGAGAGAATGATGTTTCGCAAATGCAATCTGCTGACAACTTTTCAAGCAACGCGACGTGTCAATACGGTCGGGTCATTATTCGAACCGTCTTCCCACAACCAGCCACAGCGCATATTGCGAGGCGGTTTCCTTGACACGTCTTGTCAAAGCAGAGATCGTGCCCCCTTATCACGAGATTCTCATCAATACGGGTACGGGTAATACCACCACATCATTAATCATGGCGCTTGGGAAGCAAGCGATTCTCAACGGGCAAGTGGGCAGGCGCACCGCTTTCGTCGCCTCTATAAAGGGATAAGATTTCCTCATTTTTACCCACGCCTTCTTCCTTCTCTGCCCACTCTTGCCCCTTCGAGCTCCAGCGCCCAAGCCCAAGTCTCCTCCGCACAGCTAGACATGTGCGGAGTAGGAGGCAAGTGGGTGGCTTCCATCATCGAGGAGAAGCACATCACAGATCTTCGGGCGGCCGGATACTTGGCCGCAGACATAGCGCACCTGCTACCGGACGCTGGGCAGGTCATTCCGACCCCAGGACCCCACGAGAGAGTCGTGTTCGTCGCCCACTTCGTCCGTGGACTGGGATTTCCACTCCATCCCTTCGTCCGCAGGCTCATGTTCTACTATGGGCTAGATTTCACGATCTAGCCCCGAATTTTTTCCTCAACATCTCGACATTCATCATCGTTTGCGAGGCTTTCCTCCGCATCCGACCTCACTTTGGCCTGTGGCTGCAAATCTTCTGCGTGAAGCCGAAGATTGTACGCAGCCAACAAGCGGAGTGCGGAGGGGCCATGGTGGGCAAGATGCCTAATGTCACCTGGCTGGACGGCTCCTTTGCGGAGACCGTAAAAGGATGGCAATCGGGGTGGTTCTACATCACCGAGCCGCGCGGCGCCAACTGGGCGGCGGCCCCCGAGTTCTGATCCGGAATCCCTATGCGGCTCACCTCCTGGGAAAAGAAGGGCCTGTCCTGGGGCGATTCCACGGAGCTGGCCGGACTCCAGACATGCATCAAAAGCATGAAGGACAAGAACATCAAGCTTGTCGACGTGATCCAGGTCATGCTCGTTCGCCAGATCCTTCCCTGCCAAAGGCGGGCGGTAAATCTATGGGAGTTCGTCCCGGCCGAACACAAGACGCTTCAGAAGCTCTACGGCATGACGGACAAAGGCGAATGGAAAGTGTTGTTCAAGGCCTCCGAAGTACCTCCTCCCACATCCGAGGACCGCGGACTTCATGCAGCGCGGCCCCCGAATCCGGTGAGTTTTGGGACCACCACCGGGTTTAGTTTTTTTTCAATACATTCATGGGGTAGTTTTATATATATATATATATATATATATATATATATATATATATATATATATATATATATATATATATATATATATATATATTTGCTTAGGATTATGTGAAGACAAGGAGCGGATTGACTGTCTGCCCATTGCCGGAAGATCCAGCGGATGCTCTCCCGACGGAGATGCTAGTCCCGACACCGCATAAGGTGCCGGAGAAGAAGGCCAAAGAAGGCCCCGGGACCAGGAAGGGTCTCCGCGAAGATCAAGGCCCCAAGCCTCGTCCAAGACGACAAAGGCGGACTCCTCCCACGAAGGGAGGAGGAAGAAGAAGAAGACGCCCATCCGGAAGGATGAGGGCCCGCGAAGCGGGCCAGGGGCCGAAAAGTCCCTCGGTGCAAGGTCATATTCCTCTGTCGTCCGATGACGACGAGACACATTCCTCCCGCGGAGGCGGGTGGAATCAATAAGAAATTCCACCTCCCCGCACTAGGGGGGAGAAGAAGAGAAAAGCTGCCCCGGAGGGGAAGGCTGGGCGTCCAAGAAGGGGAAGACGTCCCTTCCGGACTACTCCACCACGGCCGCCTACAGCGATGAAGGGTGGCTACCCAGGGGGAAGCCCCTAGCGCGATCGTAAGTGTCCGCACTCTACCGTGGTTTTAAGTCATAGCTGTTTTAATAACGCCGAGTATATATGCAGTCCGGTCAGGGCTCATCCGGAGGAGTCGTCTTCGGACGGGTCTCTGAGCGCTTCAGAGATGAACTTGCTCCCGACGGCCACACTCCTCAGCCTGTGGATGACACGGAGGTGTTGTCCCGAAGGTTCCCCGAGCAGGGGGAGGTGACCCTGGAGTCGCCCTTTTGTGCAATTAACACGTCAGATGTCCTAGTGTGAGGACATAGTCGAGAGGCCAACGCATCTATGTGGTAGGTTGAGAGGGGTTGAGCGGAATCGAGAGACGCAGGGCGGATCAACACGCAAGACAAGGGTTTAGACAGCTTCGGGCCCCGGGAAACATCATCCGGCAATAGCCCTACATGTTGTTTGAGGCTAGGTCTCATTATGCTCATGAGGGAGTCGCCGTAAACCGGCTCTCCTCTAGTTGTGTCTAGCCCTAGAGATTGTTTCTTGTTGCTTGTCCCTCTTTGGGGAGCCCTGCCCCTCCTTATATATGTTGAAGGGGCGGGTTACATGTGGAGTCCTATAAGGATTAGGACTAGTCTATTTCTAATACAAACCGAATACAAGTCCTGGTCTTAATTCTTTGTAAGGTAAATATTCGTCATGCCTTTCCTCTTAAACCGGCCCACCATAGTATGAACCGGCCTTCCTGAACCGCCAGTTGGGCCACCGGGTCTTTTCGCTCCTCTGACCCGCCTGCCGGATTACCAGTGAACCGTAAACCGCTAGGTCCAAACGGTTCGCCAGTGAATCGTCAAGTCTTAGCCGGCTCTCAAGTAAACCGCCAACTCTGGCCGGGTTATACTTCCGGCCGGTTTACGCCGCGGGGTATATCCCCGACATTAGCCCCCAGTTTAATTTGGATTTATCCATGTTAAACTGATCCTGAGCATCTTTTAAATCCTTGTCATTTCCTTCTAGAAAATCCGGGTCAATAGGCCAGCTTCATAATCAATTTGCTTGTAGAAGAAATATTGTAAATAAAGAATCCATTTGATTCGGCCTTCATTGCTCTGACTTGACGAAAATATTGGTCTTCAAATATTCAATTGATATCCAGCCGGCTTGAAGATGTAGAACTTGCCGGTTTATGATTACCACCATTGTCGGGTTACAAAAACTGATGATCCCGGGTCATGACCATTTATAGACGCCGGGTTATGATTGTTGCAAATGCTAGTTTATGATTGTTGCAAACACCGGGTCATAATGATTGGTGATGCCGGGTCAATCTGGTTTGCTCAAAACTAAAAATTGGAAGATATTTCTCCCTTATATCCATATTACCTGTAGCCCCCAAGTCTTGAACAGAACAAAGTGATGATTTGAGACTTGTTTCCATATAATTACTGCCACTTTAAAGAAATCCATGTTGTTCATCTCAGTCACTAGTAAAAATCTGAATATTCCATATATGTAGCCCCCAAGTGCCGGGTTGTCATGCTTGCAGCAACCTTGGACTTGTAATTGCCTGATGCTCAAAAAACTTGAATTTTTGACAGGAGCAATTGGTAGCCCCCAAGGGCCAACTCATTTAGAATGTGATGAGTCGGGTCTTCAATAAGTTGAGCAAAAAATGACTTTGCATTAGCCCCCAAGTGCCATGGTGCATGCTGGCAGTGACATGGGCCTTGCATATTTGATATAATCTCAATTTAAATAATGTAGCCCCCAAGTGTCGGGTCGTAAGCCTACAGCGATTCGGGACTATTCCTTCAATTGTAGAATAAATCATATCCTTTGATAAAATAATATCCATTGCGCTAAAGCGACTTTGAAAACCTCAATAATATCGGTTATTAATAACCATAATAAAAATCCAGCCATGTTGGCGATTCAAGATAATATAATCCGGTATGAAAACCATATTCATTCAATATCATAATAAAAATTCAGCCAAGTTTGGCTATTTGAATAATATAACCCAATGATTTATAAGTGCATGATTCCAATGGCGCAATCAAAATATATGCTAGCGACTTATAGTCCAAAACCAGGCCGGGTTAACAAACACCGGATAATTTCTCTTCATATACTGGCGACTTATCGTCTTAAAGCCAGGCCGGTTTAACAAACACCGGATAATTTATCATCATGCTTTATTCAACTTGTTTCTGCATACAACAAGTTTAAAGTGTCCCGGCGGTTTACCGCCGGACGGGTCATAATGCCCAACATATAACCCAGGTTTATAACCAAGGCCGCACTTAAGAATAATCAAATATGAAATATATCATACCTGTGACATTGAATCACATCATTGGTTTACCAACTTTTTGTAGTAAGGGTGATACCCCCAATCTTGAGTAATGATAACTCCTTTCATACTGTGCCGGTTTACGATAAAACCGTACCGGGTTGTGATGAACACAAATTTAACCATATATAATACTGGCGACTCGTAGTCAAACCAGACCGGGCTGATAGTCTCCAGATTATGATTTGATCATGTACTGACAACTTGTAATTGAAAGTCAAGCCGCGTTAATGAACACCGGTTTACTCCATAGTAAGATGGTAACATAAAATCAAACCGGGCAGATAGTCTCCGGATTAAGATTTGACCGTGTTCCGCCAATTTGTAATTGACAGTCGAACCGGATTAACAATGTCGGTTTAAAAACGCAACAGAAGTAAAAGGTCTTTAGCAAAAAAGAACATAATTCAAGCAAAGGCAAAGATAAAATCATTTGCAAATGAGGCTTTAAGCCGATCAAGAGGCATTACCATGGTCTAACACAACCAAGCCCCCAACAGGCGTAGCTATGGTTCGAGTCAGCCAGGTCCCCAAATGATGCGTTGGCATTACGCCGATCAAGAGGTGTAGTGATGGTTCGGGTTCGACCAAAGCCCCCAAGTGATGCTGTGGCACTAGGCCGATCAAGAGGCGTGACTATGGTTCAGACATGACCAAGTCCCCAAGTGATGCTGTGGCATTGCGCCGATCAAGAGGTGTCACTATGGTTCGGATACGACCAAGCCCCCAAGTGATGCTATGACATTACGCTGATCAAGAGGTGTGACTATGGTTCGGATACGACCAAGCCCCCAAGTGATGCTGCGGCATTACGCTGATCAAGACGTGTGACTATGGTTCGGATACGACCAAGACCCCAAGTGATGCTGTGGCATTGCGCCGATCAAGAGGTGTGACTATGGTTCGGATACGACCAAGCCCCCAAGTGATGTTGTGGCATTGCGCCGATCAAGAGGTGTGACTATGGTTTGGATATGACCAAGCCCCCAAGTGATGCTATGGCATTACGCCGATCAAGAGGTGTGACTATGGTTCGGATACGACCAAGCCCCCAAGTGATGTTGTGGCGTTACGCCGATCAAGAGGTGTAACTATGGTTCGGATACGACCAAGCCCCCATGTGATGCTGTGGCATTGCACCGATCAAGAGGTGTGACTATGGTTCGGATACGACCACGCCCCCAAGGCGGACTTCCAAATGTTGGACATGCGGGGTTCAAGATCCCCGCGGATCGCATCGATGAGAGCCGCAACAAGGTGGACTCCCGACCAAACACTGCCCCGGAACCTCCAACGGTTACGGGCTTGGGCAGGCAGCCCCTTGTTAGGGAGGGCGAGCCGCCCGTGCCGAGGACTTCCATCGCATCAACGACGCCGGATAGTCTGGTGGAAGTGCTTCGAGGCGCTCCCATGGAAGAAGAGCACTGTACTCTTATGAGTGCGGTGATTCAAAAGGTTCTATCCGCCAAAAGCGGACTAACCGAAGCCTGCACAAGCCTCCTGACGGGCTTTGAAGTAAGTAATAAAAATGTATAAAATTACCACCCGATAGGTAGTAGACCCTGATACTCTATTTGGTGTTCGGAAAGAAAAGCCAAACGGAAGTTCAATTATAATCCGCAGGAGTCTAATAATAAGTATTGTTGTGAATAAGCAGGCCGTGCTGCTTGCTGCTGCTGCCCGTACTGCCGAGTTTGCCAAACTGAAGAAGCACCTAGAGCAGGCGCAGGGAGAGCTCGACCTCACAAAGAGGGAGCTCGAAGAGAACAAGGGTAAGTAATTCCCGCTCATATGCGTTTAAGGATAGGCCGAATTGATGAGTCTAACACCTAAGTGTCGTGACCATGTAACAGGGGCCACCGCCGAGGTGGCGCCCTGAAGAAGGCATTGTCCGAGGCCGAAAACAAGGCAGCCTCGGAGTGTAAGGAGCACGAAAAGCAAAGTGCTAGAGTGGGCGAGGTACAGCAGGAGCTCCAGGACCTCGGCAAGAAGTGCGAGTCTGTGGAGCATGAGCTGAAGGTGAAGGAGGCCGAGCTTGCGAAGGCCCTTGTGAATTTGAAAGATGCTGAGGCCGTAGTCGAGAAAGCACAGCAGGAGATCCAGGAGGCCAAAAAGATAGCAGCGGGTAAGAAATTCGTTATGCAAAGCAAACATGTGGAGGAGGTGTTTCTTTTACTTACTCGAATACGGAGCTCTCCAGGGGCATTTGTAGATCTGCCATGCAGCGTCTCAGACGCTGCGGAGTTCTACCGTGCCCAGGAGGGGAGCTCAACGGAGAAGCTGCTCTAGTCCCGGTATGATGGGGACGATCATTCGATGCCTCTGAGCGACCAACTGAAGCAGTTGACCGAACTCCACAGAGCGGCCGAACTGGCTATGAAGGACTTCATAGTCAGGATGTGGCCTAGTGAGCTCCTGGCTAGTAGCTACTTTGGCCTGATCAAGCGGATGGTGGATGCCTGCCCGCGGCTTGAAATGATCAAGCAATCCGTTTGCATCGAAGGTGCCCGTGGAGCCTTTGCCCGCGTCAAGGTGCATTGGGGCAAGCTGGATGCGGAAAAGCTGGTCAAGGACGGGCCGCTGGAGGGCAAGGCGCATCACCGTCCCGAGATGTACTACGATGGCGTGATGAAGGGTGCTCGTCTTGTCGCCGTTGAGTGTACCAAGGATGCCATTTTTGAATGAGTTCACTTCTGTCATGTTTGTAATTTAAAGACGAAGCTACTTGCGCTATGTAGCGCTTTTGTTATTTAAATTATTACCTTCTGTGCGGCTGTTTATAAAATCCTGAAAGTAGGCCAGTCGTCGACTTCCGCCCCCATGTGACTAGCACTGGGGTGTTCGTGGAAAACCCGGACACTCTTTATCCAAATGTTTGGTCCCTTAAGGAGGTGTCTGGCACAGCGAACAAGGCAATCGGACTATGTGGCTTTATAACTTTCACTTAGCCATAGAAGTCTACAATTTTAAATTTCGGCGAAGCCCCTAGAACTGGAAGGTTAATTGGGGCGCTATACACGCCTAGATCGGACGGCCGATTTATCGCCTAAAGCGGAAAATCTTTAAGGATTTTAAAACCTCTCGAACAGCGACCAGCTCTCGCCACATCATGCCGCCAGTTTTCGCTTTCTCTACTAAGGTGCTCGTCCGAAGAACCGGACACAATCGCAGTAGTTCTCCTGCGCTACCTTAGCCGATATAACGGAACATAAGGCACCAAAACAAGGGAGCCGGGCTATCCCAATCAGAGACCCAAGACATGATTCGAGCTGATGCATATAGTGCTATAAGTTCGGGGTGCCGCACTGTTGAAAGTGTTCGGACTTTATTTGCCATACTACGGGGCGCCATAAGAAGCCCCTGGCAAACCGGCCGCACCAAAGTGTATGGATGCAATATCAAATAAACATTTATAAGAGAAAAAATGCTCAAATAAGAATAATAAGCTGACGCTATATATAATCTCCCATTGACGAAAAATACGTTTAAGCGTACATTTACAGTGGGTGCGTTAAGCAGAGATAAAATAGGACTATTTGACATGTCCTATCCAAGGGCAGGTTGTGTTCAGGTAGATAAAGCAGGTATAATGATCATAAATAGATTCCACCTGGGTAATTTCTTACGCACAACGCCTATTGCCTCCTTGGATGTCTCTTCCTATAAGTCCGTAATTCGCTCTTTGAGGATGCTGCGCCAACGCTGCGGTCCCTGAAAGGTAAGAGGGAAAGAGTATGAAAGTATTTGGCGGTTACCCGCACTATTGACTGAGTCCTTGATGCGCCTCCGCCTATGCCCATGGTATTTTGAGTGTGTAATTGTGTGCATGTGGCACGAACGCTGCTTTGATGGGGCTTAAGCGGAGGCCGGACTGCTAGTCGCACTCCTGTCATGCCTGATGATCCTGTTGCGGGGTGCTCCAGACTCGCTTAACTGTGCTCGATGTTGATGTCGCCGGATTGGTTTGTTGGAGAAGGCCGCATTGTACTTCCGCCGCAAGGGCTGCAGTATGTTCTTTTGTTCATAGGGAGCGGTCCATATATTCGTTCACCGTTATGACCCTGCGTGGTCCTGGCATCTTGAGCTTGAGATATGCGTAGTGTGGTACCGCATTAAATCTGGCGAATGCGGTTCGTCCGAGCAGTGCATGGTAACCACTGCGGAAGGGGACGATATCGAAGATTAACTCTTCGCTTCGGAAGTTATCCGGAGATCCGAAGACCACTTCCAATGTTATAGAGCCCGTACAGCGGGCCTCTACTCCAGGAATTACACCTTTAAAGGTGGTTTTAGTGGGCTTGATTCTTGAAGGGTCAATACCCATTTTGCGCACTGTGTCCTGGTAAAGCAGGTTCAGGCTGCTGCCACCATCCATGAGGACGCGCGTGAGGTGATATCCGTCAATGATTGGGTCTAGGACCAATGGGGCCGAGCCACCGTGATGGATGCTAGTAGGGTGATCCCTACGATCGAAGGTGATCGGGCAAGCTGACCATGGGTTGAATTTGGGGGCGACTGGCTCCATCGCATAGACGTCCCTTAGTGCCCGCTTCCGTTCCCGCTTGGGGATGTGCGTGGCGAGATCATGTTGACCGCTTTCACCGGGGAATTTCTTCGTCCCCGTGTTCGGACGTCGGGCTCCTCGCCATCGTCGCCAGCAGCCCCTTGTCCTTGTCTTGGCGCTTATCTTGCCGCCTGTTTGAATACCCAGCAATCTCTATTGGTGTGGTTGGCTGGCTTGTCCGGGGTACCATGAATTTGGCACGAGCGCTCCAGTATGCGGTCTAGACTGGACGGTCCGTGATTATTTCTTTTGAAAGGCTTCTTCCGCTGACCGGGCTTGGAACCACTGAATCCAGCGTTGACTGTCATGTCTTCAGTTTTGTCGCCGTTGTTCCGTCGCTTATGTCTGTTACGCCGTGGCTTGCCGTTATTGTCGCGGCCATCCGAATTTCCAGGCTGTGGCATAGTGCTGCTGCGAGCCAACCAACTGTCCTCGCCCGCGCAAAAGCGGGTCTTTAGTGTTGTGAGAGCTGCCATGGACTTGGGGTTTTTCCTGGCCGAGGTGCCGAGCGAGCCGTTCGTCACGGATATTATGCTTGAAAGCCGCTAAGGCTTCGGCGTCTGGACAATCAACTATTTGGTTCTTTTTAGTTAGGAACCGAGTCCAAAATTTCCTGGCTGACTCTCCGGGCTGTTGAGTGATGTGGCTCAAGTCATCGGCGTCAGGTGGTCGCACATATGTGCCCTGGAAGTTGTCGAGGAATACGTCCTCCAGGTTTTCCCAACTGCCAATGGAATTTGCTAGCAGGCTATTTAGCCAGTGCCGAGCTGGTCCTTTGAGCTTGAGGGGAAGATACTTGATGGCGTGTAGATCGTCTCCGCGGGCCATGTGAATGTGGAGAAGGAAATCTTTGATCCATACTGCGGGGTCTTTTGTGCCATCATATGATTCGATGTTTACGGGTTTAAACCCTTCTAGGAATTCATGATCCATTACTTCGTCAGTGAAGCAGAGGGGGTGCGCGGCGCCTCTGTGCCGGGCTATGTGTACGCAGGTCGAATTGCTCTGGGTGGCTATATTCGGCCCGGCCGGACTTGTTGAAGGTGTGTCCGGCGTGACGGTCCTCGTCGCGTACCGAGGCACGCCCCCGCGATCCGTAGATCGATCTTGGCTGTCCTGTTTTGTTGCCCCTGGCCGTAGTATGTTGCCGTGGGGGTGTTGGCTGGTATGCGTACTGGTATGCCGTTTTATCCCGGCCATAAGGTGGCCGGTTAGCCGTATGGTGCTCGAGTCCGTATTCCTCGGCTGCTAGGACTTCAGTCCATCTATCTGTGAGTAGGTCTTCATCAGCTTGGAGTTGTTGTTGTTTCTTTTTCAGGCTCCTCGCAGTGGATATAAGCCGGCGCCAGCGCTCTGCCCTCACGGATCCTCAGGCACACCGAACTCGTCGTCGCCGAGGCTAATCTCGTCTTCGGAGGGGGGCATGTAGCTGTCCTCCTCTGGGTATTCGTCCGTCGCCTGTTCTTCTGGGGTGACCTGCTCATCCTCCTGTTCGGCCTGCTCGAAGTCGGGCTGATCAGGGTTGTATTCTTCTTCGGCACCATTCGGATCATTTTCATCTCCAGGGCCGGTATTGGTGTGCCGGGGCTTGGAGTGGCGCCGACGACGCCCATTCTTTGCTTTTTTCCCTGAGATTTTATCCTCCGTTGCCTCATCGCCATTTGTTTCCTTCGGAGTGTCCACCATATTTATATCGTAAGAAGAGGTGGCTGTCCACCGCCCAGTGAGTGGTGGTTCATGTTCTTCTCTTGCATCGTCGTCCATACCGTCGATCTCTTCGGAGTCGAAGTTCAGTACCTCGGTTAAGTCATCGACCGTGGCAATGAAGTGGGTGGTGGGTGGGTAACAAATTCCTTCATCGTCTGCCTCCCACTCGAGCCGGACATAGTTCGGCGAAGAGTCTCCTGACAAAGAGAGAGACTTTAATGAGTCCAGCATGTCACCAAAAGGCGAGTGATGGAAGATATCCGCAACGGTGAACTCCATTACCGGAGCCCATCCTGGCCCGACGGGCTCGGGAGTGTGCGGACTGGAACCAACGTCCGGATACGAACCCGGGGGTTCGGAGTCACAGGCCACCACAGAGGTAAGACCCGTGTTCGGCTCCAACGCCGATGAGTGCGCGACCTAGGGGGCCGGGTCCATCCCTGCGGCCTTAGGCAGCGCAGCCGGCTCCGGATCTAGGTCCGGAGATACTACGGGGGCGATACCCCGAGCTTCGTCCGATGGCAGGTCTAAGCCATGCTCGTCGCGACTCTCCGGCGCTCCTGTCATAGGCCCAAATCCATCGAAGATCAAGTCTCCGCGAACGTCCGCCATGTAGTTCAGGTTTCCAAACCTGACCTGGTGGCCAGGGGCGTAGCTGTCAATCTGCTCGGATGGCTGCGAAGTTGGCCCAGCGATCTTGCCCGCCAACACGAAGATCTGTCCGGGGACGAAAGTCTCACCCTAGACAGCATCGTTGAAGATGATTGAAGGAGCCATCGAGCCTGACAGTGACGACACAGAGGAACTCTCAATGAAAGCACCAATGTCGGTGTCAAAACCGGCGGATCTCGGGTAGGGGGTCCCGATCTATGCGTCAAGGCTGATGGTGACAGGAAGCAAGGGACACAGATTTTTACCCAGGTTCGGCCCTCTCGATGGAGGTAAAACCCTACTTCCTGCTTGATTAATATTGATGATATGGGTAGTACAAGAGTAGATCTACCACGAGATCGTAGAGGCTAAACCCTAAGAGCTAGCCTATGATGGTATGATTGTAATTATGATCCGCCTTCTAAGGACCAACCTCTCCGGTTTATATAGGCACAGGAGAGGGCTAGGGTTTACATGGAGTCGGTTACAAGGAAGGAAATATAATATCTGGATCACCAAGCTTGCCTTCCACGCCATGGAAAGTCCCATCCGGACACGGGCCGAAGTCTCGAGTCTTGTATCTTCACGCTTCAATAGTCCGGACGTTGTACACAGTCCGACTGTCCGGATACCCCCTAATCCAGGACTCCTTCAGTATCCCTGGTAAGTTTTTCAACGCAAATTCAAATTTTAAAAATGAACAATATGGAGGTGAGAAAACTTTGTATGTATCAAGCATATTACCAAACACACACACACACACAGAGGCACCCACACACGAACACAACAACAATCGAATAAGTATAGTGCATCTATTTTTCCAAACCATGCATGTATGACACAATTAAAAATATTCATTCTGTTTTAAATATTAGTCTTTAGATATTTCAACAAGCGACTACATACGAGCAAAATGAGTGAATCTACACTCTAAAATATGTCTATATACATCCATATGTGCCACCCACTTGAAATCTCTAAAAGACTAATATTTAGTAATGAAGGGAGTAAAATGTAAGACATTCATGGTCCTTAATTCAATATTTAAAACGAACATGAAACTGAAACATGAATATTAAGTCTAGTACTATAGTACATGCAAATATTGTGTTTAATTAGGCGGAGCTATGATTGTTGGGGGTCACCCCCTCAACCTTAGATAAAATTGTGAAGCTCTGCTTAGGGTTGTTTAGATTATATTTGTCCCCACCCTCCCAACCACCGATTGGTTGTGCACCCCCACCCCTCCTCCCCGGGAGAATATCATGTGCCCCCATACCTTAGATATGCCGATACGAGTTGCTTGGAGCTTGTAGATCTGAGATATAGTAGATCACATGATGTCTTAATAATTTTACAGGAAACCTTGATGAGTTTGAGAATTGCACACAATTTGTACAAAAACTACTCAGATGCCCTTGGATCCCATATCCAACAACCTCGAAGCTCGTATCACCGTAGCATCTAAGATGAAGGAGGACATCATATTCTCCTGTATGTAAGAATATCATGTGCTACCACACCTTTGATGCTTTGGTGATAGAAGCTCTTCGGAGCCGTTGGATTTGTGACCCAACACCTCCTCGGTGGTTTGAATGGTGTTTTGCAGAAAAGCCCCCAAAGATTTCGGCCACTGCTTACAAGCACAAAGACTGCTCGGATGCCATTGGATCTCAGATCAAACGACCTCGAAGCTCGTATCACCGTAGCATCCAAGTTGAGAGAGCACCTTATGTTTTCTCGCACGGGAGAATATGAGGTGATCCCGCACCGTAGAATCTATGGTGATACGAGTTCACGGAGATCTAACGGCCCACAGTAGGAGGTTTGAATGTTTTTGCAATATACGGCTGAGAGAGTTTGGGAATTGCGCAGAAAGTACAAGTACTACGCATGTGCTATCTGATCACTGATCATACGACCTAGATTCTCATATCACAGTAGCGGGTAATTAAGCTACGGGGAGCACCTAACATGAGCAACGGGCAGCCGTTGGATCCAAGATGCAGTGGCACACACGAGGCCTGAATGTTTTATTTGCAAAAAAACATTGGAGAGTTTGGAAATTGCGCATAATTACAAAGACTACTCCCAAGCCATTGGATCTCACTTCCAATGGTGTAAAAACTCGTATCACCATAGCATCTAAGCTGCGGGGTGGATGTGATATTCTATGCCACTGTCATTTTTGTTCGTAAACTTGCAAAATACGTGTAACTTGTGCCGTTACTTGTCCAACCGCGCAAAGTGTTTGTACAAAAAAACCATCCTACACTGAAATATCGGAACAACACACGGGGGTCCCACTTGTCATTAATCAAATTTGGACCTAAAACTAACAAATCTGAAAGATGAGATTCGAACTGGCAACCTGGACTACAAAGCGTAAGTCGATAACCTGAAACAACAACGGTTGTTGGCTTTGTCCCATAACTTGATTTTATACAGTATTACATTGAGTAGAGTAGAGGGAGTGCCTCGTCAACACGTGCATGACCGTTGACTCCCTTACTTGTGGGTCCCAGTTCTGCGATCTCTCTCTTCTCTCCATCGTCTAACCTTTGCACGGGCACACACGAAGAGCGGCGCTAGCTTGCCGTGGTGTTATTACAACTAAAAAAAGCTTGGAAAATAGAAGACCACACCTATCCTCCGTGCCATGTTAGCATGATGAAGCTGTGTGGCTAGTGGGGTGTTTTCGACTGACTGGCTGGGTCCCGAGGTCGAACCATAGGTACTACGTCTGATACAGTAAATTTTTAAACGCACATTTTTCCTCCGCGCCGAGACATGGCACACCCTACCGTGCGGTTTCGGGGTCCTCCCGGGTGGTGCATGCATATATTCTTCCTGCCGTGGGACGCCCTACCGCGCGTTTTCGCTGAAGCAAGTAAATGAGTCGTCAAATCACGAAACACCACTTTTACCGCCGAGTACATCAGTGAAGCACGGTGGCTAGCTAGTTGGGCTAGTTCGACTGATTAGCTAGGCCGCCGCCACATTTGTTTTTTCACCCCTTTTTTATCTACTTGCCGGCAGGTAAATTTAAATATCCACCGCGGCGTTGCTCTGGTGTTTGAGTGCGGCAGGATTTTTAATATTTTGATTGACGGGAGCAGGCGCGGCAGGATTTTTAATTTTTTGATTAATGGGAGCAGGTTCGACAGCACTTAGTCATGATGACTCCGCTTGTAAAACCCACTGCTCCCTGATGAGAGAAGTTGTCGACTGGTGTTTTACCATGGTGAAAACCAAAAGATTCCACGCTCCTCGGCTGGCTCCCTCCGCCTTCCCGTAGATTGCATTGCCTTTCAGTCGTTTCACCCCCTGCATCACCAACATCGTGCGCCTCGAGAAGCAGAGGGACTTCGGTGGTGTTTAGGCGCCCTCTGCATGGGCATGTCCATGTCTCGGCGCAACATGACCGTTGGATCAAACTCAGACGGTGCAGATCACTCACTATAGCACAAAGCATGTGGGTGTGTTTGGTTGCATTCTCATCTCAATATACTCCTCTGTCTAGGTGTGTAAGTCACCTTATGAAAACCAAATAATCCCAAAACACTTAGGCACCGTACATTAACTCCCTCCCCGTTTCTTATTTTGTGACATATCAACCAATAAGAGACGTGGGCCGTGCATGCTTCCAATGACTTGAGACTAATATACATGACATGCAGTGGTCAGTTCATTGCATGGAATGCTATTAATTAGCAAAAAGACATTAAGTTTTCTTGTTTTCCTCTCCGCCTTGGTCGCAGTGCACAACGTAAGATGACTTACACACCTAGACGTAGGGAGTAGTTGTTTCCTCTTCGTGTATTTGTGTTAACCTACTAGTGTGGACTCGTGCACCCTTCATGCACTCTGCCAAACACCCAAAAGTGGGTCGAGATGGGAACTTTTGCTCCCATCCCGTGCACCCTTCATACACCCTGCCTAACACTATTCGTGCTTCATATGGTTCATGTTTTGTGGAGTACTGTAGCACCGTACTCTCCGTGCGCTGTAGACCTAGTTCTGTTAACATTGATCTCACCGTTCATTCTCGACCGGATAGTCGAGAAAGCGGTACTATGTTACTACATTACTGTTCATATAGTTGACATGCGCACAACATCATTTGTTGTCGTCATATCTTACTACACTAGCAACAAGATTATGTAGTACTGACGTATGAACCGCTACACATGCCTAGTAGTAGGAGCACTGTGTTTGTTCAATTGGCTGCCGTGTTTCGCACTCCTCCATCGTAAGAGTGGAAACGCTTGCTGTAATAGTTTTTTTTCTTCAGAAAAATAGTGGACATGCTCTACCATGTGGATCCTCCTCCAGCCATGCACTAAATTACTCACTTTCACCGACGTGTGGGACAGCCAGCATCGGGGTCCACTAGCCATGCACTAAATTACTCTGTAGTAGAGTGACGGTAGACTACCCCGATCGAAGCGCAGTAATGCCCAATGAGCCGTCAAATCACAAAACCCCCTCCTTTCCAGCAGTAAGTTGGACGGATGAAGCAACCATCATTTCACTCTTCTCTCTCAGCTTCCTCTCTACCCAACTCGCTTCTCCCTCATTGTGTTCCTCATTTCTTCAAGAAAATCCCAACCTGCTTCTGCAATTGTTCTTCTCTCCCAAAGAAGGAAAGGTGAGCGCATCAATGGTGTTGATTCTGGCCAAGGCCCGGTCTTGCAACCCCGAGACTGATCCTATAACTCCCTCTCTTTTCTTATTTTGGGTTTGTGATTATGGTTTCTTTTATTTTATTTCTATTTGACAGTTTCTTGATGGACGCTGGAGCACCGGCCGAAGGGATGTCTATGGCTCTGGCCAAAACTGTCGAGGCTCATGGTATGAAGAAGCGCAAGCACCCCGCTGAGACTACCGCAGATAAGCTCAAAGCCATCGCCATGTCCAAGCCCCCCCCCCCCTCTGGGATCCCTCATTAAGCAAGTCCAGGTAATATCTCTTCTTGATGATCTTTTCTCGATCTTGATCGAGTTTTTCATCTAACACGCAGTACTAGTACTAGTAGTACAACTTTACGGGTGATCTTGCATGTGATTTTGTGTGCCAAATGATGGTTCTAAATTCCTCTTTTGACCAAAACATGCGAGAGGTTGACACTGATTTCTTATAGATTACTTTCAACTACTCCCTCTGTCCCAAATTTCTTGTCTTAGATTTCTCTAGATACGGATGTATCTAATACTAAAATGTGACTTGATACATCCGTATCTAGACAAATTTAAGACAAGAATTTTGGGACGGAGGGAGTACTTTATGAACATCAATGCTACCTTTGAAGAGGGTATATTTGCCTCAGTAACTTGTGTTATGGATATTGCAAGTAATTGTCGGATTTCGGGTTCCGGCAGACCCTTGAGGTTCGAACACTGGTGTCGGTGTCAAAACCGGCGGATCTCGGGTAGGGGGTCCGGAACTGTGCGTCTAGGCGGATGGTAATAGGAGACAAGGGACACGACGTTTTTACCCAGGTTCGGGCCCTCTCGATGGAGGTAATACCCTACTCCTGCTTGATTAATATTGATGATATGGGTAGTACAAGAGTAGATCTACCACGAGATCAAAGAGGCTAAAACCTAGAAGCTAGCCTATGGTATGATTGTTGTTCGTCCTACGGACTAAAACCCTCCGGTTTATATAGACACCGGATAGGTTAGGGTTACACGTAGTCGCTTACAATGGTAGGAGATCTACATATCCGTCTACGCCAAGCTTGCCTTCCACGCCAAGGAAAGTCCCATCCGGACACGGGCGAAGTCTTCAATCTTGTATCTTCATAGTCCAGAGTCCGCCAGCGGTAAGAGTTCGGCTATCCGGACACCCCCTAATCCGGGACTCCCTCAACTGGGGTGCGCGCGGAGATCCTTCCCCTACCAGCTCACGCGTTAATGGTTTGCAAGGGATCTAAACTAGGAAGAAGAACACACAAGGGACACGAGGTTTATACTAGTTCGGGCCACCATTGTGGTGTAATACCCTACTCTAGTTTGTGGTGTGCTGGATTGCCTCAGGGGCTGATGATGAACAGTACAAAGGGAGAACAGCCTCGCGAGGTGCTGTTCTTGAGCTGGTGAGATGGACTGCTTGGGTGAGTCCAGTCGCTTCTCTCTCTCTCTCTCTCTCGTGGGTTCGACCTGTTCTCTGTCCTTTTTCCTACTTGTTCTCATCCGTCCTCCTCTTCGTTTGGTGGCTAGTCCTATTTATAGAGGGAGGCCCTGGGCCTCTACCCCAAATAATGAGCGGGAAGGGCGCCAACAATTGGCCATTTTGAAGGGGAATATCTAGTACGCTTATCCTGACTAAAGTTGGTCTCCGGCTGCCAAAGGCTCTGATGGTGATGCTGTCCTGGGCTCCACGATAACCTCCTTCTTGCCACTCTGCTGGTCTTGGTCTAGTTGC
Source organism: Aegilops longissima (assembly GCA_021605205.1). Taxonomy (NCBI): domain Eukaryota; kingdom Viridiplantae; phylum Streptophyta; class Magnoliopsida; order Poales; family Poaceae; genus Aegilops; species Aegilops longissima. The sequence goes on from CM038681.1 coordinate 92,020,009, forward strand.
ACCGAAGCGGTAACCTTTGCCTGATGCCTTGGCATGTGCTTGGCTCCTTTGCACCAAAGGGGAAATGAGGACACTGCGCAGGCTGGCACCAGCCTGATCTCGATCGTCATGGCTTGTGTCACGGGGCACCCTCGTGAGGTACCCTGCCTTGATCTCTCCGCCTCCTCGTGAGCCTGCCTGACGAGACTGCTCCCGAGGAAGGTTCATGTCGTCCGCCCCGCGAGGCTTGGCCCCTCGCGAGGGTCTTGAGCTTGAGCTGATGAAGCTGGGCCGCGCTGGGCCCCCACTTGAGCCACTCCACAGGCCGTAGGCAGGCAAGTCTGGGGACCGCCATTCCCAGAATGCCGATAGTAGCCCCCGGGCCCAAGGCGCGGTTGGACTTGGCTTAGCAGAGAAGCGAAGGGGCAAGTGCGAAGCGCCGCGGGCCCCAACAGCCTGCGGCCTTGGGCTCCGCGTGGTGATTGATTGGTCGTGGGCGTCTCCGCTCCCCATGAAGCCTGAGCAACTGCATGACTTGACAAGTCCCTGCATGCAGAAATGGGTCATGATTACCTGTGGTTGTGGAGGCCGACGGTTGGCCTCCTCCAGCTATAAGTACGGAACAACGCGAGCCCTTCCAGTCCATCTCTTCTTGCTACTCCTTGTCTGCATGGCTCCGTCGAAGAGGTTCTCGGCCGCGGAGAAGGGGAAGGCCCGCCAGGTTGGGCCTGACTCTCCCCCGGCCAAGCGCGGTCGAGGCCGTCCTCGCAAGCATCATGTGGCTCCCGTAGCGGCTTCCCGTGGTCGTGGAGGCGATCCCCTGTGCGGCGATGGGTGCTAGGTTGTCGATGGGGGGCGTGCCGCGACTGCGCGCCCCCCTAGGCCGCGCTTCCACTCGGCGGAGGTGCTGCCGGAGTTCGTCATGTGGTCGGTGGAGCCAACCAGCACCTGGCTCCAGCTTCCCCGCTTCTTTCTCGGTGAACTTCCGGGCGGCCTCTGGCTTTAGGCGGACGGTTGTTGCAGCAGGGCCTCCTGGGCTTCGCTGGAGGTCTCCGTCGCCGGGAATGTGGCCCTGACCTGCGGCTGGCAAATGATTGCCCGCGCGCGTGGCCTGAGCCGGCGGTGCACCCTGCACTTCAAGTTCGACGGCGACACCACCCTCTACGTGAGGTCGTTCGGATAAGACGGTCGCCGTGCCGGGTGCTGCCCCGAAGACGATGGCCGCGGTCGTGCGCCAAGCCCCGGCGATGGTCGAGATGAAGATGACAGCAGGCGCGTGGTCGGTGGCGCTCGGGGCTCGTCGAGCTTCGACGGTTCTCCTTCGGACAGCAGCTCCTCCAGCGGTGGCCGCGACCAGCCCCCCGTGCCGTCGCGTCCGCCTGGAGGGAGGTAGCGGGTCAGCCCGCCGTCGCGCCTTGGTGAAGCGCGAGGAGGAGTCCAACTGAGCTCCGGAGGCAGTCCGAGCCTTCGCCGCGAGTTGGTGCCGAGCAAGCCGTGCCTATTTTGTTTTTCTCCCTTCCCTGCGCAAAGAGAAAGTAGTGTAGGGCCCCGTGAGGGCGTGCTGAACTGTTGCCGTTAATTACCATGTTGTTTCCGCTATTTCTGTGCCGTGCTTTTGTGCCGTGTGCAGGAATTACTTAGCTCGGGGGGACCTGACGTGGTTGTTGCTTCCCGAGGCCGAGGCCTTGTCGAACGCTTCATGTCCTGCAAGGATTAGTCAGGAGGGGTAGCTTCTGGCCTCGGTTGTGGAGGCGGCCAACCCAGGTCCTGTGTTCGCGTCGCGATGCCCGTGGGGCATGGACTGGGAGGGGTGCTCCCGTAGTGGACCCGGATAGGAGAGCTTCAAACGACAAGGGCAGAAAACACTCGCGAGGGTGCCCGCGTTGCTCCCTCGCGAGAGTTGCGCGAGAGAAAAAGAGGCAAGTGAGCGAAAAAGACGAAGAGTCACAAACCAAGGACGGCAACAACTTCAATAAAACTTTAAATAGGAACGAACAAGCCAACTGCAGAAAGCAAATGAAAAGGCCGCATCCGGCACCTAATCTAGTCTTCGACGTCTTCTCACCAGCGTGGAGCTAAGTGCTGCCATTGTATGGGCGGGGAGCCCCGAGGCCCGAGGGCGGCTCCGAGACTCCGGGCGTGTACAGCCCCAACTCATTATTACGTGGGAGTGTCACGGGCGGCGAGCTTCACAGGCATTGGCCTTCTTCACAGGCTCCGGGCCTTTCTCGGGGAAATGGGCTTCACAGGCATTTGGCTTCTTCACAGGCTCCGGGCCTTTCTCGGGAAAATGAGCTTCATAGGCGTTTGCCTTCTTCATAGGCTCCGGGCCTTTCTCGGGAAAATGAGCTTCACAGGCGTTTGCCTCTTCACGTGCTCGTGGCCTTTCTCGGGAAAATGAGCTTCCGCAGCGCTTGCCTTCTTCACAGGCTCCGGGCCTTTCTCGAGAAAATGAGCTTCACAGGCGTTTGCCTTCTTCACAGGCTCCAGGCCTTTCTTCAAGGGTAGAACTTCTGGAGATGCTGGATGTTCCACGCGTTCGGAATGGGCACCCCCTCCTGAGTCTCCAAGCGTGCGGAGTCGGGCCTGGAAACATGAACAACCTTGAACGGGCCCTCCCACAAGGGAGAAAGCTTATGCAACCCTTCCCTGGAGAGGACCGGTCTGAGCACGAGGTCCCCTACCTCAAGAGTCCCGGGGCAGATGTTGCGGCAGTGGTATCGCCGCAGCGCCTGTTGATACCTTGCCGCTCGCAGCGCGGCCTCTCAACGATGTTCCTCCCCCAGCACGAGATCCGTCCCCCGCATGGCGTCCTGCTGCGCCTCGTCGAACTCCAGGACCCGTGTAGAGCGACGCCTGACCTCGTGAGGAAGGACGGCTTCTGCTCCGTAGACGAGGAAGAAGGGGGTCTCACCAGTCGGCTTGGCCGCGGTCGTGCGGATGGACCACATCACAAACTGGAGCTTGTCGTGCCAGCCCCTGCCGCAGGCCTCCAGCTTCTTCTTAAAGGTCCTTGTTTTGAGGCCCTTCAGGACCTCCACGTTGGCTCGCTCGGCCTGGCCGTTACTCCGGGGGTGCGCCACCAAAGCGTAGCATATCTGCGTTCCAAGCTTAGCACAGTATGTTTTGAAGAGATTGCTGGTGAACTGTGAACCGTTGTCGGTGATGATGCGGTTAGGCACCCCAAACCGGCTCACGAGGCCCCTGATGAACATGACCACAGAGCCCACCGGGATGGTGCGGACAGCTTCCACCTCAGCCCACTTGGTGAACTTGTCCACGACGACGTACAAGTAGCGATAGCCCCCTGGCGCCCGAGGGAACGGGCCTAGAATGTCCAGCCCCCAAACAGCGAATGGCCATGAGAGGGGTATAGTTTGCAGACCTCCCGCGGCTGATGGATCTGTTTGGCGTGAAATTGGCAGGCCTCGCAAGCCTTCACCAGCTCAACGGCGTCGCTGAGTGCTATGGGCCAGTAGAACCCGCTGCAGAACACCTTGCCAACGAGGGTTCGCGATGATGAGTGATGCCCACAGTCTCCGCCGTGTATGTCTTCCAGCAATTCCTTCTCCTTGCTCTCTGGGAATGCAGAGTAGGGACACGTCATTCGGCTGGCTCCGGTAAAGCTCTCCATCCCTGATGCAGTAGGCCGTGGCTTGCCACGCCACACGCTCCGCCTCCTCCTCCTTCTCCGGCAGGGTTCCCCGCGTTAAGTAGCTCTTGAGCTCTGTGATCCAGCACCCTTCCTGAGGCTCCAACGCCAGGAGCAGGCGTGCCCCTGAGGCCGGGCCGCAGACCGGGGCTCCCGAGGCTGGTGGCTGGGGGAGTTCCTCCCGAGGTTGCGCCGCGCTTGATAGTGAGGGTTCCACTGAGGGCGTGAAGAGTCACTCTTCGAAGACGCCAGGCTCTTGAGGCAGCCACCTGGACACCTTCTTGGCGATGTCATCCGCCTCCTGATTGGTGCCGCGAGGCACATGCTGCAGCTCCAGCCCCCAGAACTGTTTCTCCATCCTGCGGACCTCCGCGAGGTAGGCTTCCATGTGCTTGTCCTTCGGCTCGTATATCTTGTTGGAGAAGTTGACACACATACATTCCTTTCCCCTCTTTTTTGGCACGACAACCAGGTTGGCCAGCCAATCTGGGTAGCGGACCTCGTGAATAACCCCTTCTGCCTCTAGCTTGCGGGTCTCTTGGACGATAAAAGCTTGTTTCTCTGTGGACTGTCACCTCGCCTTTTGCTTCACGGGGCGCACGTTGGGGCACACGTTGAGGTGATGCTTAATCACGCCCCTCGGGACCCCCGCCAACTGACTAGGTCCCCACGCGAACACCTTCTTGTTTGCACGCAGGAACTTCACCAAGGCCTCCTCCTGCTTGGGTTCGAGGTTTGCACCTATGGTGAAGGTGGCGTCAGTGGACCCGACCTCGTCGACTGGTACCTGCTTGGTTTCTGCCTTGTTTTGAGTGAATAGCTGCCTCTTCTTGGATGGCGCAGCCCCCTTGGGCTCGGGGGCGTCAGCGATGGCGGGTCGTGCCGCCGCAGCCGCCTTGAAAACAAGCTTGAGCGCCTGCAGCACATCTCCGGTGTTTCCTGACACGGTAAGGACGCCGCTGCTCCGGAGCATCTTCATGAGGTTGTACGCCGGGTGAGTCGCTGCCATGAACCGGGCCAAGGCCGGGTAGCCGAGGATGGCGTTGTAAGGGAGGTCGATGGGGGCAATGTCGAAGTCGATCTGCTCCGTGCGGAAGTTGTCACGGGTGCCGAAGGTCACCGGGAGGCGAATCTGTCCCAGGGAGGCAGTGGAACCGGCTCCGACTCCTGAAAAAGGCCTGCTGGGCTGGAGTCGCTCTGGTGGCACATGGAGGAGGCTGAAGGCCTCCACAGAGAGCACGTTGAGGCCGGCTCCGCCGTCGATGAGGGTCCTGGTGACTGCCACTTCACAGATGGTGGGGGTGCACAGCATCGGAAGCGCACCCGAACTGGCGGGGTTGGAGGGGTGATCGTCCGAGTTGAAGAGCTGGTCGGCCTTGGGCGCCACCCAGCCCGGCGGGGCTCCCTGGCGCTTGGAGGCGGTGGCGATCTGGCGGGTCAATGGCTTGACGTGGCGGCTCGAAGGTGGCGCCAGTGAGCCGCCCAGGAGAGCTGCGACGACCGGGGGCGCCGGCTCGGCGCAATGGGCGAGGTAGAGGTCGCGCGGCTCCTCCCAACAGGCATGCTGCTTGTTCCCCGCCTGACCGGTGGGGGCGTTGGCGGGGAACGACGGTGCCGTCTGCCGACGTGAGCCGTCCGGGCGACTTGAGCGGCGTGAGCAGCCCGACGCTCGACGCGGGCTCGGTGAGCGTCAGCCATGGACATGACGGAAGATCACGCGTGGCCAACGGAAGAAAGATTTTGGCGCACCCCTACCTGGCGCGCCAAATGTCGGATTTCGGGTTCCGGCAGACCCTTGAGGTTCGAACACTGGGGTGCGCGCGGAGATCCTTCCCCTACCATCTCACGCGTTAATGGTTTGCAAGGGATCTAAACTAGGAAGAAGAACACACAAGGGACACGAGGTTTATACTAGTTCGGGCCACCATTGTGGTGTCATACCCTACTCTAGTTTGTGGTGTGGTGGATTGCCTCAGGGCTGATGATGAACAGTACAAAGGGAGAACAGCCTCGTGAGGGGCTGTTCTTGAGCTGGTGCGATGGACTGCTTGGGTGAGTCCAGTCGCTTCTCTCTCTCTCTATCTGGTGGGTTTGACCTGTTCTCTGTCCTTTTTCTTACTTGTTCTCATCCGTCCTCCTCTTCGTTTGGTGGCTAGTCCTATTTATAGAGGGAGGCCCTGGGCCTCTTCCCCAAATAATGAGCGGGAAGGGCGCCAACAATTGGCCATTTTGAAGGGGAACATCTAGGACGCTTATCCTGACTAAAGTTGGTCTTCGGCTGCCAAAGGCTCTGACGGTGACGCTGTCCTGGGCTCCACGATGACCTCCTTCCTGCCGCTCTGCTAGTCTTGGTCTTGTTGCACCGAAGCGGTAACCTTTGCCTGATGCCTTGGCCTGTGCTTGCCTCCTTTGCACCAAAGGGGAAATGAGGACACTGCGCAGGCTGGCGCCCGCCTGATCTCGATCGTCATGGCTTGCGTCACGGGGCACCCTCGTGAGGTACCCTGCCTTGATCTCTCCGCCTCCTCGTGAGCCTGCCTGACGAGATTGCTCCTGAGGAAGGTTCTTGTCGTCCGCCCCGTGAGGCTTGGCCCCTCACAAGGGTCTTGAGCTTGAGCTGATGAAGCTGGGCCGCGCTGGGCCCCCACTTGAGCCACGCCGTAGGCCGTAGGCAGGCAAGTCTGGGGACCCCCGTTCCCAGAACGCCGACAGTAATCCCTCTGCTCTCATGCCTTTGAAGACATGTTCTAGTGTCTTTGTTCACTCATTTCTGTGTGTATATGTAGTCATATATGGAGTATAATATTGAAAATCATCTTATATTTCTGAACGGAGGTAGTAATAAAATATGGTTTCTGTTTGAATTAGAACCAGGTCCGCGGTGGAGATGAAGTTCTCAAAGTCATGTCGTGTGAACTGAAAGACCTGAGGATGAGTTCTACTGCTAAACTATCCAGCTGCTGTGTCCTTTTCGCCACGTGTCCTGAACTAGTGTTTTCCTGTAGCATTGTTGTCAGACGTGTTCTCGAGGCTGTACTTGCCACAACAATTTCATGGTTGTGCCTTCGATTACGAAGGGCGTGGTTCTTGTAAAGCTTCCCAACAAATCTGATGCGGCATGTCTTCACGATCATGTTTATGAGTGGAAAGACCACTCTGTTAGGTTCTCCAAGGTTGACGAGATGGTGATGGTGCATGTAGACATCTCTCACGAAGTCCATGGCCTAGTCAGTTATGCGGGGTTCATCCCGTAGGTCGGTGGCAAGAAATAGTCTGCAGAGTTTAATTAGTGCAACTTTGCTTGTCTGTAGTAAGTACTATTGTTAAGTACTTGATTTGTGTTTGTGAACGCTGTATTGTTTATTAGTACTGCCGCTTTTGGTGTGTGGTCAGTCCTGAGAACTGTCTATGTTAATGTCTGTCCACTCAATTCAATCTGTATATTTTGAAGTATCCAGATCATCTTTTTTGTGAGGACGGTTTATCAATTATGGTTACACTCCAATATATGTATGCATTGCAGGGTTTACCGCACCCACCAGGATTTCCAGTCCCATGGATGTTCGGTCCATACAATTTGTATCGACCTTTGGACTGTCCTGCTCTTGGGAGTAGGCGGGGCCCCTGCATGCCACCCATAGTTGGACGATCAATCTTCTGTTTAGTACTTCAACATAGTGATTTCCTGGTAAGGATTCACTTATGTCACATCAAGTAAATCTTATTGATTTACTGTCTAAATCTTATTGATTTAATGTGATGTTTTTTTCTTTTCCTGCAATTTTACGATGCAGGTTTTGCCATGTGACATTCATCACAAAATAAACCGTTTGGTTTGCTCTACGATGGCTATTTTTGCAGGTTTCACTTCTTATGTCCTGTCAGTAACGAAGGCACTGTCCATCACTTATATTACTGGAAAAAAATTGGATCAGTCTGTTGTCTGAGTACAAGCTAAATCCCTATGATGAACTGAAGTTTGGCTTAACAAAAACGCCACAATTAGTCCTTCTCGCGTTTAAAAGAAATGAAGAAAAACACTGGATCACAGTCACGAAGCCTAGGCAAGTTAGAAAGCTGATCATAGCAGACCAGACACGATCGCCGTTGTCTCGCACATCGGTACCTGAGGGAGTCCCGGACTAGGGGGTGTCCGGATAGCCGGACTATCATCACGGCAGGACTCCAAGACTATGAAGATACAAGATTGAAGACTTCGTCCCGTGTCCGGATGGGACTTTCCTTGGCGTGGAAGGCAAGCTTGGCGATACGGATATGTAGATCTCCTACCATTGTAACCGACTCTGTGTAACCCTAACCTATCCGGTGTCTATATAAACCGGAGGGTTTTAGTCCGTAGGACGAACAACAATCATACCATAGGCTAGCTTCTAGGGTTTAGCCTCCTTGATCTCGTGGTAGATCTACTCTTGTACTACCCATATCATCAACATTAGTCAAGCAGGGTAGGGTATTACCTCCATCGAGAGGGCCCAACCTGGGTAAAAACATCGTGTCCCTTGTCTCCTGTTACCATCCGCCTAGGCGCACAGATTCGGGACCCCCTACCTGAGATCCGCCGTTTTGACACCGACATTGGTGCTTTCATTGAGAGTTCCTCGTGTCATCACCGATAGGCCCGATGGCTCCTTCGATCATCAACAACGGCGCGGTCCAGGTGAGACTTTTCTCCTGGACAGATCTTCGTGTTTGGTGGCTTTGCACTCTGCGAGCCAATTAAGCAGCCATCTGGAGCAGATCGAAGCTTCGCCCCTGGCCATCAGGTCAGATTTGGAGTTCGAACTATACGGCCGATATCCGCGGAGACTTGATCTTTGACGGATTCGAGCGCCGCCAAGTGTGCGCCTTTGTCTCGATGGGCATGATCTAGCTCTGCAGCTGAACAAAGGCCACGAGGCGCACCAAAGATCCGCTCGACCCTTAATCCGGGCGGATTCCCGATCGAGGACGAGTGGTTGGACACCGCCTCGGGGGCTACAATCTCTACGGCGATTGAGCTGAACTCTATCCCTGTCCTTTGCAAAGACCTCGACTCCAGGATGCCGGATTCCTTTCCGGACTCCGAACCCTCCGCACCCCTGCCAATCGAATCCGATTGGGCGCCGGTCATGGAGTTCACGGCCGCGGACATCTTTTAGCACTCGCCCTTTGGCGACATCCTGAATTCACTAAAGTCTTTCTCTTTATCCGGAGAGCCCTGGCCGGACTACGGTCAGGAAGGTTGGGATGCGGACGATGAAGAAATTCAACGCCCACCCACCATCCACTTCGTAGCCACTGTCGAAAGCTTACACGACGTGCTCGATTTCGACTCCGAAGACATCGACGGTATGGACGACGATGTAGGAGACAACAATGAACCAGCACCTATAGGATGCTGGATAACCACCTCATCCCATGATGTATACATGGTGGATACACCTAAAGGAAATAAAGACGAGAAACAACGGGACGCCACGAAGGATAAATCCCTCGAAAAGCAGTCAAAATGGCAACGTAAACGCCGAACAAAATCCCGCCTCAACAAAGACCCAGCCATAGAGCAAGGTAAACCGGTGGACAACGAACAAGCTATCGAGCAATCGTCCGAACAAGACAACTTGGATAAACAATCTGTCCACGGCGAAGACAACAGTCCGGACGATCTCACGCCGGACAAAGTATTGGAGCAAAATGACCTCCAGAAAAGGCTCGTCGCCACTGCGCGTAGCCTGAAAAAGCAGAAGCGGAAGCTCAAAACAACGGAAGATGCACTCAGGATCAGATGGAGCAAAGTATTCATTACCGCAGACAAATGCGGACGATCGCGAACTAAAACTACCCAAAAGCTACTGCCGAATTGACGAGGAGGCCTTAGAGCCCCCACAATTAAAAAGTAAGAAGGCCACCCGGTCGGATGGACGACCCCACGGCAGAAAGAGAGCGGCGAATGGCGCTGCACACAAGCCAATATGCGATCCGCATAAGGATTCACATCCAAAGGATGGCCCAGTTAGGTCCATCTATGGGCCAAGAAAGCAGGCTCGTCAAAGCAATGCAACTCACCAAAATTCCGAAGATCACGGCACACCCAAATATAGGGGCGCCGCACACCCCCTATGTTTCACCGATGAGGTGCTGGATCATGAATTTCCAGCGGGATTCAAACCCGTAAACATAGAGGCATCTGACGGAACAACATACCACAGTCTCGGATCGAGGATTACATCCTCCACATACACATGGCTAGAGGAGATGATCTCCACGCCATAAAATACTTACCCCTTAAACTCAAAGGGCCAGCTCGGCATTGGCTTAAAAGCCTTCCCGAAAATACCATTTGAAGCTGGGAAGAGCTCGAGGATGCGTTTCGGGCAAATTTTCAGGGGACTTATGTCCGCCCTCTTGATGCAGACGATCTAAGTCACATAACTCAACAGCTCGGAGAGTCAGCCCGGAAATTCTGGAACATGTTCCTTACTAAAAAGAACCAAATAGTCGACTGTCCGGACGCCGAAGCCTTAGCAGCTTTCAAACACAACGTCCGAGATGAATGGCTCGCCAGACACCTCGGCCAAGAAAAACCAAGAACAATGGCTGCATTAACAAGCCTCATGACCCGCTTTTGCAAGGGAGAGGACAGCTGGCTAGCAAGATGCAGTACCAGCGACCCAAGTACATCCGAAGTCAGGGATGGAAACGGGAAACCACGGCGCAACAAGTACCAACGCCGGATTAAAGGGAACGGTCCAAAGAGCGAGGCGGTCAACGCCGGATTCAAAAGCTCATGGCAGAACAACAAAAAACTGCCCCTTAAGGACAATAGCGATGAGCTATCCAACTTCAACAAAATCTTGGACAAGATTTGTCAAATCCACAGTACTCTTGGGAGGCCTGCTAACCATACCCACAGAAATTGTTGGGTCTTCAAACAGTCCGGCAGACTGAACGCCGAACACAAGGGGCTCGACACACCAAGTGAAGATGACGACGAGCACCACAAGCAGAGCCCCGAAAAACAAAAACTTACCCACAAGAGGTTAAAACAGTAAATTCACTTCACGTGATCAAAGGGAAAAACAGAGAAGCGCAACTAAAAGGCGCGCCGCACACTGGTTGTCAAAACCAATCACCTTCGACCATCAGGACTATTCCGAAAATATCCGGAACGCAGGATGGACTGCCTTGATATTGGATCCTATAATCGACGGATTCCAATTTACACAAGTCCTCATGGATGGCGGCAGTGACATAAACCTGATATATCAGGACACAATCCGCAGGATGGGGATAAACCCAACCAAAATTCGCCCTAGCAAGACCTCCTTTAAAGGAGTAATGCCAGGCCCATATGCCCATTGTACGGGCTCCATACTACTAGAAGTTGTGTTCGGTTCATCCGACAACTTCCGTCGCGAAAAGTTAGTCTTCCATGTCGCCCCGTTTAAAAGTAGCCATCAAGCACTATTCGGGCGCGAAGCTTTCGCCCGCTTTAACGCAATACCGCATTATGCATATCTAACACTTAAAATGCCCGGTCCACGTGGCATCATCTCGTTAAGAGGAAGTATTAAGTGTTACTCTAGCACGGAAGAACGGGAGACTGCCTTGACAGCCCCACACCTATCCAGCTCCGCTAGTTAAAAAAATACTGAATTGATCATTCAAACCCCGGACACGGCTAGACGAGTCCGGCGCCTACTAGCGGCATACCCCCATACGAGGGGCTGCATGCATGTATAACAAGAGACAATAAAGCTCAATTTTATTCACTTCTTAGAACCGTACTCTGTTTATTTAATATTAAGTACATCTTTCGCACGATCCTTTTTCTTTTAAACTAAGTTCCTCTCTCTTACAGATGAACAACGTGCTACACCCTTACAGGATCGGCTGCGGAGACACAGGCGCAGAGCGTGCAGTGGGGACCCGTTGCAAGGATTCTTTTCAGATTAAGACCCTGCGTAAACCTTTTTACTGTCTCTTGTTGATATACATTCCCGGCTTTTTACTACAACGAGGAGGAGGCTGGCGTTTTGGCATTGGCCGCACAGAATTTTTGCACGCACTGGACACGAGGGCTTAGGGCATTATTCTGCCCGCTTTTATAAAGACCGAATACCTTAGGGAGTGTTCGGCGTCTCGAGTTAGGCCTTATATGCATCAGCTCCGAATCATGTCTTTGGTCAAATGTTGGGTTTGCCCGGCTCCTGTGTTTTGCTGCCTTACGTTCCGTTTTATCGGCTAATGCGGCACCGGGAGAACTCTGCGATTGTGCCCGGTTCGGCGGCGAGCACCTCGATGAAAGCCAAAACTAACTGTCATGATATAGCGAGACTGGTCAACCACTCGATGACTCATTGGAATGTTTAGGATTCCTCCGCATTAACGAAGGACGGTTTTCGATCAGGCACATCGCACCCGAATTCGGGAGAGTGCGGTGCCCAGAGGCTATATAGTAGCCCCACCCTCGAACTCCTATGGCTAAGTGAAAGTGATAAAGCATTATAGTCCGGTTGCCTGGTTTGCTACACTATCACCTCCTTAACAGGAAGAAGACGTTGGATTAAGTGTGAAAAAGCTCTTTCTTTGCAAACACCCCCGCACTATGTGCATGGGGGCTGAAGCCAAGGACTGCCATCTTTCAGGTTATATACACATATACATAAACGGCCGCACAGGGAGTAGTTTACTACTTGAACGCACAAGTATAAAAAGCTCTTCTATTATATTGAAAACATTGTTTTCACAAATCATACATGTCATTTAAACATAATATCCTTGAACCTTTGCGTCTCTATTAAGCAGCGCCCGCAGAACTTCTTCAAAGTAGTGCTCGGCGGTACTCGACTTCTGTCGAATCTTGGGATGCAACGTCGGTGGCCTTCATCTCTGCCCAATATGTCTTGACATGGGCGAGCCATCAGCGCTCCTCAATACCGCCGATCGCTTCATTGCGTCGTCTGCGATACCGCACCAAGGAACTGCTGCACTAAAGCAAAATAGCTCTTCGGCTGGGGTCCGCCCGACCACAAGTGAGTCAAGACATGCTTCATGGCAAATCCGGACAATCGATTCAGCTCGGCCCATTCGGCCAACTGATCGGTCAGTGGCAGATGATGCTCCGGACTATGGAATTGCGACCAATATAGCTCTTCCCTTCTGTGCCCCTTCTGGCCTCGGAAATGCTCAACCGCGTCGGCAGCACTCGCCGCCAAGTCCAGATAAGCATCCTCCGAACTCCACAACTTATCCAACTGAGCATATTTTGGATCCGTATATTTCCTCGGCAGCAGAAACGGTTTTCCAGCCGCAATTGCCCCGGCATGACTCAGCTCCTCCTTGGCAGCTCTCAAAGCCGAATGAACATTCTTGGATTCGGCGGCGGCCTTTTTCAGGCCCTCTTGCTCCGCTTGGCGTTCTTTTTCAAGAACCTCGCAGCGGTCGGTAGTATCCTTCAATTTTCTGGCCATTTCGGCCATCTCCTCTTTAACTTCGATGAGCAGCCCGTTAAACTTCTAGCTCTTGACGCCCTTAAGCGACCGCATTACTATTTCTAGCTTGCTCTTTACGCTCGGGCGAGTTCCGCTCGTAGCTCTTCCACAGCAGCGGCACCATCTGCATTTAGCATACAAATAGTAAGACATGGGCGTCAAGCTCCCTTACTAGGTGTCCGCGTCAAAGTCGCATACCTCGTGACTCGTCAAACCGTTTATTGACCAGCTCGATGTCGCATCCCCCTCGTCAAGTTGCCGCTTTAGTTCGGCATATTCATCGATCCGGCTGTGCCGGACGCCCGCCACCTGTTTTGGGCGGCGATATGTTATAACGAGATTTTGATCCTCGACGCGCTGTCAATTTTGACAACATACCGAGTCTCGAGGGCTACTATCTATCTGGCGCATTTTATATGCATAACTGCCGAAGGTACATCATTTTTGCGTACCTCGAACCCGTCGATAAGCTTCGGCGGCCCGTGCAATCCGCTCTCGCGGATGCAATTCTTTCAATCACTGTACCCATTAGAGCACGGTGATCTTACGAATAACCGCTTCGCCCGCAGATCCTTCAGCTCCTCCGACCGCACACCACTTGGCGCCGGACCGTCCGGCCCCACCGGACTTGGGGGAACCCTACGCGACGACACCTCAGGATCGTCCGCCTCGCATGAGGGTGCGACCGGTGGAGGCATTTTGCTCTCCATCATCTCCGGAAGAAGATCCCCCGAAGACGAGCTCTGCTGAGAAGGGCTGAGATCCGAACTATAAGGTACAATTTCGGTTATCTTCATAAATAAATACAGGGATGTTCCTTATTCACAAGACCCCTTCTTTTCACTTATGGCTCACTGGAGGGCTGATCCCCTTAGGGAAATAGTGCGGCTGGGTTACTTCCCAGCGCCGGACTCTCCGACGAAGATTCCTTTCCCTTCTTTGAGGCCTTGACCTCCGGATCTTCCGAAGCGGTCCTCTTCTCTCCTCGAAGGATGGGACTTTTAATCCCTCCTTCCTTGATAGCCTCCTTCGTAATGGCAGTTGCTTCCCCGCTCCCCCCTTTGCCTTCTTCACAAGGCGCGACCTTCAACATCTTGGCCAACATGGGATCCGGCGTGGTCTCTGGGAGGGGAGCCGGACACCTTATTAACTTTGCCTTGGCTATCCACTCCTGTTCAAGAAACGGCTCCTTTAAAGGGCATATATAATGAATGAACAGCTTGTCCGGTTACAGGACTACTTACTTGAGTATCTGGGCGATTGCAGCTTAGTCCTGCATCCTCAGTCAGGTCCAGACACTTCTCTTGTGATCCGAAGAACAATTTATACATCTCCACGGGCGCCGTGCCCATAAAATTTTGGAGAGCTCGTGGTCCCTCCGGATTAAATTCCCACAGGCGGAGGGGGTGACGCTTGCAGGGAAGAAGACGCCGGATCACCATAACCTGCGCCACTACAACCAGATTGATCTCTCTTTCCTGGAGGTCTCGAATACGGCCCTGCAGCAAGGGAACGTCCTTGGACGGCCCCCAGTCGAGCCCTTTGTTGACCCATGACGCCAACCGCTGTGGTGGACCTGAGCAGAAGGCGAGGCGCCGCCCATTTGGTGCCCACAGGGCGGTGATATAAAACCACTCCGTTGCCACAAACCAAGCTCCTCTTGAAAAGAGCCCTCGGTCCACGGAGCATCAGCACATTTGCTTATGACCACCCCTTCGCACTCTGCTTGTTGCCCCTCGATCATCTTTGGCTCCACCTTGAAGGTCTTGAGCCACAATCCAAAGTGGGGGGTAATATGGAGGAAGGCCTCACATAAGACAATGAATGACGAGATATGGAGGATGGACTCCGGATTCAAGTCATGGAAATCAAGCCCATAATAAAACATGAGCCCCCGCACAAAGGGATCTGTCGGGAAGCCTAAACCCCGAAGGAAGTGAGACCACGAACACCACGTTCTCGTCGGGCTCAGGAGTGGGAATGACCTGCCCTGGAGCAGGCAGCCTATGTGAGATCTCGCCGGTTAGATACCTGGCGTCTCGCAGCTTTAGCACATCTTCTTCTATGACGGAGGAAGACATCCATCGGCCGTGCTGGTCGGAGCCGGACATCATCGAAAGTCCGAAGCGCTTGAATCTGAAGCTTTGGGTGTTGGAACTAGAAGCGCGAGGCGAACTCGATGGAGGGTGTAAAAAGAAGAGGGCCTTGGTCTCATTCTAAAGAGGTTGAATACCAAGAGCCCACCCCGTGGTCGATTAGGACTCGCCTTCGATAGAGGAGGCGTGCCAACAGGCATGGTTGGGTTACCCGTGTCCGTATTGATGAGAATCCCAGAATAAGAGGGCACGATCTATGCTTTGATAAGACGTGCCAAGGAAACCGCCTCGCTAAACGCGCTAAGGTGAAACGGTAAAATACGATTCATATAAAGGCCTGGCCGTGGTGTAATGTCACGCCGCGGAATACGTCAGCAGATCTGTGCAAAAGTTTTTCTCTCTACGGTGGAATGTGGAACTTGTTTTGCAGAGCCGGACACTATCCTTGTGTTCAAAACCTTCTATGAAGTATTCAGCGGAGGAACCCGCCTCGCAATGCCGAAGACAATCAACGCGCCGGACTCATCGTCATTGAAGCCTGGTTCGAGGGCTCTTGAGGAGTCCCGGACTAGGGGTGTCCGGATAGCGGACTATCATCACGGCGGACTCCAAGACTATGAAGATACAAGATTGAAGACTTCGTCCGTGTCCGGATGGGACTTTCCTTGGCATCGAAGGCAAGCTTGGCGTCTGAGATATGTAGATCTCCTACCATTGTAACCGACTACGTGTAACCCTAACCTATCCGTGTCTATATAAACCGGAGGGTTTTAGTCCGTGGGGCGAACAACAATCATACCATAGGCTAGATTCTAGGGTTTAGCCTCCTTGATCTCGTGGTAGATCTACTCTTGTACTACCCATATCATCAATATTAATCAAGCAGGAGTAGGGTATTACGTCCATCGAGAGGGCCCGAACCTGGGTAAAAACATCGTGTCCCTTATCTCCTGTTACCATCCGCCTAGACACACAGTTCGGGACCCCGTACCCGAGATCCGCCGGTTTTGACACCGACAGTACCACTGAGGGAGTCCTGGATTAGGGGGTCCTCGGACAGCCAGACTATATCCTTTAGCCGGACTGTTGGACTATGAAGATACAAGATTGAAGACTTTGTCCCGTGTCCGGATGGGACTCTCCTTGGCGTGGAAGGCAAGCTTGGCAATACGGATATGTATATGTCCTCCCTTGTAACCGACTCTGTGTAACCCTAGCCCCTCCTGTGTCTATATAAACCGGAGGGCTTAGTCCGTAGGACAACAACAATCATACCATAGGCTAGCTTCTAGGGTTTAGCTTGTACGATCTCATGGTAGATCAACTCTTGTAATACTAATATCATCAAGATCAATCAAGCAGGAAGTAGGGTATTACCTCCATCGAGAGGGCCCGAACCTGGGTAAACATCGTGTCCCCCGCCTCCTGTTACCATCCGCCTTAGATGCACAATTCGGGACCCCCTACCCGAGATCCGCCGATTTTGACACCGACATTGGTGCTTTCATTGAGAGTTCCACTGTGCCGTCACCACAAGGTTTGATGGGCCCTTCGATCATCGGCAATGATGTGATCCAGGGTGAGGTTTTCCTCCCCGGACAGATCTTCGTGTTCGGCGGCTTCGCACTACGGGCCAACTCGTTTGGCCATCTGGAGCAGATCGAGAGCTACGCCCATGGCCATCAGGTCAGGTTTGAAACTTGAACTATACTGCCGATATCCACGGAGACTTGATCTTTGACGGATTCGAGCATATGTCAGGTGCGCCGCACAGTCACGATGAGCACGACTTAGCTCTGCCACCGGACGGTGTTCGGGAGATCCGGAGTCGATTACGCCGTCCGAGGACGGGTGGATGGACCCCGCCTCGGAGGTCACACACTCAATGGCGATAGAGCCAAATACTTACTTCACCTCCTATGAGACCTATGCCGCCGGATCCTCGGATTCATCCCCGGCCACACGCCCCGAACCGCCTGCGTCCATGCCTATCAAATCTGATTGGGCGCCTGTCACATCCCTAGCTTCAGGTATTGCACTAGGCTAGCTTCATGTGTGCATCATGTTTAAATTTTTCTTAAACTTGAAATGGGGATGTTCAAACCCTAGCATTAAATCAACTCAACTAGGGTGGATCAAAATCTTTTTCAATAAACCCAAAAAGTTCCTAAGAAAAGTTCATGATTTCTGGTTAAGGTGGAAACCTCTGCCAAAAATGATGAATATATTCTTAGACCATTTTTGGATTTTTTAATTAACTCATATTGTATTTGAATTGGGGCCTTTAAATGCTATATATATTTTGGATGCTCCAAAAATGTTGGAAATTGTTAAGGGTCACTGAAATAATTCAGAAAGCACCCATAATTGTTTCCAGGATTTTATGAAATGGTTTGGTATTATTCTTGAATCAAAACAAATAGCCAAAACTAGAAAACAAAGTAATAGAAAAACAAGCGAGAGAAAGGAACCTACCAAACTCACCTACCCTTACAGCGGCCCACATGGCGTAGCTCTGATGGCCAGCCCAGCCCTTCCCCTGTCGTCTTCCTCGCGCCCGTGGGCAGCGGCGTGTGACGACGCAAGCGCCCGCCTTGCCCGCCACCTCCTTCTTGCCGCCGACCGCCTAGCGCTGGCTACGGACGCCACGCACCCCCCTGGTCCTCTCCCTCGCTCCCCTCACCTTTTACCCTCCCCTGGATCCCTCTCTCTCTCTCGCCACCGAAACCGCCCATCGCCGCCATTCGCCGTTACGCGACCACCGCCGTCCCCGCGACACCCCGAGCAGTCTACAAGCTCGCCCGATGCCCTCTTCCTCCTCACCGATCCTCAAGGCGCGGAAGCCACGGATGCCGCTAACATCGCCGTTTCCCTCATCGGCCACCGGAGATCGCCGCCGCCCGTACGTCGCCTCCGACGCTTCCCCGAGCCATCCGACACCGCCAAACGACGCGCTGTGAGCCACGCCGCCTTTTCCCCCTGTTCCCCCTCGCTCGTTCGCTCCCTAGTCGTACCCTCCACCGCATCCGTGAGCTTAGTTCCGCCGGCCATGCCGCCGCCGTGGCCACAGGCCCTACATCCCGCACATGAGCACACCATCATGCTCAGAACGTCTCCACGAGCCCATAGCACGCCTCAGCTCGCCTTCCCATGCCCCTAGTGGTCGCTCGAATCATCGCCGTAGCTCCGGCCGCCGCACTTGCCGTCGCCGCCGTCGCCGTAGTCGCCCACTGCTTGCCGCTTGCTTTGTTATGGATCTTGTGCGAGCACAGGCGTCGTGGATGCCCTCCGCCGGCTGTTTGGTCGCCGGACGGCAAAACCCGATGCCCTCCGTCGTGTCGTGCGTCGCCGGCGTCGAGTCGCCGGCAGGTTTTGACCCAGTTGACCCGGGTTTGACCACCGTTTGACCCCAGTGGGTACTGACGTGTGGGCCCGCCCTGCTAATTAAACCTAGGATTAGGACTAACTAAAATTAGTTAGTCTAATGACTCTGACCCGTAGGTCCCGCGCCACAGGTTTGACTCTTGTCAACCCTGTGGACTCGCTGATGTCACACAGGCGTCATGCTGACGCAGTAAAGTATTTCTGGAATTAAAATAAATCAGGAAATGATTTATAAATTTCAGAAAATACCCCAAACTTCTAAAAATCATATAAAATCAACCGTAACTGCAAATCAAATAAATTATATATGAAAAATGATCAGAAAAATATGAAGAATCTGTTTATGCCATGATCATGCATGTTTGAACAAGTTAACCTCACTAAATATGACAAATTATGATTAGGGCAATTTATGAAATAACATTTGGAGTTGGAATTTGTTCTTGTTCGAGTTCCACTTCAATTAACTTGGCTAGATATTGCATTAGGTGAATTCAGTACCTTAACATGACATGTCATTCATGTGAATGTGCATTGCATTGATTGTGTTCTTCCTTGTTTGCCGGTGTTTGTCCCCTCTCGATAGACGTGGTTCCGACGATGTGATCGATGACACCGATGAAGAACTATAATATCTTCAGAAGTGCAAGGCAAGCAAAACCCCCTTGTTCATTCCGATACAATCCCACTCTCTCGCTCCTGCTCTCTTTTACTGCATTAGGACAACAACGATTCATTTGTTACTTGCTGCGGTAGTTGAACCCCTTTATCCTCTGCATGACCCACTAGCATAAGTAGGAGTTGTTTGAGCCCTGATGTGCCTACTCATTCATGCTTGTTTGTCATGCCTGCTATTGCTTAGAGTTGTGTCAGGTCTGATTCATCAGGGATGAATCGGAGGTGTATGAACATGTCCTACTGTTGAGAGCTAAGTGTGTGAACACGATTCGGTAAAGGTAGCGGTGAGAGGCCATGTAGGAGTACATGGTGGGTTGTCTCATTGAACCGTCCTCAGGAACTGAGTTCTGTGTTTGTGATCCATGAACAGTTACTACCACACATTGGAATGCTTAAGTGCCCCTCTCGACTTATTAATCAACTTGATCTCTGTCCAGGAGTTGCAACTAGTTTCTGGTGTTTGTAGGTAGTGTTAGTAGTCTACCAAGTGGCACCCGGTACAGGTGGGGTTGGCACAGACTAGGCACAGTGGCCCGGTGTACCAAGTGGCACCCGGTTGGTGGGCTTGGGAATCCTGCACACATCGTTTGGGGCCGTGAGCGACACCCCGGCCGGATCTCCTTGCGGATGGAACCCGAATAGGCGATAAACCTAGACTAGAGACTTGTGTGGTTAGTCAGGTCGTGGCCGACTCCCTCGTCCGGTTTCCGCTTGAAGGTTGCCGAGGTACATGACGTGTACAGGGCGATAAGTGGCGAGAGCGTGTGTGAAGAAGTACACCCCTGCAGGGTCATCATTATCTATTCGAATAGCCGGATTCCTCGGATATGGAAACTTGGACCCCTTGCATAGTTCATAGACAAGTGAAAGTGGATACTCTAAAACTCGCAAGATAAGCATGAGTGCTATGGATGGCGTTCTCGTAGGGAGACGGAGTGGATCCATAGTGGTGTATTGATATGGTGAATATGTGGACTGTGTGTGCCACCTCAAAAGAGTTACTTGCAATGTAGTTCAGGATAGCCACCGAGTCAAAGCTGGCTTGCTGCAGTCAAACTCCACCACCCCCTTTGTTGATAATGATGCATATGTAGCTAGTTCAGATGTAAGTCTTGCTGAGTACGTTTGTACTCACGTTTGCTTATTTTATGTTTTGCAGAGAGACGTCAGTCTCTCTAGTAGTTCTACTTGGACTTCGACGTTTAGCTTGTTACCTCAGTTACGATCTTGTGCCCTCGGCAGGATCTGGTAGATAGTCAGGCTTCTCAGCCTTTTTAATTTGTAGATGCCTGTACTCAGACATGTTAAGCTTCTGTTTGTGCTTTGACTTGTATGCTCTGAGTGTTGGGTCATGAGACCCATGTTTGTAATATCTCGCTCCTCGGAGCCTAATGAATAAATATTTGAGTCGTAGAGTTATGTTGTGATGCCATGTTGTATTTACACATATTGAGCATATTGTGTGTATGTTTGAAATGCTTGGTATGTGTGGGATCCGACAATCTAGTTGTTTATCTTTGG
The DNA here is from genome assembly GCA_021605205.1 of Aegilops longissima. Classification (NCBI taxonomy): domain Eukaryota; kingdom Viridiplantae; phylum Streptophyta; class Magnoliopsida; order Poales; family Poaceae; genus Aegilops; species Aegilops longissima. Next base: position 92,040,813 of record CM038681.1, read on the forward strand.
CAGCCTCTCATATGGGGAAATGTAGTCTAGTGCTTCTGAGTGATAGTAGTCCGCTACTGCCCAGTTCACGGAGTCCTGCTAGCCCAGACTATCTGCTGGACACTTGATCGGCCGGCATGTGTTTCACCTCGTTCTGTATACGTCCCTTGGGAAATGTCACGCGGTGACATCCGGAGTCCTTCCTAGCTGCTATAGCCGGGTTACGGAGTCTGTTAGCCCATGCTACAGCCCGGATTCACACGTTGATAACCGACATGCTCGATGTGATTCATGTATGCTGTCCCCATGGGTTAGTGCCGCTTTGGGTTCACGACTAGCCATGTCGGCCGGGTTCTCTGTCATATGGATGCTAGCGACGCTATCATATCGTGAGCCAAAAGGCATAAACGGTCCCGCCCATGGTAAGGCGACACCCGTGGGAATACCGTGCGTGAGGCTGCAAAGTGATATGAGGTGTTACCGGCTAGATCGACGTGACTTGGAATCAGGGTCCTGACAGCTTTGGTATCAGAGCCTGACTGCCTGTAGGATTACCAAGCCAAACTGGTCGAAGTTGTGTCTAGAAATGCTTTAGTTATATAAGGGGATTGATTGTGGAAGGGAACGTAAGGCTCTTTTTACTCCTTATACCTCATGGCCTTCTGATCTGAGTCATCCTCTTCTCTTCTATGGGGTTTAAGAATTAGGCTTCTCCTCTATCTATCAGGATGACGTGTTACTAATCCATAGACCTTTAAGATTGTTGGTTTTCAGTCAGTTCAGTTCCTACTATTTGTAACACCCTGGATGTAACTTTCCATATTTGTAACTCCAACTCTTGCCATTTTCGGCTTTGTGATATGATATTCCCTCCGTGGTTGGGTTTTTCTTCATTTTTGCATTTTGTCCATGTCATGCATCTCATATCATGTCATCATGTGCATCTCATTTGCATACGTGTTCGTCTCATGATTCCGAGCATTTTCCCCGTTGTCCGTTTTGCAATCCGGCACTCCTATGTCCCCCGGCGTCCCCTTTACGTTTTCCGTGGCGGTACTAAACTTTCTCGGAATGGACGAGATTTGTCAAGTGGCCTTGGTACACCACCGGTAGACCACCTGTCAAGTTTCGGGTCATTTGGAGCTCGTTTGATACTCCAACGGTTAACCGCACTCTCGCAAAGGCCTCTTTTAAGTTGCAGCCCAACACCCCTTCAAATGAGCCCAATAACCCATCTAGCTCACTTCCATGTCCGTCGCCGTTCGATCACGATCGTGTGGGCGAAAACCGTGCTCAATTTGGAGCTCCTTAGCCTCCTCTACCTCTATTTAAAGACCCCCCATTTCCAAATCCCGGATCATTCCTACCCTACCCTAGCCCGCTCCTCTCATGGCCCGGACACGTCCGGACGGAGACGACGTCTGCCCGAGCCCCGCCGAATGGGGGCTGCCACGTGGTGCCCGCCACCAGCCGCCGCCCGGCCCGGCCCGTCTCAGGGGCCCCCCAACCCATCGCCGCCCGCCGCCAGCTCCCCAGCCCGTCGCCGGCTGCCTCCGCCGCCTCGCCCAGGCGCCCGTCGCCGTCCACCGCCCGCCGCGCCGCCCGTCCCGTGCTGCGCCGCCCGGCCGCCGCCCGCCCGCCGCCCGCCTCGCCGCCCGGGCCTCGCCCGCCTCTCCTCTCCTCCCGGCCCCAACTCCAGCCGGAGAACCTCGAGCCGCGCGGATCCGATCTAGATCCACCGAGAGGGTTGACTTCTTTCTCCCCCGAATTCCTCTGTCTTTTCTGTCAGTATTTTGTTGCATTTTCATCGCATCATAACTTTGCACCCATGGCTCCAATTTGGGCGTGTAGCATACCGAATTGTTCGTCTCGGAGAGTACATCATTTCATCTCATTGCATCATTTTCATTTGAGCTCATCTTGATGCCCGAAATGCTGTTAGAAGAGGGCTATGTGATGTTAGTTTCAGATTCTTATCAGAACATGCACTTTTGTCATTTTTGCCATGATTGATGTGTGCACCCTATGAACTTGAGTCCTACATGTGTTTTGTAATATGACATGCCATCTTTACAGGGGTATATGCCATGTATTTTTGTGATCTCTGTGGTGACTAGCACAAGCATGCAAACTAGGCTTCATGATGTTGCTGATTTCAGCCCCTGTTTTGGTGATATTTTAATGCCATGTCAACTTGATGCTACCGAGAGATCCATGCATATTTTGAGATACTTCAGTAAGGATGTTTTGAACATATGGTTATGCTATATCCACCCATGCTCTTGTTTCCAATTATGGAGTGCCATAGATTGAGTCAATCGAGCTCTACTTTTGCTATAAAATGTTTCCTGGCAGATTGTTTACATGTTATTCAATTTTGCCAAGGTTGTTGTAGTTGATCCGTGTATGCTATGATGTTGTTGTTGCCATGTATAGCTTCTATGCCATGTCTTCTTGATGGATGTATGCTTAGTTTTTCATGAAATGCTCTGTAGTGAGTGCATCGAGCTTTTAAACATGCCTACTTGTTATCTGTTTTTGTCATGCCCTGTTGCTGAATCTGTTAACGAAACTTGCTATATTGACAAGGGTTCTATTACATTTTATGATCCCTTTTGTCTCATGGTCAGTAAGGGACTTTTGTTCTATGCTTTGATTAGATTCATTCCATACCTTGTTTTTCTATTATAAGTTCCTGTAGCATGTTGTTTGCTTGCTCTGAACATTGCTTCCTGATGCTGATTCTGCCATGTTCAGTATTTTCACTAAGTCTGTGAAGCTGATATATTTTGCACTTTTTCCATGCTTGTTTGGACCTGTTATGGTGTGATTTAGCCGTAGCTCAGTGTTCATCTTTTGTCAAGCATCTTGAGTAGATCACTGCCATATGCTTTGTTGGTACGTTTGGGTGCAGTAGCTTAATTTCTTGTTGCTTGCTATGTGGCATCGTGTTGTTAATGGCAGATTTGTGCCATTCTTGCTTTGCTTGTCATTTGCAAACCGTGCATCCGATTCCGGTGATCTTTATATCGATTTCAACCGAAATCATCTCACCTTTCCAGCGGCATACTTGGTTTGCCAAGTTGACGCCTGGTTCATCATTTTCCTTCCGGAGCACGCATACGCATTGCATATCACATCTCGCATATCATGCCATATATTGCATCATGTTGCTTGTGCATTGCACCGTGATTTATTGTGGTTCCATTGTTTGTGTTCTTGCTTTGGGTAGAGCCGGGAGACGAGTACGTTGAACAAGGAACCTGTTGAGAACGCTTACGAGGATCAAGCTTTCGACAAGTCTGAGAACCTTGCAGGCAAGATGACCATACCCTCGAAATCATTTCTATCTTTGCTTGCTAGATGCTCGCTCTTTTGCTATGCCTATGCTACGATGCCTATCACTTGCTTATCATGCCTCCCATATTGCCATGTCAAACCCCTAACCCTCCTTTCCTAGCAAACCGTTGATTGGCTATGTTACCGCTTTGCTCAGCCCCTCTTATAGCGTTGTTAGTTGCAGGTGAAGATGAAGTTTGTTCCTTTTTGGAACATGGAGATGTTGTTCCTTGTTGTAACATGTTTACTTGTTGGGGATATCACAATATATCTGCTATAATTAATGCATCTATATACTTGGTAAAGGGTGGAAGGCTCGGCCTTATGCCTGGTGTTTTGTTCCACTCTTGCCACCCTAGTTTCTCATCATACGGTGTTATGTTCCTTGATTTCGCGTTCCTTACGGTTGGGTGATTTATGGGACCCCTTGACAGTTCGCTTTGAATAAGACTCCTCCAAAGGCCCAACATTGGTTTTACCATTTTCCACCTAAGCCTTTTCCCCGGGTTTTCGCGAGCCCGAGGGTCATCTTTATTTTAACCCCCCGACGGTGCTCCTTCGAGTGTTGGCCCGAACCGAGCAACTTCTTGGGGCCACCATGGGGAAACTCGAGGCTTGGTTTTACTCGTAGCTTGACTTATCCGGATGTGCCCTGAGAACGAGATATGTGCAGCTCTTATCGGGATTTGTCGACACAATCGGGCGGCTTTGCTGGTCTTGTTTTATTCTGTCGAAATGTCTTGTAGTCCGGATTCGAGATCGATCGGGTCTTCCCGGTAGAAGGAATATCCTTCGTTGACCGTGAGAGCTTATAATGGGCTAAGTTGGGACACCCTGCAGGGTATTATCTTTGAAAGCCGTGCCCGCGTTATGAGGCAGATGGGAATTTGTTAATGTCGGTTGTAGAAAACCGAAGTTGACCTTAATTAATACACATCAACCGCGTGTGTAACCGTGATGGTGTCTTCTCGGAGTCCGGGAAGTGAACACGGTGTTGGAGTTATGTTTGACGTAAGTAGTTCAGATCACTTCTTGATCGCTACTAGCTTCACGACCGTGCCTTGCTTCTCTTCTCGCTCTCTTTTGCGAATGTAGCCAACATATATGCTAGTCGCTGCTACAGCTCCACCTCACAACTCTGTCCTTCCTATAAGTTTAAATAGTCTTGATCTCGCTGGTGTGAGATTGCTGAGTCCCGTGACTCACAGATTCTACCAAAACAGTTGCAGGTGCCGACGATGCGGTCAGGGTGACGCAACCGAGCTCAAGTGGGAGTTCGACGAGGCGTGGTCGTTACTATGTGTCTTTTCCTGATGATCGATAGTGGAGCCAGTTGGGACGATCGGGGATCCGTGTAGCATTTGGGGTAGTCTTCTTTTATTTTGGTTCCGTAGTCGGACCTTGAGTGTAATCTGAATGATGGATGTTTATTTATGTATTGTGTGAAGCGGCGACTGTAAGCCAACTATTTATCTCTTTCCCTTATGTATTACATGGGTTGTGTGAAGATTACCTCACTTGCGACATTGCTTTCAATGCGGTTATGCCTCTAAGTCGTGCTTCGACACGTGGGAGATATAGCCGCATCGAGGGCGTTACACTATTTCTATATGTTAACTGTTGTTCTCGGAATCTTGTTGTGATGTTGTAGAGTGGTTATGCCACCATTTTGCATGATGTCTCAAATCTTTTTGAGCATTTACAGCCGTTATGCTGTCCGAGTCATCCCAGGTCTCTAAATAGTCTGATGCATTTGCAAATCCTTTCTTTCCATTCCCAATGTCCTTTATGGTGAGAATAAGCACACTAACCGGTGCGTTGAGGTAATTTATTGCCTTGACATATATGTTGTAGCTATTATTATGACCCTAGGTATTTTATGGAGTCACCTAGTAATCTAGCCATGCTTTGTGTTCCCGGTGTGATGATTCTGGCCATCATTCTCGAAAGCATTCCGTGATGCCACTTAGTTAGTAGGTATTCTATTTCTGGGTCCTTGAACCCGATATTCACCATACTTACCTCCTGTTGCTAGTGTTTGCTAGTTCCTTTAGGATATTAGTAACTTTGCGATAGTCCTCGAGGTCCGTGGCATTTCCTTCCTCCAAATACCATGAACTATTTAAGGCAAAAGTTATTTGAACCAAAAGATCATAATCAGAGTACTCTTGAGGAGTTCTCCATCCATAATTGTGACTCTGCCAGTCCTACCTATCTGCATGGGTTATGCGGAAGAAACATGTTGAACTTGGTTCGACATACTAATCCATGCATCCACAACTCTGAAAAATATGTGTTCCTTGAGTTGTCCCTCTTTAGTTGTTATTCTGACCCCCGTCTATCAGTTGGTAGTCAGGAGTAGTTGTGCATTCATGTTATCGATGCCTATTACTCATGTGGTCCGTCAAGACATTCTATTCCGGAATGACTAGGAGAAACAAACTCCATTACCTCATCCATATCGAGGATTGGGTCAAAGCAGTTGTTATCCGCAGATCAAATGCAATCAAACTTTTGATTCTGTTCTATCCTGAAGTGTTACCCACTTTATGTCAGGAACGTCGTGAGAATTGCACCTTCTCTTATGGATTCTTGACGCAGTGATACTTCTCGCTATCATTATTCATTTCTCGGTCCCGTGTTGTTGTTACAGGAATGCTGACAAGTTTACTGTGATGTGCGGAAATCAATACTCCTAGCAACTTCGTTGCCTGGTGGTTAATGGACAATACTCTCATTCTTAGCGTGCGGGTTATTGAATCATCATACTAAGATTGATTGTGCTACCTAGTCCTTATTTCTGGTGCACCCTTCGATCAATGAGTTAGGATTATTCAATCCCTTGCTTATTTGATCATATCGTCTTGCCCTGAAAAGCAAGATTGTTCTCGAGCTTAGAGACATATCGGTGGTTCGTGATGTTCCGAAAATCTTCCCGGAAGTGTTACCAGGTTGTCACCTGACCGCTATGTTGAGTTCGTGATTGAAAGTGCGTTATATCGACTAGAGGGGGGGTGAATAGGCGATTTTTATGAATTTTACAAATTCTTCACTGAGGAATTTGCCGGTGAGGAAATTCCTTAGCGAAGAAATACATGCAGCGGAATAAGTACTCAGAAGTAAGCATAACAGATTACAAGCATAGTCATCATGATGAAATGAAGACAATCACAGAGTATGAAAGCGTAATCACAGGATAACACAAGATGAAGACAAACAGATGAAGAAATTGAACGAGGAAATTGAGAAAGTCTTGATCAAAGTCTTCAAACACAGATATGACAAACACTCAACACGAAGAATGAGGAAATGAAAGGGTTGAGGAAATAGAACCAGTTAGGTTGGTGAAGACAATGATTTGGTAGACCAGTTCCAACTGCTGTCTCGGTTATACGTCTGGTTGGGCGGCGAGTATTTAAACTCGAGGACACGCAGATCCGGACACCCGATCACCGAGCACGCAGCTCAGACACCAAGTCCTCACCGTATTCTCCTTGAACTAAGGCCACGCAGACCTCGTCCAATCACTCGTGGTAAGTCTTGAGCGACTTCCAAACCTTCACATACTTGGTCACTCGGCGATCCACAATTCCTCTTGGATGCTCTAGACCGTGGCGCCTAACCGTCTGGAAGAAGCACAGTCTTCAAAGGTAAAAGCGTCGGATCCACGGGATCAATTTCTTGATGATGCTCAATCACTTTGGGTTTGTTGGGGTTTGGTTTTGGGTTTTTCTCACTTTGGGTTTTTCCTCACTTGATGATTTTCGCTCAAAGTCCTCAGAGGATGGGTTGCTCTCAAATGACAAGTGTCAAGTTCTCTCGGAGCAGCTAGCCAACTAGTGGTTGTGGGGGGCGGCTATTTATAGCCTCGGGAGCAGCCCGACATGATAAGACATAAATGCCCTTAATTGATATGACCGTTAGGTGGAGATATTTTGGGGACAGCTGGCACGCAGCACAGCAACGGTCGGAAATTGGAATATCAAATTCCTCAGGGCTATCATGTTCCTCCTTGGTGTAGGCAATTCGACTGGCGAATTCCTAACTCCTCGATCGAGACAAATTCCTCGGTGACGGAAGAACTTCGTCTCATCCTTTGAAGAAATTGACTGAACTGTATGAGATTTCAAAGGCTTCACTCGAAGGATTGGTAGGTGAGGATTTTGAGTTGAGCATCAAATGGAAATTTTCCTTAGTATTTCCTCGACCCCTTTAACGATGCGGTGTTTCCTATGACTCAAGAAAGAAAAATGAAACTACGAAAACAAAAGTCTTCACGCTTCATATTCCTCAGCGATTACCAAGTCTTGAGAATCACACCAATTTATTCACTTTCAAAGTCTTGAAAAGTCTTGAATATCAAATTCTTGATTGAAGAAATTCATTTTAGGGTCGACTTTCACTTTGTAATTATCAAACTCCTCATAGACTTATAGACCTGTGTACACTTACAAGCGCATTAGTTACTTAACCTATAAGTCTTCAATACACCAAAATCACTAAGGGGCACTAGATGCACTTACAATCTCCCCCTTTTTGGTGATTGATGACAATACAGGTTAAGTTTTCAACGGGGATAAATATATGAAGTGTAAATGCTGATAATGAGGATTTTGATTGCAAGATATAGAAGAACTCCCCCTGAGGATGTGCATAGTGAAGAAATTGCTTTTGAGGCAATGCACATTTGAAGAATTGAATCATGGAGATCTCCCCCTATATCTTGTAATTCATACACGCATTTAACATATAGTATGAAGAATTTGAAATGCATGATGAAATATGGTGCTTGATGTTATGCAATGAAACACACAAAGAGTATCAGAGCCCAAAGGCCAAATTGGATCAGAGCATAACAAGTATCAAAACTACTTCAAATCAGAGCAAAAGCATAATGCATCAGAAGTATCAAAGCACCATCGGGTTTAAGATTACAACTCAATCCAATAAAAGGTTTCAGAAGAACGAGAGTTGTAACTTAATAAAATACTGTATATAGACAAAAACGAGACCCGCTTGAAGACTAACTCAAATTTCTCCCCCTTTGTCATCGAATGACCAAAAGGATCGAAACTGAGGACTAACGCTCTTGAGGAAATTCAAGTTGAAGACGGAGCGCCAAACATTAGTCGGGTTGTTCGTTGAGGTAGGACCAGCAGCGTGTCTTCCAAATCTTCATTTTCATCGATGTCGCGAGATGAAGAATAGGAGCTGGCCACTAAGGAAGGAACTTTGACTTTCTTGAATTTCTTCGGAGGAGGTGCAGACCAGTCAAATTCTTCCTTGAGTCCCATTGATTTCAGTTCTTCTTCATTGTAGACATGTGAAAGAACAGCCCAGAGCGCTTGAAGGTTTCATGAAGATAGTAGTGGTTTTCTTCACCGCATTGTGAGTTGAGGTCAGGTTGTAAGAAGAGTGCCAAACCGACGTTTGACCCACTTGTGATTGCGATCAACCTTCCGATGAAGGCGAGGAGTAACTCACGATCAGTCATCACCACAGGTGCGATAGCTTGAGGACTATGCTTAATCGAGGTATTTGCTGCAGAGTCATGTGTGGCGAGTCATCATTGGTGGAGTAAGATGTTTGCTTTGGCTGTCCATCCAATGGACGAATGCCTTCATCTATCACTGCAGCAGCCTTTCCTTTTTCATCAGCTGAGGCAATTGGCCGTTTGAGGACTTCGATAGGGGGCAGGTAGCTGCAGTGGTTCAAAGTGTCAGCCTTGTAATTCGGTGAAGATCTTGATCTGATGAATCTCATAATCCAAGGCGCATAAGGCTTCAGCTCAAAAGGTGACATGGCAATGTTAGCCAAAGTCCTCATGAAGAAATCATGGAAATTGACGGGGACGCCATGGATGATGTTGAACAGCATATTCTTCATGATGCCAACGACTTCTTCATCATTCGAGTCGTGGCCCTTGATAGGACTCATAGTCTTCGACAAAATTCGATAGACTGTTCGAGGCACATATAACAATTCCTTGACGAGGAATTTGGTCCTTGGAGCTTGCCTTGGTTTCAAAGGCTTCATCAGCACTTGCATATAGTGATTTGAAAGTTCCTTTTCTTCATAGATGCGACGTGCACCGTCAACTGGAGGACTGAGTGGAAGGGCACGAAGCAATTCACTGGCTGGTGCCTTGTAATGGGTGTTTTCGGTCATCCAATCTAAGACCCATGAAGTCACATCTTCAGCATCTCCGGTGATGTGCAGGGTTGCATAGAACTGAAGAATTAGCTCTTCATTCCAATCACATATATCAGTGCAAAAGTTGAGAAGACCTGCATCGTGAAGAACACTTAGGACGGGCTCAAAGCCGGCAGTGACTCCATATCCACATGAGGAATATGAGCATGATCGAAGATTTTGTCCTTGTTGAAAAGCACCGAGGAATAGAAGTTGGCTTGACCGGCAGTCGAAGCGCCTCTTCCTAATCCGAGCAGAATCATAAGGATTGTATTCATGAAGAACACATGCTCAAAGAAAGAAATCCTTAGCCTTGAACTTTTGCTTGGTCGAGAATGGATTCTTCTGTTTTGGCAGAGGGTGTCGATCGGTTGCATCACCACCTCTGGGCTGTAAGTTCAGGTTCTTCACTTGAGGAATTTCTTGATCCTCAACTTGTGCGATCTGAGGATTTTCAGCAGCAGCAGCAGTTTCATCGGCGCTAGTGGCTGGAATTTCTTCATGCACAGGACTCGTGGGATGATTTTCTTGAGTCGATCTGGACAGTCTGTGCGGGGAGTGAGGAACTTGTTGAAGCGGGGTGAAGAGCGGAGTATTGGGATGTTGATTTCCCAAAATCATCATTGATTCTTTGGAGTGGTGCATCCAATATCCACATCTTCATTTTCAATTTCCTCGGCACCATCTTGAGGAATTTCATGGTCCGATGAGGAATGGCTGGGGTTGAAGGATTGCTTCCACTTCAATTTCTTCATCAATTTTCTCGATGAGCAGGAGATTGATGTTCTTCATCAGATCCGTTGGGCACTTCATATTCTTCTCCAAAAGGAACCACTTCCTTTGAAGGTATGGAGGAAATTGGAATAGCATCAATCGGGTTTTCAACGGAGCTGGTCATTGGCTTCATTTTCTTCGCAGCCGAAGAATCTGACGCAGCTGATGCTTTTCTCTTCTTCACAGCAGCTCGTTCCGCAGCCTTGGTTTTCTTCACATCCGAAGCAGATGGAAGAATAGGAGTTGGAGTTGGCGCAGGAGGAGCTGAGGAATTAGGTGCAGTTTCTTCAGGAGCAACTGATGCAGTTCCCCTGTCTTGTGCAATTTCTTCAGGCGCACCACTAGTGGGTGCCCTGGCAGTTTCTTCAGCGGCTGGAATTTCTTCATCAGCCCTGGAATCAGCATGTTCTTCAGCAGGCTGAGCTTCAGCGGTGTTGGTATTTTCTTCACTAGGCTGAGCAGATGCTTCAGCCTGAGGATTTTCATGTTGCACGGGTGCAGCAACATTTGTGAGATTCTTCGTCAGATTGACGAATCTGGTCTTGACAACTTGCCAATCAGCATAGTACGTGTCAAAGTTCTTGCTGAGGTTCTGAATTTCAGTTTGAGCTTGAAGAAGTTCCTTAGGTGTCATCTTGACAACATTTTTCTTCAGAAACCTCTCCTTCTTGTATTGAGCCTTCTTGATTTCCTTCGCCTTCTCGAACTTCCATTTTTCTTCAGCAATGAAGTGAGTCAACATATGACTTTGACCAGGTGTCAAAGGAAGATCGAGCGAGAGGGTATTGGGATCGTTGTGCGGTCGATGAAATCGAGGACTTTCTTGGGTCCAAAAGCGTGTGGCACAGCTGTTCCCTTGGCTCTTGCGGCTCTAGCTTGCGGTCTCGATGATTTCTTCAAGTTCTTCATCGATGCCTCATCATCGATGGCACGTGGACGACAAGCTGTTTCTTCTTCGGGCTAGGCCGAGGACCACGTCCAGCTGTTGCTTTTGTCTTCAGCAGTGTCGGGCCAGATGAAGAATTGAATGCAGCTGAGGAATTTGCAGAGGTGCCTGAGGCAATTGAAAAACCAGCAGTCCTTTGACAAGTGGCCAGGTGCACTGGAACTGAAGGCTTGGACGGAGCAGCTGAGGACTTTGATGGAACTGTAGCAGTGTGAGGAATTTGCTGCTGAGGAATTTGCCTGGAAGGAGCTGCTGAGGAACTTGGCCGTGAGGGCATAGATGAAGAAGTACTTGGCTTATTTGCAGACTTCTTTTGCATCGATTTCCTCGGTTTGGCCGAGACCTCAGTGGCAGCAGCAGCGGCAGAATCCTCATTGAATTTCTTCACCGCTTCCTTTGCTTGCTTAGCCAACTTAGCTTGGCGTTTAGCCCATTCATCGTGAAAGTCCTCACGCGTTTGGCGCTAGTGGGATCAGCTATTTGGCCTGGTGCCAAAGGAGCTCTTGGGCATGGAGGATTTAACGAATTTCTTCATGTACTTGGGTGTAACATAGCGGTATTCCTTCCATTCCGTGCCCATCTCCGTTCAATTTTCTGAATCGCACCTTGCGTTGGTTTTTGCTTTCCTCATCTGGTGTGCAATAATCAGCATATATTTCTTCGTGGATTTGAATCTTGTCATGACCTCAGGTTTCTTTCCTCCCTTCTGCGGCTTCTTACCATCAGCCATTTTCTTCAGTTGAGGAAATTGAATAATTGAGTTCTCTGAAGAAGTGTGCAGTTTTTCTTCGAGGAACGCTGCAAATGAGTTAAGTTGATGAGAACCTAGGGATTCAGCAGCAGACATTTGTACCTGTGAACAGAGTATAGGTGCGAGGAATTTGAAGAGGTCATATGCGTTCTCAGAGGGTTTTTAAAAGAACAAGTTTGAGGATTTTGACCAGATGAGCCTTGAAGAATTTCAATAAGCGTTCGTTATCTTAGGTTCCAGAGTTGTATAGATCGAAGATCCACACAATTGAGGAATCTTGAAGAAAATCATAGCTTAGAGAAATGGGTCAAGAGATTTGAGGTGTTCATATGTGTGAAGAATTTGAAATAAACACCTTTGAAGAATTTGAAGAAAATTTGAGAATCAAAGCGAGTAAATAAAAGTAACTTTTAATTTACCCGAAGTGAAGAACACGACGAACTGAGATGAACAGTTTAGAAGTTCGTCCGTTCAGATCTTCTCCGCCCTAACTTGGCAGAGGAAATCAGCTACGGTGACGGCGGAGTGAAGAAATTCCACGGTCGGTAGCGAGTACGTCGGCGAAGAGGTCAAGGCGGTGAAGCTTTTCCTCACCGGCGACGATGGAGAAGCGGCGGCGCTAGGGTTTTGAGGAGCTCGGCGGGAGAGAGATCGGCGAGGTAAAAGAGTGAGGAAGGGAGAGAGGGGTATTTATAGCCACGGTGAAAAGCGGCTCGTCCAAGAATTAGGACGAACGTGCCTGACCGCTTCCCTTATCCGACATGTGTCACCCACGTCATAAGGTAATGGAGATCGTAAAGCGATCGTGGGTGGATATAATAATGCATCGTGGGATGCGGAGCGGTTTGAGCGGTAAAATCGAAGTTTGGATAAGATTCGTTTTAAAGTTCCGTTCGCAATTTCTTCACTATCAAGGACACGAAGAAGAATTTGAGCGAGTTTCAAAGTAGAACGCACATGAAGAATTTGTGAATGGATTGGGTTGAGTATAGCATAGAGGGAAAGGGTCCGATCACATTCACTTAGCGAAAAAGCGACTTGAAGAAATAGCCATAAGTGAATGCTGTAGAGGACATAAATCCATATATATATATAGCCAATGAAGAAAGGCAGACGGAAGCGGTGAAGAATTTGCAAAGTTGAAGAATTTGAAAAACTGAAGAATTTGAAAACTGAAGAATTTCAAAACCAAGAATTTCAAAGACTAAGGAAAACTCAAATTGAAGATTTTCAACTTTGGTGGTGGCGTGTCCCATCAGATAAGAATGATGATTTCAGACACAGCGTACAATTGTCGTGGGTTACGAGAATCAAATTCTTCATTAATTTCTTCACATTTAGAGTGTTATTCTTCATTGATTGAAGAAAACGTTTCTTCATGTGTTGCACATCTAAGTCATCAATTTTGCATAAGTGTTAGGATGTGTGTCCTTTTCAAAGAACATTCAAGATTCCAAGATATTTAGCTCACACCGCAACTTGCTAAATCTCTTCTCATCCAAGGGCTTAGTGAAGATATCAGCTAGCTGTTCTTGATCTTCACGTGCTCGATGGAGATGTCGCCCTTCAACACATGATCACGAAGAAAATGATGACGAATTTGAATGTGCTTTGTCTTGAGTGCTGAACTGGGTTGTGAGCAATCTTGATGGCACTCTCATTGTCGAGTAGAGAGGCACATTCTTCACGTTGATGCTGTAATCCTTGAGGTTTGCTTCATCCATAGTAATTGAGCACAACACGAGCCAGCAGCAATGTATTCAGCTTCTGCGATGGACGGTGATACGCAGTTCTGCTTTCTTCGAGGACCAACGCACCAAAGATCGTCCGAGGAAATGACAAGTACCAGATGTTGACTTGCGGTCCACACGATCACCAAAGATAGTCGAGTCGAATATCAATGAGATCAAAAGTAGAGCCCTTGGGGTACCATAATCCTAGTGTTGGTGTGTGAGCTAGATATCGAAGAATATGCTTCACAGCCTTATGGTGTGATTCCTTGGTGTAGCTTGAAATCGGGCACACATGCAAACACTAAGCATTATATCTGCCTAGATGCACATAAGTACAATAAAGAACCAATCATGGGCGGTATACCTTGTGATCGAAGTCAATACCATTTTCATCAGTGCATAGATGGCCATTTGTGGGCATAGGAATTTTGACACCTTTGCAATCTTGCATGCCGAATTTCTTCAGGACATCTTTGAGGTATTTCTCCTGAGATATGAATATGCCATTGTGTTGTTGATTTAATTTGAAGACCTAAGAAGAATTTCAACTCTCCCATCATAGACATTTGATATTCTTCACTCATCATATAGGCAAATTCATCACTATAACGTTGGTTAGTACATCCAAAGATAATATCATCAACATATATTTGGCACACAAACAGTTCACCATCATAAGATTTAGTAAAGAGAGTAGGGTCGAGTGAACCGGGTGTGAAGCCATTCTTCACGAAGAATTCCTTCAATGTATCATACCACGCCCGAGGGGCTTGCTTGAGGCCATAGAGGGCCTTATTTAGTCTGAAGACTTTGTCAGGATTCTTTGGATCTTCAAAACCTGGGGGTTGAGCAACATATACTTCTTCCTCAAGCTTACCATTGAGGAATGCACTTTTCACATCCATTTGATATAAAGTGATATTGTGATGGTTAGCATAGGCGAGTAATATGCTAATAGACTCAAGTCTAGCGATAGGTGCAAAAGTTTCATCGAAATCAATTCCTTCAACCTGCGTGTAGCCTTGAGCTACTAGTCGTGCCTTATTCCTCACCACAAGACCATTTTCATCTTGCTTGTTGCGATAGATCCACTTTGTGCCAATGATATTATGCTTGCGAGGATCTGGACGTTTGACCAGTTCCCAGACGTTGTTGAGCTCGAACTGATGTAATTCTTCTTGCATGGCCTGAATCCACTCCGGCTCCAGAAATGCTTCATCTACCTTAGTGGGCTCTGTGATAGAGACAAAAGCATAGTGCCCACAAAAGTTAGATAAATGTGAAGCTTTTGAGCGAGTGAGAGGACCTGGCGCTTCAATGTCATCGATGATCTTGTCAACTTGCACTTCTTTTGCAACGCGAGGATGAGCTGGTTGTCTTGAGGAATTTGATCATTTTCCTCGGCACCATTTTCTTCACATTATCTTGGTGCATCAGCTTGACGTTCTTGGCGTCAGGAATGAATTCTTCAGCAGTTTCTTGATGGGAATGACATCCTCGGTTGCCTTGAACCTGATGGAATCCTCGGTGCTGGTTCGCCTAACACGAAGGTAGGTGCTCTCTTTGCGAGCCATTAGTTTCATCGAACCGCACATCTACAAATGTCAACAATCTTGTGAAGTGCGATGTTGAAGACTCTGTAGGTGTGTGAGTCCTTTCCGTAACCAAGCATAAAACCTTCATGTGCTTTGGTGCAAATTTAGAGGTGTGGTGAGGATCTCTAATCCAGCATTTAGCAATCAAGACTTTGAAATAACTTACATTGGGTTTCTTGTCTGTGAGGAGTTCATAGGCAGTCTTCTTGAAGAATTTGTGAAGATATACTCTGTTGATGATGTGGCACGCTGTGTCAATTGCTTCAATCCAGAAACGACCAGGCGTTTTGTATTCATCAAGCATAGTGCGAGCCATCTCAACAAGAGTTCTGTTCTTGCGCTCCACGACGCCATTTTGCTGAGGAGTATAGGGAGCAGATAACTCATGAGTAATACCAAGTTCATCAAGATAATCATCAAGACCGGAATTCTTGAACTCAGTTCCATTGTCACTTCTGATGTGCTTGATCTTCACACCAAAGTTGGTTGAAGCCCTCGAGGAAAATCGTTTGAAGATTTCCTGCACTTGATTTTTGAAAGTAACAATGTGTACCCATGTGTAACGAGAGTAATCATCAACAATAACAAAGCCATATAGTGATGCTTCATTAACGACGGCTGAGTAATGATTGGGACCAAAGAGGTCCATGTGAAGCAATTCGAAGGGACGAGTAGTGGTCATGATAGTCTTCGCTGGATGCTTGGCCTTGGTCATTTTTCCAGTTTCACAGGGCTCCGCATAGGTGATCCTTGAGGAATTTGACATTCTCAATGCCAATGACATGCTTCTTCTTCGCATGGCGTGTGCAAATTCCTCATGCCTGCGTGACCAAGTCGTCGATGCCATAGCCAGCCTTCGAAGCTTTTGCAAGTAGACACACGGCTGATTGTGGTCCTGTGGAAAAATCAACAATATACAAGTCTCCTCTCCTAAAGCCTTGAAGACTTTGGAATTGTCGACTTCCATAATCACAACACAACGATACTTGCCAAAGATAACAACCATATCAAGATCACAAAGCATTGAGACCGACATGAGGTTATATCCTAAAGACTCAAAAAGCATGACTTTGTCCATGTGCATGTCCTTAGAGATAGCAACCTTACCAAGTCCCAATACGACTTTTGCCTTTGTCAAGAAAGATGATATGCTTCAGATGTGGCGGTGATAAGGAGCATCCATCAATAGATTCTTGTCACCAATCATGTGATTTGTACATCCACTATCGAGAACCCACTCGGTGGCTTTGGGTTGATCATCCTGCAGATGAATTAGTACAACTTACGATCCCATATACTTCATCGGTGAAGAATATGATATCAAGTTCATCGATGAATTTCATCGATCGATTCAGATAAGCGGTATGAGGGCGTGTGAAATGAAAGTTCATTTCATCATGATTAGCTGCGTCCTTCGGGCTTATTGTCGGGCCCCAAAGAAATTCTTGAGACGTTGAGGCACGTCCGGAGACCTGACCCTGCAGAAGAGATTAGTTCTTTTCTTCACCACCCACATCGGAGGGGTGGCAAAGAGTTCATCATTCTGAGCACCATATGAGAATGGTGGCATAGAAGCCAAACCATTTCGTTTCACATAAGAGGGTTAGGGTAAGCATATGAATAAGCGAGAAATTCTTGAGGACTTATGAACATATTGGTTTGAAGAATAATGCACATATTCATAGCCCTTAGCTCTACCTGCGAAGCAGAGTTATTAGCACGATGATAATCATATGAGGACTTTGATCCTTTTGAGGAATTTGATCCACGTGAGGAATTTGGTCCGTATGAGGACTTGGATCCATATGAAGAATTTGGTCCATATGAAGAATTTGATCTGGGGTTCCTTTTCTTCACAGGTGGTGTCGGGACATTCACCAAGACTTTCAAGACATTTCTTGGGAACCCAGATTTTCTTCATAGGGGGACCGTTCCTGCAGTTAGTGCCAACATATCTAGCAAATACTTCACCATTCTGATTTTTGAACAGTTTATAGTTTGAGTCAAATGACTCATCATCAGAATGAGGAAATTCACATGTAAAACTAGATAAGGTAGATGGATCAACTGGAGGTCCCTTTGCAGCAACCCATGAGGTTTTGGGATACTGCTCAGGCTTCCATTACGTTCCATCGGCATTTAATTTCCTCTCAAATGCGATACCCTCTTTCCTAGGGTTCTGTTGAGGATCTGCTTTTAAGCACATCACAAAGAGTCGATGCCCTTTGAGGCTTTTGTACATGCCTGTCATGTACAATTCCTTCAACCCTGCATCGTCGGTGATACTAGCAATGTCCTCGGTGAGGAATTAGTGATAGCAGAGGCAGGTGAAGAATTTGTAACAGTTGAAGCATTTGAACATTCGGTGAAGAATTAGCGATTCACGTTCAATGCACTTTAAGCATGGAGGAACAAATTCTTCTTGAGAAGCGCTGATTTGTTGAGCAAGTAGTGAATCGCGCTCCTTCTGAAGATCTTCATAACTCGCTCTTAGCTTCTCAAGATCTTGCTTTCTTTGAAGAAATTCATAAGAAAGTTTCTCATGATCGATAAGAGAGTGTTATGATGACCTTGAAGGCTATCAAGCCTAGACTGAACTCTCAAGATTTTCATCGTGGCTTGAGTGCGATCCATTTCTTCACCTAACATATCATCACTCTTATCTAGCATGTTTTGAACCTTTTCAAAAGCCCTTTGTTGTTTTATAGCAATCTTAGCAAGTTTAGAGTAGCTGGGCTTGAGATCCTCATCAGATTCATTTTCACTAGATTCAGAGGAGGTGTAATTGAGTACCTTGGCACCTTTTGCCATGAAGCAATAGGTGGGAGCATAGTCATCATTTTCCTCATCGGGTTTGTCGGTGAGTCAGTTTCTTGATGTTGAAGATGGACTTGCTAACATAAGCGATGCAAGAGCCGACTAGCCACACCAGATTCGGATTCTTGAGACTCCTCCTCTTCCTCATTTTCCTCGATTCAGCTTCAGAGTCCATTTCCTTGCCAATGAATGCCCGAGCCTTTTTGGAGCTGCTCTTCTTGTGAGAAGAAAGCTTTGAGGATTTTGATGATGAAGATTTTGATGATTTCTTCTTCTTCTTCACGTCATCAGAACTGTAATCCTTGTGTTTCTTCTTTCTTAATTCCTTTTCCCACTGAGGACAATCTTGGATATAGTGACCAGGTTTCTTGCATTTGTGGCAAAGTCTTCGCTTATAGTCACTAGATGAGGAATCACTGCTTCTTGAGGATTTTCCAAAACGACCACGTCTTGTGAATTTCTGGAATTTCTTCACGAGCAATGCTAGCTCTGGCCAAATTCTTGAGATCTCCAAGGCTACTACCAGATTCTTCACTCTCGATTCAGATTCAGCCTTGGCCTTGAGGCACGTGTTCTTCCATAGCCGTAACCATAGAGATCTCTCTTTTGAAGAAGTCGGAACTCGTGAGTATTTAGCCTTCGAGGATATCAGCAGGATCAAGAGACTTGTAGTCAGCTCGTTCTTGTATCATCGCGCAGCGAGTGTCAAATGAGGAATCAAGCGATCTTAGCAATTTCTTCACCACCTCATGGTCGGTGATGTCAGTGGCACCCAGTGCTTGAAGCTCATTTGAGATGTCAGTGAGGCGATCGAAGGTTTGTTGAACATTTTCGTTGTCGAGTCTTTTGAAGCGGTTGAAGAGATTCCGAAGAACATCAACTCGAGAGTCACGCTGAGTTGAAACACCTTCATTTACTTTGGACAGCCTGTCCCAAATGAGTTTGGCAGATTCCAAAGCACTCACTCTTCCATATTGGCCTTTGCTCAAATGGCCACATATGATATTCTTCGCTTGAGAATCGAGTTGCTTGAATCTCTTCACATCAGCATCATTCAGAGAGGGTGTGACTGAGGAAACACCTCTTGTCACAACATACCAGAGATCGTTGTCAATTGCTTCAAGATGCATTCGCATTTTGTTCTTCCAGTAGGGTAGTCCGTCCCATCGAAGGTAGGACACCCTGCCGAGACCTTGATCATACCTGCGGTCGACATAACTAAAACTCCGGTGGTTAAACCAAAATCACACGAACAAGGGAGTACCTTGCTCGATACCAATTGAAAGTCGCTATATCGACTAGAGGGGGTGAATAGGCGATTTTATGAATTTACAAATTCTTCATCGAGGAATTTGCGGTGAGGAAATTCCTTAGCGAAGAAATACATGCAGCGGAATAAGTACTCGAAGTAAGCATAACAGATTACAAGCATAGTCATCATGATGAAATGAAGACAATCACAGAGTAATCGAAGCGTAATCACAGGATAACACAAGATGAAGACAAACAGATCAAGAAATTGAACGAGGAAATTGAGAAAGTCTTGATCAAAGTCTTCAAACACAGATATGACAAACACTCAACACAAGAATGAGGAAATGAAAGGGTTGAGGAAATAGAACCAGTTAGGTTGGTGAAGACAATGATTTGGTAGACCAGTTCCAACTGCTGTCTCGGTTATACGTCTGGTTGGAGCGGCTGAGTATTTAAACTCGAGGACACGCAGTCCGGACACCCGATCCTTGAGCACGCAGCTCAGACACCAAGTCCTCACCGTATTCTCCTTGAACTAAGGCCACGCAGACCTCGTCCAAACACTCGTGGTAAGTCTTCAGGCGACTTCCAAACCTTCACATACTTGGTCACTCGGCGATCCACAATTCCTCTTGGATGCTCTAGACCGTGAAGCCTAACCGTCTGGAAGAAGCACAGTCTTCAAAGGTAAAAAGCGTCGGATCCACGCGGGATCAATTTCTTCAGTGATGCTCAATCACTTTGGGTTTGTTGGGGTTTGGTTTTTGGGTTTTTTCTCACTTTGGGTTTTTCCTCACTTGATGATTTTCGCTCAAAGTCCTCAGAGGATGGGTTGCTCTCAAATGACAAGTGTCAAGTTCTCTCGGAGCAGCCAGCCAACTAGTGGTTGTGGGGGGCGGCTATTTATAGCCTCGGGAGCAGCCCGACATGATAAGACATAAATGCCCTTAATTGATATGACCGTTAGGTGGAGATATTTTGGGGACAGGTGCACGCAAGACAAAGAACGGTCGGAAATTGGAATATCAAATTCCTCGGGGCTATCATGTTCCTCATCGTGTAGGCAATTCAGACCGGCGAATTCCTAACTCCTCGATCAGACAAATTCCTCGGTGACCGTAAGAACTTCGTCTCATCATCAAGAAATTGACTGAACTGTATGAGATTTCAAAGGCTTCACTCGAAGGATTGGTAGGTGAGGATTTTGAGTTGAGCATCAAATGGAAATTTTTCCTTAGTATTTCCTCGACCCCTTTAACAATGACGGTGTTTCCTATGACTCAAGAAAGAGAAAATGAAACTACGAAAACAAAAGTCTTCACGCTTCATATTCCTCAGCGATTACCAAGTCTTGAGAATCACACCAATTTCTTCACTTTCAAAGTCTTGAAAAAGTCTTGAATATCAAATTCTTGATTGAAGAAATTCATTTTTAGGGGTCGACTTTCACTGTAATTATCAAACTCCTCATAGACTTATAGACCTGTGTACACTTACAAACGCATTATTACTTAACCTATAAGTCTTCAATACACCAAAATCACTAAGGGGCACTAGATGCACTTACAGTGATCATATTGGTTTTCCTCTAACCACCCATTCTCCAAGAATCTGTGTTGGATAACCCTTGAGCTAGTTGGTTAAGCTAAACAACAACTTGGAGAGTTGGAAGATAAAAGCTGGGCCGACTTAGCTCATCCCTAAGGGATATCCTTGAGTGTGTGAGTGTGTGTGTTGAAGAGAGACGATATCTCCATCGATTGGTCCTCGTGATCAGTTGTTGGACCCATTGTCTTATCAATCCTTTGATTTGAGTGCGGGCTATCGTCAAATCAAATCAGTACCAACGATGCTCGTAATGTTGTCTTACTCGTGGTTGATCCCTCGAGCATACACCATTACATATTTTGGTCTGACCAGTACTATCACCGTGTTCACATGATGGTGGAAGTCCAGTGATATGGAAATTCCGATGAATTGTTGTTGAGCCCGTCAGCAGCATTTTGTCTCCCCCATGATTCATGTTGAACATCAACCTAGTGTTGGAAACTTTGTAAGCAATGCCTTCGTGTTCCGTTCATGAAGCTTATGCTTGGATGGAAGAAGTGACTTCCTCGAATTCATGTGCTTTAGGTGTAAGTTGCCGCCATGAGTTCGAGAAAGATTGTTTTTGTTTCCTCTAGAACCATCCCAAGTCAGTCATGCATACGTGCGAAGTATTCTCGGTTTGGAGACTTGCAACCTTCATTCTATATGTATCCCTAGCACACCAAGCCACTGATTGATTTGTTCAAGGAGAAGGAGTTGCTTCATAAGAGCTAATCATGACTTATGTTAGGACTTCGATATCCTCGATGATGGTTCCCCCACCTGAACTTGGTAGTTGAAACGCCCTCGATGCGGCTATATCTCCCACGTGTCGAAGCACGACTTAGAGGCATAACCGCATTGAAAGCAATGTCGCAAGTGAGGTAATCTTCACACAACCCATGTAATACATAAGGGAAAGAGAAACATAGTTGGCTTACAATCGCCACTTCACACAATACATGAGTAAAACATTACATCATACAGATACAATCAAGGTCCGACTACGGAACCAAAATAAAAGAAGACTACCCCAAATGCTACACAGATCCCCGATCGTCCCAACTGGGCTCCACTACTGATCAGCTGAAACGAAACAACACAACGCACAAAGATCTTCATCGAGCTCCTCCTTGAGCTCAGGTGCATCACCTGCACGGTTTCATCGGCACCTGCAAACTGGTTTTGGAAGTATCTGTGAGTCACGGGGACTCAGCAATCTCACACCCGCGAGATCAGGACTATTTAAGCTTAAAGGTAGGACAGGGTAGTGAGGTGGAGCTGCAGCAAGCGACTAGCATATATGGTGGCTAACATACGCAAAAGAGAGCGAGAAGAGGAGGCAAAGCACGGTCGAACAACTATGATCAAGAAGTGATCCTGAACTCCTACTTACGTCAAACATAACCCAGAAACCGTGTTCTCCTCTCGATCAACCCGAAAAGAGACACTCCGATTCACGCTTTACGGTTGGTGTATTTTAATTAAGATCAACTTCGGTTTTCTACAACGGACATTAACAAATTCCCATCTGCCACATAACCGCGGGCACGGCTTTGAAAGTTCAAACCCTGCGGGGTGTCCCAACAGCCCATGATAAGCTCTCGCGATCAACGAAGGATATTCCTTCTCCCGGGAAGACCCGATCAGTCTCGGAATCCGGCTACAAGACATTTCACAGCAATAAAACAAGACCAGCAAAGCCGCCGGATGTGCCGACAAATCGATAGGAGCTGCACATATCTCGGTCTCGGGGCACACGGATTGTCCAAACTTCCGTAGGCCAACCCAGAGTTGCCCTCGGTACACCACGGCGGTGACAGTTTGGACCAACACTCACGACGAGCACTGCCCGGGGTAAAATAAGATGACCCTTGGGCTCCGAAACCCAAGGAAAAGGGCATAGGTGAGGCAAAAGGTAAAACCAATGTTGGGCCTTCTTTGGAAAAGTCTTATTCAAAGCGAACTGTCAAGGGGTCCCATAAATCACCCGACCAGCGTTAGGGACGCAAAATCCGGGAACATAACACCGTATGACGGAAACTAGGGCGGCAAGAGTGGAACAAAACACCAGGCATAAGGCCGAGCCTTCCACCCTTTACCAAGTATATAGATGCATTAATAATATAAGATATATTGTGATATCCCAACAAATAAACATGTTCCAACAAGGAACAACATCTCCATGTTCCAACGAGGAACAAACTTCATCTTCACCTGCAACTAACAACGCTATAAGAGGGCTGAGCAAAGCGGTAACATAGCCAAACAACGGTTTGCTAGGAAAGGATGGTTAGAGGTTTGACATGGCAATATGGGTGGCATGATATAGCAAGGGTAGGCATCGTAGCATAGGCATAGCAAAAGAGCGAGCATCTAGCAAGCAAAGATAGAAGTGATTTCGAGGGTATGGTCATCTTGCCTGAAATCCATAAGGAAGAAGAACGAGTCCATGAAGAAGACAAGCGGACGAGGTCGAATGAATCCTCACAACTCCGGAACGGAACCGAAGCTAACGAGAGAAGCAAACCGGAAAGAAACAAACAACATAGTAAAAACACAAGCATAAACATGGCATGATGCACAATCAAGTATGATGCATGTCCGGTTTAATGAGGCATGGCATGGCAATGTGCACAAACAAAACTACAAGTTAAATGGAGCCCAATATGCAACGAGTTGCATATTGACGGAACACCACATCACTTATTTAGTTCTCTCTCGGTTAGGTACTCAACAATATTAAATGTTGTTAAACATGGCAAGAGGTGAAGCATATTGAAACTACCTATCTAGGCAAGTTTAAATGAGGCCGGAAACAACGAACAACAATTCCGGAAAATCCCCATATGCAAATTATGGATTTGGAACAGATCTGACCTAAAGCATATTTTAGAGTTGTTAAACATGCAAAGTAATGCTACCATGATAAACTAGGCATTTTTCTACCCCATTTACATATATAATTTATTTAAAATGGGGCTACGGTTATTTAGTTATGAAATAAATCATTTTAACATGGCATTTAAGCAAATTAATGCAAACAACAATATTAAACATTTAAATGTTGTTATCATGATGCGGATGACATGTGCAAGTTTATGCAATTTTTATGAAAACGTTGACATGAACATGATATGAAGCATTATGTCACCGTGGTGGAAGAAAGGGGTGCCACGGCAACTGTAACACCCCGGAAGTAACTTTCCATATTTGTAACTCCGACTCTTGCCATTTTCGGCATTGTTATATGATATTCCCTCCGTGGTTGGGTTTTTCCTCTTTTTGCATTTTGTCCATGCCATGCATTTTATATTATGTCATCATGTGCATCGCATTTGCATACGTGTTCGTCTCATGATTCAGAGCATTTTTCCCGTTGTCCGTTTTGCAATCCGACACTCCTATCTCCCCCGGCGATCCCTTTTACGTTTTTCCGTGTGCGGGTATTAAACCTTCTCGAAATGGACCGAGGTTTGTCTAGTGGCCTTGGTATAACACCGGAGACCACCGTCAAGTTTCGGGTCATTTGGAGCTCGTTTGGTACTCCAACGGTTAACCGCACCTTCGCAGAGGCCTATTTTAAGTTGCAGCCCAACACCCCTCCAAAACAGCCCAATAACCCATCTAAGTCACCTCCAGGCTCTCCGTCGTTCGATCACGATCGTGTGGTAAAAACTACACCTCATTTGGACTCTCCTAGCTCCTCTATGCCTATTTAAGCAAACCCCAAAATCCGGATCATTCCACCCCAAACCCTAATTTTTTTTCTCTCCTCCGCGCCGGACACGTCCGGCGAGCGAGGACGCGTCCGCCCGCCGCCGCCCGCCAATCGCCGTCCGCCACGTGGCCCCGGCGCCCACATCGCCGCTGCCCGCCCGCCCGTCGCGAAACCCTCCCGCCCGCCGCCGCCGCCATGCAGCCGCCGCCGCGCCTCCTGCGCCCGCGCCCGCCGCCTCCGGCGCCGGCCGCCGCCCGCCTCCGCCAGCGACTCGGCGACCTCCCTCCGCCGCCTCGCCCGCCATCGCCGCCACCTCTCCGCCACCGCGCCTCTCGCCGGATCCCGCCGCCCGCGCCACCGCCGCCATCGCCGCCGTCCGGCCCTCCCGCCGCCCCTCGCCGGATCCGCCGCGGCGCCCTCGCCCGCCGCGCCCGGCCGCTGCGCTTATCGCCGCCCGGTCGGCCGGCCCGATCCGCCCTCGGGCCGCGCCTGTTGACCTCTCTCCTTCCCTCTTTTCCTAAGTTTTTTGCATTTGTGTAATTTTGTGCAATATTCATCATGCTATATCTTCGCATCCGTAGATCCATTTTTCGCGTATAATATGTCAAAATGTTCGTCTCGAAGAGTAGATCATTTCATTCCATTGCATCATTTTCATTTGAGCTCATCTCGATGCCCGAAATGCTGTTGGAAGAGTGCAAGGTGCTGATAGTTTCTGATTTTTATCAGGAGTTGCACTTTTGTTATTTTTGCTATGATTAATATGTGCATCCTATGAATTAGAGTCCTACATGAGTTTTGTAAAATGCCATGTCATCTTTCCAGTGGTTTATTCCATGTATTTTTGTGATCTATGTGGTGACTAGCACAAGCATGCAAAGTAGGTGTCCTAATGTTGCTGATTTCAGCCCTGTTTTAGCTGATTTTGATGCCATGTTTGCTTGATGATACCAAGAGATCTATGCATATTTTGAGATACTTCAGTAAGGGTGTTTTGTAAAGCATGACTTGCTCTATCCATCCATGCCTTTGTTTGCAATTATGGGATGCCATAGCTTGAGTCAATCGAGCTCTACTTTTGCTACCAAATGATTTCTGGCAGATTGTATACGTGTTATTCAATTTTGCCTAGCTTGTTGTGGTTGATCCATATATGCTATGTTAGTGTTCTTGCCATGGATGTCTTCTATATCATGTCTTCTTGATGTATGTATGCTTAGTTTATCATTTGAGGCTCTGTAGTGAGTGCATTGAGCTTGTTAACATGCCATCTCGTTATCAGTTTTGACATGTCAAGTTGCTGAATCTGTTAACGAGACTTTCAATATTGCCTTGAGTGTTACTATATTTTCTAGTCCTTTTTGGCTTATGGTCAGTAAGGGACTTTTGAAATATGCTTTGAGTAGATTCATGCCATGCCATGTTTTGCTATTTTAAGTTTCTGTAGCATGTAGTTTTGATGCTCTGAACATTGCAACCTGTTACTGTTTTTGCCATGTCCAGCCTGTTACTTTGAGCATTTTTGCCATGCTTGTTTGAACATGTTATGATGTGAACTAGCCGTAGCTCAGTGCTCATCTTTTGTCGAGCATCATGTGTAGATCACTGCCATGTGCTTTGTTGTTACGTTTGGGTGCAGTAGCTTAATTATTTGTTGCTTGCTAAGTGGCATCATGCTGTTAATGGCAGATTTGCGCCAATCTTGTTTTGCTTGCCATTTCCAAACCGTGCGTCCGATTCCGGTGATCTTTATATCGATTTCAACGAAATCATCTCATCTTTCCAGTGGCATGCTTGGTTTGCCAAGTTGATGCCTGGTTCATCATTTTTCCTTCCGGAGTGCACATAAGCATTGCATATCTCATAATGCATATCATGTCATGTTTTGCATCATGTTGATTGTGCCTTGCACCGTGATTTATTGTGGTTCCTTTGTTTGTGTTGTTGCTTTGGGTAGAGTCGGGAGACGAGTACGTGAACGAGGAGCCTGTTGAGAACGTTTTCGAGGATCAAGCTTTCGACAACTCTGAGAACATTGCAGGCAAGATGACCATACCCTCGAAATCACTTCTATCTTTGCTATGCTAGTTGCTCGCTCTTTTGCTATGCCTATGCTGCGATGCCTACCACTTGCTATATCATGCCACCCATATTGCCATGTCAGCCTCTAACCATCCTTTCCTAGCAAACCGTTGTTTGGCTATGTAGTCGCTTGCTCAGCCCTCTTATAGCGTTGCTAGTTGCAGGTGAAGCTGAGAGTTGTTCCTTGTTGGAACATGGAGATGTTGTTCCTTTTTGGAACATGTTTACTTGTTGGGGATATCACAATACATATCTGCTAATTAATACATCTATATATTTGGTAAAGGGTGGAAGGCTCGGCCTTATGCCCGTGTTTTGTTCCACTCTTGCCACCCTAGTTTCCGTCTTACCGTGTTATGTTCCTTGATTTTGCGTTCCTTACACGGTTGGGTGATTTATGGGACCCCTTGACAGTTCGCTTTGAATAAGACTCGTCCAGCAAGCCCAACATTGGTTTTACCATTTGCCACCTAAGCCTTTTCCCGGGTTTTCGCGAGCCCGAGGGTCATCTTTATTTTAAACCCCCGACCGGTGCTCCTTCGAGTGCTGGCCCGAATCGAGCTACTGCTCAAGGGGCCACCACGGGAAACTCGAGGCTTGGTTTTACTCGTAGCTAGTCTCATCCGGATGTGCCACGAGAACGAGATATGTGCAGCTCCTATCGGGATTTGTCGGCACAATCAGGCGGCTTTGCTGGTCTTGTTTTATTGTGTCGAAATGTCTTGTAGTCCGGGATTCGAGATTGATCGGGTCTTCCGGTAGAAGGAATAATCCTTCGTTGACCGTGAGAGCTTATAATGGGCTAAGTTGGGACACCCCTGCAGGTAATATCTTTCAAAGCCGTGCCCATGCGTTATGAGGCAGATGGGAATTTGTTAATGTCCGGTTGTAGAAAACCTAAAGTTGACCTCAATAAAATACACATCAACCGCGTGTGTAACCGTGATGGTCTCTTCTCGGCACCAATGAATTCGTCTTGGTCTATCTTGATGATATTTTGGTCTTCTCCAAGAATAAGAAGGATCATGCCATACATTTGCGATTGGTGCTAGACAAGCTCAGAGAGTATCAATTCTATGCTAAGTTCTCCAAATGTGAATTCTGGCTTGATGAAGTGCTTTATCTTGGTCATATCATCTCTGCCAAGGGCATCGCTGTTGATCCCGAGAAGGTGTCCGCAATCGTGAATTGGGAACCTCCTCAGAATGTCAAGCAGCTCATGAGCTTTCTTGGTCTTGCAAGCTATTGTCAAGATTCGTTGAGAACTTCTCCAAGATTGCAAAGCCTCTTTCCAACCTCCTCCGAAGCAGGTGAAGTATGTCCGGTCTCCCGAGTGTGGCGTTGCTTTCAAGACTCTCAAAGAGAAACTCGTCACAGCTCTGCTCGACTCCTCTGATGAATCCAAGCCTTATGAAGTGTTCTGTGATGCTTCCTTCAAGGTCTCGGTGCTGTGTTAATGCAAGAGAAGAGAGTTGTGGCTTATACCTCTCGCCAGATTGAAGCCCAACGAGAAGAACTACCCCACTCATGATCTTGAGTTGGCGGCAGTTGTGCATGCATTGATTACGTGGAGACATCTCTTGTTGGGAAGGAAAGTGGACATTTTCACCGATCACAAGAGTCTCAAGTACATCTTCACTCAGCCTAACCTCAACCTCGTGCAGACTCGATGGGTCGAAATGATTCAAGAGTACAACCCAAGTATTGAGTATACTCGGGTAAAGCCAATGTCATTGCAGACGCTTTGAGCAGGAAAGCTTACGCAATCCTAATCCTCAAGCCCTTTCAGCCGGATCTCGTGAATCTTTCCATAAGCTGAATCTTCAAGTTGTCCCTCAAGGCTTTCTTGCCAACCTCATAGTATCTCCTACTTTGGAAGATCAGATTCGTGAGGCTCAACTTCTGGATGCCATGGTGAAGAAAGTGAAACGTGGTATCGACAAGGGCATTTCCAAGTACAAGTGCTTCCATGTTGATGACAAAGACACTCTGTTCTTTGAGGACCGGATTGTGGTTCCTAAGGGTGATCTGAGAAAAGTCATCATGAACGAGGCTCACAATTCGCTTCTATCCATTCATCCTGGAAGTACGAAGATGTACCATGACCTCAAGCAGTCATATTGGTGGACTCGAATGAAGCGAGAAATTGCTCAATTCGTGAATGAGTGTGATGTCTGCAGAAGAGTGAAAGCAGAACACCAAAGACCAGCTGGTCTCCTTCAACCTCTTGCTATTCCTGAATGGAAGTTTGATCATATTGAAATGGACTTCGTGGTGGCTTTCCAAAGTCCAAGCGTGGAAATGATGCTATCTTCGTTGTCATTGACAAGCTTACTAAAGTGGCTCATTTTCTTCCTATCAAAGAATCCATCACTGCAGCTCAGTTGGCAGAGCTTTACACCTCCAGGATTGTCTCCTTGCACGGCATTCCTCAAGTGATCTCTTCAGACCGTGGCAGCATCTTTACCTCCAAGTTTTGGGATTCTTTTCAGAAGGCCATGGGCACCAACATTCGTTTCAGCACAGCTTTCCATCCTCAAACAAGTGGCCAAGTTGAGCGAGTAAACCAAATTCTTGAAGATATGCTCAGGGCTTGTGTCATTTCCTTCGGTATGAAGTGGGAAGATTGTCTTCCTTATGCCGAGTTCTCTTACAACAACAGCTTCCAAGCGAGTTCGGGCAAGGCCCCATTCGAAATTCTCTATGGCAGAAAGTGCCGTACTCCTCTCAATTGGTCTGAGACAGGTGAACGCCAACTTCTTGGTAATGACTTGATCACAGAAGCAGAAGAAATGTGCAAGGTCATTCGTGAGAATCTCAAAGCCGCATAATCGCGCGGAAAGAGCTATTATGATGATAAGCACCGTGATGTGACTTTTGAAATCGGAGACCATGTCTACCTCGCGTCTCTCCAATGAAAGGCACTCGTAAACTCGGTATCAAAGGAAGCTTGCCCCTAGATCGTGGGTCCTTTCAAGATCATTGGGAAAAGAGGCGATCTCGCCTATCAACTTGAGCTTCCATCCAACTTTGCAAACGTGCACGATGTGTTTCACGTGTCACAGCTTCGCAAGTGCTTCAAGACTCCTGAACGCACTATCAACTTCGAAGAGATTGACCTTAATGAAGATCTCTCTATCATGAGCACCCGTTGCTATTCTTGAAGAAACCGAGCGCAAGACTCGCAACAAGTCAATCAAATTCCTGAAAGTGAAGTGGTCACACCATTCCGACCGAGAAGCTACCGGGGCGCGAGGATCACCTCCGTTCGAGTATCCGGAGTTCTTTCAGTCCTAGATCTCGGGCGAGATCCTCTTGTAGTGGTGGAGTGTTGTAACACCCGGAAGTAACTTTCCATATTTGTAACTCCGACTCTTGCCATTTTCGGCATTGTTATATGATATTCCTCCGTGGTTGGGTTTTTCCTCTTTTGCATTTTGTCCATGCCATGCATTTTATATTATGTCATCATGTGCATCGCATTTGCATACGTGTTCGCCTCTCATGATTCGAGCATTTTTCCGTTGTCCGTTTTGCAATCCGACACTCCTATCTCCCCGGCGATCCTTTTACGTTTTCCGTGTGCGGTATTAAACCTTCTCGAAATGGACCGAGGTTTGTCTAGTGGCCTTGGTATAACACCCGGAGACCACCGGTCAAGTTTCGGGTCATTTGGAGCTCGTTTGGTACTCCAACGGTTAACCGCACCTTCGCAGAGGCCTATTTTAAGTTGCAGCCCAACACCCCTCCAAAACAGCCCAATAACCCATCTAAGTCACCTCCAGGCTCTCCGTCGTTCGATCACGATCGTGTGGGCGAAAACTACACCTCATTTGGACTCTCCTAGCTCCCTCTATGCCTATTTAAGCAAACCCCCCCGAAAATCCGGATCATTCCACCCCGAAACCCTAATTTTTTCCTCCTCCGCGCCGCCGGACACGTCCGGGCGAGCCGGACGCGTCCGCCCGCCGCCGCCCGGCCAATCGCCGTCCGCCACGTGGCCCCTGGCGCCCCACATCGCTGCCCCCCGGCCGTGCGAAACCCTCCCGCCGCCGCCGCCCGCCGCCGCCCGCGCCTCCTGCGCCCGCCGCGCCGCCGCCTCGGCGCCCGCCGCCGCGCCCGCCTCCGCCAGCGACTCCGGCGACCTCCTCCGCCGCCTCGCCCGCCGGCCATCGCCACCTCTCCGCCATCACGCGCCTCGCCGGATCCTCGCCGCCCGCGCCACATGGCCACCGCCATCGCCGCCGTCCGCCCTCCGGCCGCCCCTCGCCGGGATCGCCGCCGGCGCCCTCGCCCGGCCAGCGCCCGGCAGCGCTTATCGCCGCCCGTCGGCCGGCCCGATCCGCCTCGGGAGCCGCGCCCGTTGACCTCTCTCCTTCCCTCTTTTCCTAAGTTTTTTGCATTTGTGTAATTTTGTGCAATATTCATCATGCTATATCTTCGCATCCGTAGATCCATTTTTCGCGTATAATATGTCAAAATGTTCGTCTCGAAGAGTAGATCATTTCATTCCATTGCATCATTTTCATTTGAGCTCATCTCGATGCCCGAAATGCTGTTGGAAGAGTGCAAGGTGCTGATAGTTTCTGATTTTTATCAGGAGTTGCACTTTTGTTATTTTTGCTATGATTAATATGTGCATCCTATGAATTAGAGTCCTACATGAGTTTTGTAAAATGCCATGTCATCTTTCCAGTGGTTTATTCCATGTATTTTTGTGATCTATGTGGTGACTAGCACAAGCATGCAAAGTAGGTGTCCTAATGTTGCTGATTTCAGCCCTGTTTTAGCTGATTTTGATGCCATGTTTGCTTGATGATACCAAGAGATCTATGCATATTTTGAGATACTTCAGTAAGGGTGTTTTGTAAAGCATGACTTGCTCTATCCATCCATGCCTTTGTTTGCAATTATGGGATGCCATAGCTTGAGTCAATCGAGCTCTACTTTTGCTACCAAATGATTTCTGGCAGATTGTATACGTGTTATTCAATTTTGCCTAGCTTGTTGTGGTTGATCCATATATGCTATGTTAGTGTTCTTGCCATGGATGTCTTCTATATCATGTCTTCTTGATGTATGTATGCTTAGTTTATCATTTGAGGCTCTGTAGTGAGTGCATTGAGCTTGTTAACATGCCATCTCGTTATCAGTTTTGACATGTCAAGTTGCTGAATCTGTTAACGAGACTTTCAATATTGCCTTGAGTGTTACTATATTTTCTAGTCCTTTTGGCTTATGGTCAGTAAGGGACTTTTGAAATATGCTTTGAGTAGATTCATGCCATGCCATGTTTTGCTATTTTAAGTTTCTGTAGCATGTAGTTTTGATGCTCTGAACATTGCAACCTGTTACTGTTTTTGCCATGTCCAGCCTGTTACTTTGAGCATTTTTGCCATGCTTGTTTGAACATGTTATGATGTGAACTAGCCGTAGCTCAGTGCTCATCTTTTGTCGAGCATCATGTGTAGATCACTGCCATGTGCTTTGTTGTTACGTTTGGGTGCAGTAGCTTAATTATTTGTTGCTTGCTAAGTGGCATCATGCTGTTAATGGCAGATTTGCGCCAATCTTGTTTTGCTTGCCATTTCCAAACCGTGCGTCCGATTCCGGTGATCTTTATATCGATTTCAACCGAAATCATCTCATCTTTCCAGTGGCATGCTTGGTTTGCCAAGTTGATGCCTGGTTCATCATTTTTCCTTCCGGAGTGCACATAAGCATTGCATATCTCATAATGCATATCATGTCATGTTTTGCATCATGTTGATTGTGCCTTGCACCGTGATTTATTGTGGTTCCTTTGTTTGTGTTGTTGCTTTGGGTAGAGTCGGAGACGAGTGCGTGAACGAGGAGCCTGTTGAGAACGTTTTCGAGGATCAAGCTTTCGACAACTCGAGAACATTGCGAGCAAGATGACCATACCCTCGAAATCACTTCTATCTTTGCTATGCTAGTTGCTCGCTCTTTTGCTATGCCTATGCTGCGATGCCTACCACTTGCTATATCATGCCACCCATATTGCCATGTCAGCCTCTAACCATCCTTTCCTAGCAAACCGTTGTTTGGCTATGTAGTCGCTTGCTCAGCCCTCTTATAGCGTTGCTAGTTGCGGTGAAGTGAGAGTTGTTCCTTGTTGAACATGGAGATGTTGTTCCTTTTGGAACATGTTTACTTGTTGGGGATATCACAATACATATCTGCTAATTAATACATCTATATATTTGGTAAAGGGTGGAAGGCTCGGCCTTATGCCTGGTGTTTTGTTCCACTCTTGCCACCCTAGTTTCCGTCTTACCGGTGTTATGTTCCTTGATTTTTGCGTTCCTTACACGGTTGGGTGATTTATGGGACCCCCTTGACAGTTCGCTTTGAATAAGACTCGTCCAGCAAGCCCAACATTGGTTTTACCATTTGCCACCTAAGCCTTTTCCCCGGTTTTCGCGAGCCGAGGGTCATCTTTATTTTAAACCCCCGACCAGGTGCTCCTTCGAGTGCTGGCCCGAATCGAGCTACTGCTGGGCCACCACGGGAAACTCGAGGCTTGGTTTTACTCGTAGCTAGTCTCATCCGGATGTGCCCTGAGAACGAGATATGTGCAGCTCCTATCGGGATTTGTCGGCACAATCGGGCGGCTTTGCTGGTCTTGTTTTATTGCTGTCGAAATGTCTTGTAGTCCGGGATTCGAGATTGATCGGGTCTTCCCGGTAGAAGGAATAATCCTTCGTTGACCGTGAGAGCTTATAATGGGCTAAGTTGGGACACCCCTGCAGGGTAATATCTTTCGAAAGCCGTGCCCGCGGTTATGAGGCAGATGGGAATTTGTTAATGTCCGTTGTAGAAAACCTAAAGTTGACCTCAATAAAATACACATCAACAAGTGTGTAACCGTGATGGTCTCTTCTCGGGAGTCCGAGAAGTGAACACGATGTTGGAGTTATGCCCGACGTAAGTAGTTCAGGATCACTTCTTGATCAATACTAGTTTCACGTCCGTGCTTTGCTTCTCTTCTCGCTCTTTTTTGAAGTAGCCACCATAAATGCTAGTCGCTGTCGCAGCTCCACTTTACTACTATTCCTTCCTAAAGCTTAAATAGTCTTGATCTCGCGGGTGTGAGATTGCTGAGTCCCGTGACTCACGTATACTTCAAACACAGTTGCAGGTTCCGATGAGGCCAGTGCAGGTGATTCCACCGAGCTCAAGTGGGAGTTCGACGAGGAACGTGGTCGTTACTATGTATCGTTTCCAGATGATCAGTAGTGGTGCCCAGTTGGGACGATTCGGGGATCTGTGTTAGCAGTTGGGGTATCTTCTTTATTTTGGTTCCGTAGTCGGACCTTGAGTGTTCTCTGGATGATGTATGTTTAATTATGTACTGTGTGACGTGGCGATTGTAAGCCAACTATGTACCTTTCTCCCTTAAACTATTACATGGGTTGTGTGAAGATTACCTCACTTGCGACATTGCTTTCAATGCGGTTATGCCTCTAAGTCGTGCCTCGACACGTGGGAGATATAGCCGCATCGGGGGCGTTATAGCAACGAATCCGAAAATGATGCCACGGCAACATATCGGTTCCGATAACTCGATTGAGATATCGGTACAAAGGAAAGCGTGACGGAAGCGAGTCATGCAAGAAGGTGGGGTGATCCCGGATTCCGGGTTCCCACGGAACGGTGGCATGGCAAAAGAGGGGCATCGCAAGGATGATTCGATCACGGCGGTCGTCACGGGTTATACCTCCGGAACGTTCAAACGGGACGGGTCGAGTTTCGTAGAGGGAAGTAGAGGAAGTAGTCGTTCTCGCGATGATCGCCGAGGGAAGTAGTGGTACACGGCGACGGTAGAGGAAGTAGTGTTTCGCGTTCGTTTGTAGTGGTACATCTCGTCATCGGAAGTGGTTGTACACACGAAGGTAGTCGAACTTGGCGGTTCCGTTACACACGTCTTCGGCGACGGTAGTTGTACACGTTTTTCGTAGATGTTCGGATCGACGGTAGCGGTACTTGAAGAATCCCGAAACGGACTTGGCGTCTTCGCGCGTAGGGGTACTTGTCGTTATCCACCTCGGATGTAATCGTTCCGCGTGAGTCGAACTTGACGATCCGAGGGGGTACTTGGCGCATCGTCGGGCACTTGTCGCATCATCGTGTAGTCGAACTTAGCGGCCTTGAGGAACCCACGGTGTCGGTACTTGGCGTTTCCGGTTCGGGCGTAGAGGTACTTGCAAAAACCGAGATGGTCTTGCGTATCCGAAGGGGTACGGGCAGATTCGTGTAGTTGAACTTGACGAAAACGGGTCTCCCAAAGACGTCGTGGTACTTGGCGAAAAATCCCGAAGCTGGCCCTGGCGTCCTGGTTGGGAGGTTGTGGAGGCAGGGGACTCCTGCCCCTTGTGGAGTTCCTGGTGGTCGCCACCACCGGAGGAGGCGGCAAGGGCGAGGGGGACCGGCGCAGGGAGCGGCGAGGGTCGCCGGAGATACTGCTGGCGGCGAGGGTCGCCGGAACGGAGGGGACGCAGGAGGCCGGGCGCGGTCACCATCACCGGCAGGGCCGCGGTGGGAGGAGACACGGGAGGCGGTGGTGCGGGACATGGGGGCTCCTACCCCTGCCAAAGACGGCGACGGAGGAGGGAAACGGCGAGATGGTCCTGGCCCGGTGGCGAGCCGAACGGAGGCGGGGCGAGGCGAGGACGACGACGAGCACGCCAGGACGGCGGCGCGCCGGACATGGGAGGCGGAGCTCCAGGGCCTCCGGCGAGGAGGTGGAAGGGACATGGCGCGAGGCGGGCGCTCCTGGTGGAGCTCGTCGGCGACGAGGAGGCCACCGGGGGTTCCGGCCTGGTCGCGCGGAGGAGCGGCGGGGATCGGGTTCGGCATCGGCGAGGCTGGCGATGGGGACGCGGGGAAGGAGAAGAGAGGCCGGCGGCGGCGGGAGGAGAAGAGAGGCCGGCTTGGAGGCGCCATGAGAGGCGAGAGGGAGAAGGAGATCGAGAGGAGGGAGGCGAGGAGATCGAGCGGGGGTTCGGGAGCGACTGCGCGAGGGAGGAGCGAGGGGATCGAGCCGATGTGGTGGCGCTACGGGATCGGGAGAGAGATGGCTGCGGGCTAGGGTTAGTTAGGGCACCGCCTGGGCCTTGGGCCTTAGAGGCCGGCTGGACTTGCTCCTCTCTCCCCCTATTCTCTTATTTTCCTTAGCAGAAAATCATTAGAGAAAAAAAAAGGAGAGAGGGAAGAAATTGCACACACGGATAATTTTCCCGGGCTCACAAAAATGAGCTCGATCTAGGAAAAATAGAAAGAGGCATGATTCAAAGATTTAAATTCAACTCAGTTGAATTTAATTCAAATGGGCTTGAACTAGGACTTGGTTTTTGAAGTGTCCAAAAATGTTGAGGATTTAGGTGGGGCTCCGGAAATTGACGAAATGATTTATTGGACAAAGTTTGAGGTCAAGACGTGAGATAACAAAGGCATGGGGAATTATTTCAAGTGGGTTATGGTTAATTCCAAATAAATGGAATAATTTCGTAATAGCTCCCTAATATCGGGAGGGTATGTTATAAAGAGAAATCACCATCATGAGTTCCCTCGATTTAAATAGATCAAAAGATCTATGCAATTTATTTAGAAGAGTTGCAAAAATTAATGATATGATGGCATGATGACATGATGCAATGCAAGAGATGACATGATGAAAGCACACACCAAACAAATCCCACGACAAACTCGAAAACCCTGGAAGGCAACTGAAGCTCCGGTCTTGGGGCGTCACAACACTCCACCACTACGAGAGGATCTCGTCCCGAGATCTAGAATGGCACCGGAGAAAAAACGGGAGAGGAAGAGGTAAAACAAAGTTGCTTCTTTGACAAACGAATGAAACCAAAGAACCTTGAGAGGTTGAACAAAATGAAAGAAAGAAAACAACGAAGATGAACAAGGTTGAAAACACTCTGTTATAAAAGAGGGACAAGGGATACGACGAAAACCAAGAGGTTTAGTGATAACATAGATATTGAAAGCACTCCGGTTAAAACTAGATAGAGAAGGAATAAGATTGATATAATTTGGGTAGCACTCCGACTAAAAGAAGAAGGAAAACTTGATAAGATGAAAAGAACTTGAAGAGAAGACACAACACTCCGGTTAAAAGGATAATGCAAGAAAAGAACATGATCTTGGCAAAACGAGACGATGGGTCGAAGAGAGCAACATCACAATGCCTCCGGAAACAATGCATGATCGATAGAAAGTTGGAATGAATAGAACGAAGAATGAAACTAACATCTCCACCATAAATGAATTTGAAAGAGCATCCTTACGAAGTAGGATTGAACGGAGTTGTTTGAAAAACAACAACGATAAGGATAAGCTTGTAGTGGGCTTATGAAAACATCTCAAAATTATGAGGTGAGCTTCTGCCACCAACGGAAACAATAGATTGGATTACGATCAACAAGAAGATGAAAACTTATTTCACCGAGAGGACAAATGAAGAACTTGGGTCCTTTATAAGCACCATAAATAGCAACAATCCTTAGGGAAAGCTTTAGGTGAAATATAGCCCAAGATAACTCCAATGAAGAGATTGATAGATTTAAAATACCTCATTCTTGACAACATGTGAATCATGAAACACGAACTCAAATTGTCAAGAATGACATAACACCACCTCAAATGATAAGGTAGAACGAATTGCACTTCGTAATGCAAGAAGAAGAATACTTGAACTCCTCAAAACAAAACATGTGTTGAACACCATGCTTATTTTAGAGTAGCTTGACGGATCTTAACTCCGAGAGAAATCTTGAAGAACAATTGAAGAATGAAAATAATCCTTAACGAACCACCATGTAGAGCCTCCATGAAGAACTCCGGTAAACAAAAGGATGATAGAAAGAAAGAGAAGTTGAAAACACAAGGTGAAGCCTTGCAATAATTTAGATGGATCTTCGTGATGATGAGAGCTTGGAACTCCGTGAAAAGAAAAGATGAAACAATTGAAACCGAGAATTTATTCATCATGAACAAACTCCGAAAGAAGGAATTCATCACTTGGATGAAACAAGAACAAGAATAAGAATTACATTATGCTGATCCTTCACCAATTAAATTGATGACAAGCAATGGATTTGGCATACTACTTATTCTCGTAGCAAGGATTAAGATAGATATGGCGCAAACTTGGGAAGGTCTTCAACGAACCACCGGTAGGATTGAAACAACGAATAAATTGATATGATAACAAAGGAAGTGAAATCTTGAACGAACCACCGTAAGAATTAAAAATGAACATAGCAAAGGCACAAATCACCGGGAAGAATTGGAAAACGAATGAAGATATTTGAGGGGATTTAGAAACATGAGAACGGAGAAATCATGAACTGATTAGATGATATTTCGACGATGCACCGGTGAGATTTGGAAAACAAGAGTTGAACGCTTGAATGGATAATTCTGAGATGATGGGCTCCGGAGAATCAAACTGAAAAGACTCCTGAAATGCTCCAGATGGGTGAAAAGAATTCTCACAATGGAAACAATTATGAGAATGGCACGAAGCTAGAACCATGAATCTTGAAGAGAATGAAGCAAGATTTAAGAGAAACTCTTCTTCGGTCTTCAAAATCCGAGAATGACGACGAGAAACACCACCATGAATTGTTGAGACACTCCGGAATGAAAATTAGAAAGGTTGAACCAACAATGAAAAGAATGTGAAAGATCTTGGAGAAAGACATTTGACTGATGACAATTCATTCTTACGTCAAACTTTGCAATGAATTTGGGAATAGCTCCTGAAAAATTAAAAGAGTTAGGTAAGATCCTGGGAAAAGACCTGTGGGTTAGGGCCCACTCAAAAGAACCACCGTTGAACAATTGTTTGAAATAGATATTGCACTGGTAGAATTAAATGGCTAGAATGAGATAACATCCTCAAAAGAACTTGAGTGAATTGAGAATGGAACCTAGAATCTTCTGAGATAACTTCAACACTCCGGAACAATTGAATAGCGAGAAGTGGATGATTAGGGGATGCATCGGCAAGAGAAAACATTTGTAACAAGGAAAAGAATATGATCAACACTGAAAACTTGACTTAAATCCACCGGAGAAGAAAATTAGAATGGAACAATGATAATGTAAAAGCTTCCTTAGCGTCTTCATGAGAAATCACCGGATAAAACAATAAAGGAAAAGAATGAAGAAACTTCACTCAACAAAATGGATACTTGATTAAGAAATCTGAGTCCTTGAAGAAAAAGGGTGGGAGGGCGGGAAAACAAACAACTTGGGTCGGATGAAACGAACACCGTTGAGAAAAAGCTTAGAATTGATCTCGCAAATGTTGAAATGATCGGATCCACTTAAGAGAAGCACGCCGGTTGGAAAAGAATTGACATGATAAGCTCAGTGATCAAGAAGGATTAGTATTCACATAGCAATATAAGAACACCAATTAGGAAAGGTATGGAATCAACACTTGGCATTGAAGCAACTTGAATACCACAAAACAAAACAAAACAAAGGATTTGGCTTGCAGAATAAGCCAGAAACAAACATATGATAGATCCCATATCGTATCATGTGTGTGTTGGAAAGATATCCTACGAGATACTTGAATTCCCACCTATAAACTCCCGAAACTTTCTGGTTATGCAATCTGGTGTTGGGGATACAGGGGACACAAAATATATCACCCAAACTAACAATACCTAGATCCAGCTGTATCCATCCGTCAACACATAACCAAGAAACCTTCGGAAATCGTGTACCTCGACCTTCGAAAAAAACATCCATTATACAAGTCATGGCAATACTCCCTTTTCGCCACAAGATCGGGCTATCGGGGTTATCTCACCAACAACTGCACAAAAGAGATTTCGATGTCGGTAAAACTCAGTATTCCAGAATCGCAACGATAAAATTGTGACGACAACACCTCGGAGCTCAACTCCCGGGACACTGCCACAACCCCTAAATGTCGAGGCACCAAGAACAATGTTCTCGTCACAAAACCATCGAACGATTCCAAGATACCAGCGTGATCCTAAAAAATTTTTAGTGAAATTTGAGGAGAGAAAAGTCAAAACTCTCGTCAGATACCTCACCAGAGCGACGAAGGACCGAGGAGTAAAAAGAATCCTACTCTCGATATATATAATCCTAAGACTCAAAACATTTTCCGTTCTAGACTCAACAACGTCAAGAAACAATCAAGTAGGGGCTCCTAAGTCGGGAAGGCTCGATTACCAACTTGAACGCCTCGATGCGGCTATATCTCCCACGTGTCGGCACGACTTAGAGGCATAACCGCATTGAAAGCAATGTCGCAAGTGAGGTAATCTTCACACAACCCATGTAATACATAAGGAAAGAGAAACATAGTTGGCTTACAATCGCCACTTCACACAATACATGAGTAAAACATTACATCATACAGATACAATCAAGTCCGACTACGGAACCAAAATAAAAGAAGACTACCCCAAATGCTACACAGATCCCGATCGTCCCAACTGGCTCCACTCTTGATCAGCTGAAACGAAACAACACAACGCACAAAGATCTTCATCGAGCTCCTCCTTGAGCTCAGGTGCATCACCGCACGGTTTCATCGGCACCGCAAACTGGTTTTGAAGTATCTGTGAGTCACGGGACTCAACAATCTCACACCATGAGATCAAGACTATTTAAGCTTAAAGGTAGGACAGGGTAGTGAGGTGGAGCTGCAGCAAGCGACTAGCATATATGGTGGCTAACATACGCAAAAGAGAGCGAGAAGAGGAGGCAAAGCACGGTCGAACAACTATGATCAAGAAGTGATCCTGAACTCCTACTTACGTCAAACATAACCCAGAAACCGTGTTCTCCTCTCGATCAACCCCAAAAAGAGACACTCACGGTTACGCACACGGTTGGTGTATTTTAATTAAGATCAACTTCGGGTTTTCTACAACCGGACATTAACAAATTCCCATCTGCCACATAACCGCGGGCACGGCTTTCGAAAGTTCAAACCCTGCAGGGGTGTCCCAACTTAGCCCATGATAAGCTCTCGCGATCAACGAAGGATATTCCTTCTCCCGGAAGACCCGATCAGTTTCGAATCCGGCTACAAGACATTTCACAGCAATAAAACAAGACCAGCAAAGCCGCCGGATGTGCCGACAAATCCTGATAGGAGCTGCACATATCTCGGTCTCGTGGCACACCGGATTGTCCAAACTTCCGTAGGCCAACCCAGAGTTGCCCTCGGTACACCGGCGGTCGACAGTTTGGACCAACACTCACGACGAGCACCGCCCGGGGGTAATAAGATGACCCTTGGGCTCCGAAACCCAAGGAAAAGGGCATAGGTGAGGCAAAAGGTAAAACCAATGTTGGGCCTTGCTGGAAAAGTCTTATTCAAAGCGAACTGTCAAGGGGTCCCATAAATCACCCGACCGCGTTAGGGACGCAAAATCCGGGAACATAACACCGTATGACGGAAACTAGGGCGGCAAGAGTGGAACAAAACACCAGGCATAAGGCCGAGCCTTCCACCCT
Source organism: Aegilops longissima (assembly GCA_021605205.1). Lineage (NCBI taxonomy): Eukaryota > Viridiplantae > Streptophyta > Magnoliopsida > Poales > Poaceae > Aegilops > Aegilops longissima. The sequence continues at coordinate 92,082,136 of CM038681.1, forward strand.
TTACCAAGTATATAGATGCATTAATAATATAAGATATATTGTGATATCCCAACAAATAAACATGTTCCAACAAGGAACAACATCTCCATGTTCCAACGAGGAACAAACTTCATCTTCACCTGCAACTAACAACGCTATAAGAGGTGCTGAGCAAAGCGGTAACATAGCCAAACAACGGTTTGCTAGGAAAGGATGGTTAGAGGTTTGACATGGCAATATGGGTGGCATGATATAGCAAGGGTAGGCATCGTAGCATAGGCATAGCAAAAGAGCGAGCATCTAGCAAGCAAAGATAGAAGTGATTTCGAGGGTATGGTCATCTTGCCTGAAATCCCGCAAGGAAGAAGAACGAGTCCATGAAGAAGACAAACGGACGAGGTCGAATGAATCCTCACAACTCCGGAACGGAACCGAAGCTAACGAGAGAAGCAAACCGGAAAGAAACAAACAACATAGTAAACACACAAGCATAAACATGGCATGATGCACAATCAAGTATGATGCATGTCCGGTTTAATGAGGCATGGCATGGCAATGTGCACAAACAAAACTACAAGTTAAATGGAGCCCAATATGCAACGAGTTGCATATTGACGGAACACCACATCACTTATTTAGTTCTCTCTCGGTTAGGTACTCAACAATATTAAATGTTGTTAAACATGGCAAGAGGTGAAGCATATTGAAACTACCTATCTAGGCAAGTTTAAATGAGGCCGAAACAACGAACAACAATTCCGAAAATCCCCATATGCAAATTATGGATTTGGAACAGATCTGACCTAAAGCATATTTTAGAGTTGTTAAACATGCAAAGTAATGCTACCATGATAAACTAGGCATTTTTCTACCCCATTTACATATATAATTTATTTAAAATGGAGCTACGGTTATTTAGTTATGAAATAAATCATTTTAACATGGCATTTAAGCAAATTAATGCAAACAACAATATTAAACATTTAAATGTTGTTATCATGATGCGGATGACATGTGCAAGTTTATGCAATTTTTATGAAAACGTTGACATGAACATCATATGAAGCATTATGTCACCGTGGTGGAAGAAAGGGGTGCCACGGCAACGAATCCGAAAATGATGCCACGGCAACATATCGGTTCCGATAACTCGATTGAGATATCGGTACAAAGGAAAGCGTGACGGAAGCGAGTCATGCAAGAAGGTGGGGTGATCCCGGATTCCGGGTTCCCACGGAACGGTGGCATGGCAAAAGAGGGGCATCGCAAGGATGATTCGATCACGGCGGTCGTCACGGGTTATACCTCCGGAACGTTCAAACGGGACGGGTCGAGTTTCGTAGAGGGAAGTAGAGGAAGTAGTCGTTCTCGCGATGATCGCCGAGGGAAATAGTGGTACACGGCGACGGTAGAGGAAGTAGTGTTTCGCGTTCGTTTGTAGTGGTACATCTCGTCATCGGAAGTGGTTGTACACACGAAGGTAGTCGAACTTGGCGGTTCCGTTACACACGTCTTCGGCGACGGTAGTTGTACACGTTTTTCGTAGATGTTCGGATCGACGGTAGCGGTACTTGAAGAATCCCGAAACGGACTTGGCGTCTTCGCGCGTAGGGGTACTTGTCGTTATCCACCTCGGATGTAATCGTTCCCGCGTAGTCGAACTTGACGATCCGAGGGGGTACTTGGCGCATCGTCGGGGCACTTGTCGCATCATCGTGTAGTCGAACTTAGCGGCCTTGAGGAACCCACGGTGTCGGTACTTGGCGTTTCCGGTTCGGGCGTAGAGGTACTTGCAAAAACCGAGATGGTCTTGCGTATCCGAAGGGGTACGGGCAGATTCGTGTAGTTGAACTTGACGAAAACGGGTCTCCCAAAGACGCCGTGGTACTTGGCGAAAAATCCCGGCTGGCCTCAAGGCCCTGGTTGGGAGGTTGTGGAGGCAGGGGACTCCTGCCCTTGTGGAGTTCTGGTGGTCGCCACCACCGGAGGAGGCGGCAAGGCGAGGGGACCGGCGCAGGAGCGGCGAGGGTCGCGGAGATATCGCTGGCGGCGAGGGTCGCCGAACGGAGGGGACGCAGGAGGCCGGGCGCGGTCACCATCACCGGCAGGGCTGCGCGGGAGGAGACACGGAGGCGGTGGTGCGGGACATGGGGCTCCTACCCCTGCCAAAGACGGCGACGGAGGAGGGAAACGGCGAGATGGTCCTGGCCCGGTGGCGAGCCGAACGGAGGCGGGGCGAGGCGAGGACGACGACGAACACGCCAGGACGGCGGCGCGCGGGACATGGGAGGCGGAGCTCCAGGGCCTCCGGCGAGGAGGTGGAAGGGACATGGCGCGAGGCGGGCGCTCCTGGTGGAGCTCGTCGGCGACGAGGAGGCCACCGGGGTTCCGCCTGGTCGCGCGGAGGAGCGGGGGATCGGGTTCGGCATCGGCGAGGCTGGCGATGGGGACGGGGAAGGAGAAGAGAGGCCGGCGGCGGCGGGAGGAGAAGAGAGGCCGGCTTGGAGGCGCCATGAGAGGCGAGAGGGAGAAGGAGATCGAGAGGAGGGAGGCGAGGAGATCGAGCGGGGGTTCGGGAGCGACTGCGCGAGGGAGGAGCGAGGGGATCGAGCCGATGTGGTGGCGCTATGGATCGGGAGAGAGATGGCTGCGGGCTAGGGTTAGTTAGGGCACCGCCTGGGCCTTGGGCCTTAGAGGCCGGCTGGACTTGCTCCTCTCTCCCCCTATTCTCTTATTTTCCTTAGCAGAAAATCATTAGAGAAAAAAAAAGGAGAGAGGGAAGAAATTGCACACACGGATAATTTTCCCGGGCTCACAAAAATGAGCTCGATCTAGGAAAAATAGAAAGAGGCATGATTCAAAGATTTAAATTCAACTCAGTTGAATTTAATTCAAATGGGCTTGAACTAGGACTTGGTTTTTGAAGTGTCCAAAAATGTTGAGGATTTAGGTGGGGCTCCGGAAATTGACGAAATGATTTATTGGACAAAGTTTGAGGTCAAGACGTGAGATAACAAAGGCATGGGGAATTATTTCAAGTGGGTTATGGTTAATTCCAAATAAATGGAATAATTTCGTAATAGCTCCCTAATATCGGGAGGGTATGTTATAAAGAGAAATCACCATCATGAGTTCCCTCGATTTAAATAGATCAAAAGATCTATGCAATTTATTTAGAAGAGTTGCAAAAATTGATGATATGATGGCATGATGACATGATGCAATGCAAGAGATGACATGATGAAAGCACACACCAAACAAATCCCACGACAAACTCGGAAACCCTGGAAGGCAACTGAAGCTCCGGTCTTGGGGCGTCACAGTAGTGTTTCATTATAAGACTACCACGTGATCATGCCTGTCTTGGACAGTGTGTTCACAGGTGTGTAGCAGAACCAACTCATGTTTTGGAGCTTGCTATCGTAGTTCATTTCCCGAGAATCTCGCAACGCCATCTCGTCGAATCATGTTGCAAACGTTCTTTTAGACATGCTGAGTCTGAAGTATCCTGACACCAACCAGTTCTGAATCTCAGGCAGATATGATGGTTGGAACATTCCCAGCATTAGCACCTTGTCCCTAGCTTGCACCGCCATTGTGCCATCCAACCATGGGCTACCCTTCTCCGTAACTTCTGGTCGATCGCCTCAACAAAGGGTCCTACCATGGGTCCCATCCATTTCCGATGATAAGCAAAATCATTCATTGCGTTGTCTTCGACAAGGTAGTCCACATCATTCATTCTAGTCCGAGTATGCCATTCCTTCGAGATCCTTCACATGATCGTTTGTGATTGCCTTAGGCTGGTATAAAGGGTTTCAATGAACTCTGAATCAAAAGTAATTCTTTTTGCCACTTAAGGGGATATTTCTACGAGTCACCTTCCCTAAGGTGCCCTGTTATGGTATCATGGCAACCCAACTCCTCGCTACATCGACAACGGTTCACCACCTTCTTAAGTGTGGCATTGTTGCCTACCTTCTGAACCTTCGTCATCTGTCTTACACCATCACTCTAGTTTTATGCTCCGTGTCTCAGCTTGAGAGATGTTTCCATGTCTCAATCCATGAGTTGATCCTAAGTTGTTCGATCTTCGAGGAGATCGATCCTTCTAGAGTTCTCCCTTTCCTCTCGTTGTCATGGTAGCTGGAGTTCTCAGAGCAAGTCGTCGAGACAATGATGATGAAGGAATCGACGTTCCTATGAATTGCAAGTTGGATCTTGAAGATCATGATAGCTTTGTGACCCCTCTGTCTTCTTACCTCACGTCTTGAATCTCGGGACGAGATTCTTGTTTAGTGGGGGCGAGTTGTCACATCCCTAGCTTCTGGTATTGCACCTAGCTTCATGTGTGCATCATGTTTAAATTTTGCTTAAACTTGAAATGGGGATGTTCAAACCCTAGCATTAAATGAACTCAACTAGGGTGGATCAAAATCTTTTTCAATAAACCCAAAAAGTTCCTAAGAAAAGTTCATGATTTCTGGTTAAGGTGGAAACCTCTGCCAAAAATGATGAATATATTCTTAGACCATTTTTGGATTTTTGAATTAACTCATATTGTATTTGAATTGGGGCCTTTAAATGCTATATATATTTTGGATGCTCCAAAAATGTTGGAAATTGTTAAGGGTCACTGAAATAATTCAGAAAGCACCCATAATTGTTTCCAGGATTTTATGAAATGGTTTGGTATTATTACTGAATCAAAACAAATAGCCAAAAACTAGAAAACAGAAAGTAATAGAAAAACAAGCGAGAGAAAGGAACCTACCAAACTCACCTACCCTTACCTGGCCGGCCCGTTGGCAGCCCAGCTCTGTTGGCCAGCCCAGCAGCCTTCCCCCCTGTCGTCTTCCTCGCGCCAGTGGGCAGCGCGCGTGGCAGACGCACGCCGGCACGCGCCCGGCTACCTCCTGCTTGCCGCCGACCGCCTATTGCTCGCTACGGACGCCACGCACTTCTGGTCCTCTCCTCGCTCCCTCGCTTTTCCCTCCCGATCCTCTCTCTCGCCACCGAAACCGCCCATCGCCGCCGTTCGCCGTTGCCGCGACCACCGCCGTCCCGACGACACCCCGAGCAGTCTACAAGCTCCGCCCCGATGCCCTCTTCCTCCTCACCGATCCTCAAGACGCCGGAAGCCCTGGACGCCGCTAACATCGCCGTTTCCCTCATCGGCCACCGGAGATCGCCGCCGCCCGTACGTCGCCTCCGACGCTTCCCCGAGCCATCCGACACCGCCAAACGACGCGCTGTGAGCCACGCCGCCTTTTCCCCCTGTTCTCGCCGTTTCGCTCGCTCCTAGTCGTACCCTCCACCGCATCCGTGAGCTTGGTTCCGCCGGCCATGCCGCCGCCGTGGCCACAGGCCCTACATCCCGCACACGAGCACTCCATCATGCTCAGAACGTCTACACGAGCCCGTAGCACGCCTCAGCTCGCCTTCCCGTGCCCCTAGTGGTCGCTCGCATCATCGCCGTAGCTCCGGCCGCCGCACTTGCCGTCGCCGCCGTCGCCGTAGTGCGCCCCAGCTGCTGCCGCTTGCTGTTATGGATGCGCGCGAGCCTGGGCGTCTCGTGGATGCCCTCGGCCGGCCGGCAAAACCCGACGCCCTCCGCCGTGTCGTGCGTCGCCGGCGTCGAGTCGCCGGCAGGTTTTGACCCAGTTGACCCGGGTTTGACCACCGTTTGACCCCAGTGGGTACTGACGTGTGGGCCCGCCCTGCTAATTAAACCTAGGATTAGGACTAACTAAAATTAGTTAGTCTAATGACTCTGACCCGTGGGTCCCGCGCCACAGGTTTGACTCTGGTCAACCCTGTTGACTTGCTGATGTCACACAGGCGTCATGCACGCAGTAAAGTATTTCTGCAATTAAAATAAATCAGGAAATGATTTATAAATTTCAGAAAATACCCCAAACTTCTAAAAATCATATAAAATAAACCGTAACTCCAAATCAAATAAATTATATATGAAAAATGATCAGAAAAATATGAAGAATCTGATTATGCCATGATCATGCATGTTTGAACAAGTTAACCTAACTGAATATGACAAATGCTGATTAGGGCAATTTATGAAATAACATTTGGAGTTGGAATTTGTTCTTATTCGAGTTCCACTTCAATTAACTTGGCTAGATATTGCATTAGGTGAATTCAGTACCTTAACATGACATGTAATTCATGTGAATGTGCATTGCATTGATTGTGTTCTTCCTTGTTTGCCGGTGTTTGTCCCCTCTCCATAGACGTGGTTCCGACGATGTGATCGATGACACCGATGAAGAACTATAATATCTTCAGAAGTTCCAGGCAAGCAAAACCCCCTTGTTCATTCCGATACAATCCCACTCTCTCGCTGCTGCTCTCTTTTACTGCATTAGGACAACAATGATTCATTTGTTACTTGCTGCGGTAGTTGAACCCCTTTATCCTCTGCATGACCTGTCATTGCCACAGTAAATAGATGAAACCCACTAGCATGACAAGGAGTTGTTTGAGCCCTGATGTGCCTACTCATTCATGCTTGTTTGTCATGCCTGCTATTGCTTAGAGTTGTGTCAGGTCTGATTCATCGGGGATGAATCAGAGGTGTATGAACATGTCCTACTGTTGAGAGCTAAGTGTGTGAAAACGATTTGGTAAAGGTAGCGGTGAGAGGCCATGTAGGAGTACATGGTGGGTTGTCTCATTGAAACCGTCCTCAGGAACCGAGTTCTGTGTTTGTGATCCATGAACAGTTACTACCACACATTGGAATGCTTAAGTGCCCCTCTCGACTTATTAATCAACTTGATCTCTATCCAGGAGTTGCAACTAGTTTCTGGTGTTTGTAGGTAGTGTTAGTAGTCTACCAAGTGGCACCCGGTACAGGTGGGATTGGGACAGACTAGGCACAGTGGCCCGGTGTACCAAGTGGCACCCGGTTGGTGGGCTTGGGAACCCTGCACACATCGTTTGGGGCCGTGAGCGACACCCCGGCCTGATCTCCTTGCGGATGGAACCCGAATAGGTGATAAACCTGGACTAGAGACTTGTGTGGTTAGTCAGGTCGTGGCCGACTCCCTCGCCAGGTTTCCGCTTGAAGGTTGCCGAGGTACATGACGTGTACAGGGCGATAAGTGGCGAGAGCGTGTGTGAAGAAGTACACCCCTGCAGGGTCATCATTATCTATTCGAATAGTCGGATTCCTCGGATATGGAAACTTGGACCCCTTGCATAGTTCATAGACAAGTGAAAGTGGATACTCTAAAACTCGCAAGATAAGCGTGAGTGCTATGGATGGCGTTCTCGTAGGGAGATGGGTATCACGCCCAATATGCGACCCTATCCAAAAGGAACTCGACGGTCCCACCAAGGATAGACCCGCATATTGAAACGCTTTTGCAAGGTGGATATCATCACATCAACATTACATAATAGCGGGGGTATATCCAATACATACAATGTCACATGAATACAACAATACAACAATTCAACATACAAGAACAACATCCGACTACAGATGAAACATAAACAGAAACTCAAACAATATCCACACTGCCAGCCCAGGCTGCCGACCTGGAACCTATCCCCTGATCGAAGAAGCAGAAGAAGAACTCCAACACAAGTAAACAACGCTCTCGCGTCATGATCATCGCAAACCTGCACCTGCAACTGATGGTGTAGTAATCTGTGAGCCACGAGGACTCAGCAATCCCATTACCATGGGTATCAAGACTAGCAAAGCTTAGTGGGAAAGGAAGGGGTAAAGTGGTGAGGTTGCAGCAGCAACTAAGCATGTATGGTGGCTAACATACGCAAATGAGAGCGAGAAGAGAAACAAAGGAACGGTCGTCAACTAGTAATGATCAAGAAGTGATCCTGAACTCCTACTTACGCCAAACATAACCCAGAAACCGTGTTCTCCTCTCGATCAACCCCGAAAAGAGACACTCGCGGTTATGCACACGGTTGGTGTATTTTAGAAGAGTTTGCTTCAAGTTTACTACAACCGGATATCAACAAATTCCCATCTGCCACATAACCGCGGGCACGGCTCTCGAAAGTTTATACCTGCAGGGTGTCCCAACTTAGCCCATGATAAGCTCTCGCGATCAACGAAGGATATTCCTTCTCCCGGGAAGACCCGATCAGTCTCGGAATCCGGCTACAAGACATTTCGATAGTAATAAAACAAGACCAGCAAAGTCACCCGTATGTGCCGACAAATCCCGATAGGAGTCGCACGTACCTCGTTCTCGTGGCACACCGGATAAGTCAAGCTACGAGTAAAACCAAGCCTCGAGTTTCCCGTGGTGGCCCAAGAAGTTGCTCGGTTCGGACCAACACTCGAAGGAGCACCGCCCGGGGGCTAAAATAAAGATGACCCTTGGGCCCGAAACCCAAGGGAAAAATGGCATAGGTGAGGCAAATGGTAAAACCAATGTTGGGCCTTCTTTGGAGGAGTCTTATTCAAAGCGAACTGTCAAGGGGTCCCATAAATCACCCAACCGCGTTAGGGACGCAAAATCCGGGAACATAATACCGATATGACGGAAACTAGGCGGCAAGAGTGGAACAAAACACTGCATAAGGCCGAGCCTTCCACCCTTTACCAAGTATATAGATGCATTAATTAAATAAGATATATTGTGATATCCCAACAAGTAAACATGTTCCAACAAGGAACAACATCTCCATGTTCCAACAAGGAACAAACTTCATCTTCACCTGCAACTAACAACGCTATAAGAGGGGCTGAGCAAAGCGGTAACATAGCCAAACAACGGTTAGCTAGGAAGGGCGCAAAAGGTTAGAGGCTGACATGTCAATTTGGGAGGCTTGAGGAACAAGTGATAGGTAGCGCATCATAGCGACAGAACGAAACAACTAGCATAGCAATGATAGTAGTGAGATCCAGGGTAGCGGTCATCTTGCCTGAAATCCCGCAAGGAAGAAGAATGAGTCCAGGAAGAAGATGAAGCCACGAAGACGAACCAAGCGTAGACGAACGAATCCTCACGCTCGCAACGAAACGGGAACTATCGAGAAGAAGCACACAACAAGGTAAACACACCACACATACACAAGACATGATGCACAACAATCATGATGCATGACAAGGCTACATGAAGCTACTCATGGCAAGAGATGATGCATACAAGAGCAACACATCAAAGCAAGTTTAAATGAGGCCGGAAACAACATAGAACAACTCCGGTAAGTCCTCATATGCAAATTTCGAAATTGGTCCAGATCTGAATAAACCTTATGTTCAAGTTGTTAAACAGAAATTTAAGATGTACCAAGATGATCTACACGAAATTCTAGTCAAGTTACATATAAAGTTCATTAGATTCGGAGCTACGGCCTAGAAGATATGAGGAAAACAAGTTAAACATGGCATTGATGCAAAATGCATACAAACCTCAAGCAAACACTCTCAAAACAAGGATGCAACATGATAATATGAAAATACATGCAAAATCACGCAAGTTTCATATAGAGCACACTCAAAACGGAGCAACAGTGCAACACATACACTCTATACAAGGCATAAGAACAATCTGTTCATAACAGCAAGTAGGCATATTGCAAGCACCTAAACAACAAGCTACAGCATCTTAACAAGAAAACAAAAGGCATGGACATGATGTACAGGTAAAGCATGACAAAACATGAACACTGATCTATCTCCAGAAATCACTAGAACATGCTCAAAAAGACATGGCAAGGTTGCAGATAATAACAGGTTCACAGACTTAGCAAATTCACGTGACATGGCGAAATAACATCAAAGTTAACATGTTCAGAGCTATGAAACCACATGTTACAGCAAGCTATCAAGTCAAACTAGGGCATGGAATGAATCTACTAAAAGCATATAACAAAAGTCCCTTAGTGACCATAAGCCAAAGGGATCGAAAAATACGATTTGCAAGCATGTGAATATAGCAAAAACATAAACAGATTCAGACTTAGTGCAAAACTGGAGCATGGCATAAACAGATAACAAGTAGGCATGTTTACGAGCTCGATGCACTCACTACGAGGCATTGAATGACAAACTAATCATGCACCCAGAAACTAGACATGGCATAGAAGCTAGACATGGTAAGAACAACAACATAGCATGCAAGGATCAACTACAACAACCTTGGCAAAATTGAATAACATGTAAACAATCTGCCAGGAACATTTTATAGCAAAAGTAGAGCTAGATTGAGTCAAGCTAGTGTGCTCCATAATTGCAAACAGAGGCATGGATGGATAAAGCATAACCATATGTAAAAAACATCCTTAGTGAACATCTCCAGATTATGCATAGAATGACTTGTAGAAGCAGGTTCACATAGCATCATGATATAGCAGATTCAGACATGCAAAACAGCAACAACAAGTACCCTACTTAACAAGCTCGATGCACTCACTAAAGGAATCACAAAAATACATGGCATACACCCCTGTGAAGATGGCATGACATAGCACAAAACACATGTAGACATTAACCTCATAGGATGCACACATCAATCATGGCAAAAATGACAAATCACCAAGTTATAACAGTTTCAGCAGGTTAACATCATATAGCACTCTTGCAACGACGATTTTCAGGCAACAAGATGAGCTTAAATGAAAATTATTCAATGGAATGAAATGTAGAGCATCTCACAACGAACAATTTGACATATCACACGCACAAAACGGAGCAGTATGCAAGGAGATATGACATGACCAAAATGCACACATGGAGTTGGAAATCTGGGGACTTAGCAGAAATATACCATGCCGAAAGTCAACCCGGGATGAGGAGATCCCGGGACGGAGGAATCCGGGATGGGGACGGCGTTTGGATGAGATCCCGGTGGATCTCATCCACCTTCTTCTTCGGCGAGGAGGAGGCGGCGCCGGCGAGCTACTCCGGCGAGGAAGAGGCGGCGGGGAGGAGGCCGGGCGAGGCCACGGCGCGCGGGGCCAGCGAGGGAGGCGCGCCGAGCGGCGGAGGAGGCGGGCGGGCGGCGCCGTGGCTAGGGCGCGCGAGTTTCAGGGACAGCGACTTCATGCGCGTGCGCGGTGGCGCGGCGAAGATCGGCGGAGGCGGGCGCCGGGAGCGAGCGCAGCGCGTGGGGCGCGGGAGACGGCCGGCGAGATCCGCCGCGGCCTTGAGCGGGCAGGGCGGCGCAGCAGCACGCCAGCCTGAACCAGCGGACGGAGGCGAAGCGGGCCTCGCTGGTTCGCGACGGCTGGCGGGCCGCGGCGAACGGGGAGGCCGGAGTGCCACATGGCACGACCGGATTGGCGTGGGCGCGGCGGGCGTGTCCGGCCGCCGGGCGGACATGTCCGGCGGCGCGGAGGGAGAGATCTAGGGTTTCGGGGGGATTTCATCCGCAAATTTCGGGGGAAGGGGCATATTTATAGATAGAGGGAGCTAGGAGAGTCCAAATGAGGAGCGGTTTTCGCCCACACGATCGTGATCGAACGACCGAGAGCATGGAGGGGAGTTTGCTGGGTTTTAGGCCACTTTGAAAGGGGTGTTGGGCTGCAAAGACAAAGAGGCTTTTGCGGTTACCCGGTTAACCATTGGAGTATCAAACGACCTCCAAATGATCCGAAACTTGACAGGCGGTCTACCGGTGTTATACCAAGGCCGCTTGGCAAACCTCGGTCCATTCCGAGACTGTTAAACACCCGCACACGAAAAGAGGCAAAAGGGGACGCCGGGTGACATAGGAGTGCCGGATTGCAAAACGGACAACGGGGAAAATGCTCGGATGCAAGAGACGAACACGTTTGCAAAATGAAATGCACATGATCATGGCAACGACGGCGAATAACTGGCAGACACCTGGCGCATCAAATCCGGGGCGTTACAACACTCCTCCACTAACAAGAGATCTCGTCCCGAGATCTTAGGACCGAGACGGAAGGGAAAAGGGATGAGGTGAAATAAAAACTCAAGAGAAGAAGCAAAGAATCGAGAGCACTCGAGAAGAAGAGAGGAACGACGAGAATGACGAGCATCGAAACTCATGGAATCAAGATAGAATCTGAAAGCACTCCGGTTAGAACAAGATAAGAAATGAATAAGATTGAAAGGATTTAGGCAAGCACTCCGGTTGAACAAGGAAAGAATAGAATATGAACTTGAGAGGATGGAATGATACTTGATGAAGACATGACACAAAACCTCCGAAAAGAATTAAAATAGTTGAATGAAAAGAATGGAGAAGAAAATGACAACTTGTGCCACGAATGGAATTGAAAGCAACCTTAGAAGAAGGATTGAACGGAGTTGTTGAGAAAATCAACCACGAAAGAATAAGCTTGTTGTGGACTTATGGAAAACATCTCAAAATTAATGAGGTGATAACCGGCCGCAAACGGAAATGATTGAAAGGCTGAGAAGAACTAAGAAATGCAAAACTCCACTTCAAAAGAATACGGAGAATTATTTGCACTTTGAGAAGCAAGAAGAAGGATACTTGAGCTCCACCAACTATAATCTTGATGAACTCTTGAAGAATGAATTAAATCATGAAGAACCACCATGAAGAACTCCGGTAACAAAAAGGATGACGAGATAAAATGAAGGATGAAAGAATAGAAGAACGTTGCGATGATTTAAATGGAGGTTCTGACGAAATGGCCGAGGAAATTTGAACTCCGGAAAAGAAAAGATGAAAACACTTGGAACTAGAATTTATTCATGAAGAACAAACTCCGAAGGAAGGGGATTAATCACTTTGAGGAAATAAGAATAAGATTTATTGTATGCTTATCCTTCATCAAATTAAATTGATGACAAGCAATGGATTTTGCATATTACTTATTCTGCTTGAAAAAGGATTGAGAAGTGACATAGCGCCACCTTGAGAAGGTCTTCATGAACCACCGGTAGGATTCGAAACAACGAATGGATTAAAATGATAATCAAGGAAAAAGAATCTTGAACGAGCCACCGTAAGAATTCGAAATGACTGATGAAAAAGAAATAATCACCGGGAAGAATTAGAAGAACAAATAAGCAAGAGGGGATTTAGATGCAAAAGAACAAAGAGATCATGAGCTGATTAAAGAACACTTGAACGAGGCGCCGGGATAAATAAAGAACGATAACTGGAATGATGGCCTCCGGTGAAAAGAAATAGAAAAACAACTCCTGACATACTCTGGCTGGGTAAGAAAGAATATCTGACAAACGGAATAATTCGAGAGGATAGCATGAAGCTAGAACCACGAATCTTCGGGAGAACGGGCAAGATTTAGAGGAAAAATTCTCTTCAATCTTCAAATGATGACGAGAAACACCACCAAAATTAATGAGATACTCCGGAAGAATGAAAAATAGAGAGGTTGAGCCAACAATGAAATGATTTGAAATTGATCTTGGAAAAGGCATGTGACTGATGGAATCCATTCTTACGTCACACTTCAAAAGAATTGAGAATAACTCCGGAAGAATTAGAAGAGTCAGGTAAGATCCTGGGAAAAGACCTATGGGTTAGGGCCCACTAAAAGAAAACACCGTTGAAAGGGATGTTGAACAGATAGATGATGCACCGGAAGAACTGAAAAATTTGAATGAGGTGACAACCTCGAATTAATTGGAACACAGACGAATCTCCTGAGATGTCTTGAACGCTCCGGAAGGATAAACTGGCGAGAGGCGAACGAGCAAATGGAAATATTAGAGCTGAGGGAAAGAATACGATCGCCAACGAAAAACTTGAATTGAATCCACCAGAGAAGAAAAATAGATGGATAATGACGAACGAGACGAGAATTCACCAGTTGAAATGATTGAGGGAAGACTAAAAAGGCTCCATACGAATGAAATAGCTGGTCGAGAGAGAGTCAGATTCTGGGAAGAAAAGGGTGGGAGGGCGGGAAAACAAAGGCAATTTGTAAGGGGAAATCGACGAATATCTTGAAGAGAAAACACCGGTTGAAATCATTGAGGAGAGAAAGCAAAGACTTCGCACGAGTAGGAAGCATACTCGATCACGGACTCCGGTTCCGAGAAGAAAAAAAGGGTGAGCGGGTGGGAAAAGAAGACAACTGAGGATTGAACTCAAAGATGAAGAGGCTCGAGTCGACTTGACGAAAATGCACCCCATGAAAAGAGAAGAGAACCAACGATCAAAAAACCAACTGCGTGAACCTAAAGAAAAATTTGAAGGGGAAGAGAAGTAATTCAAAACACCTACGTCAAGATTCCTCACCAGAGCGACGAAGGGGCTGAGAAGTAAAAAGAATTCCTACTCTCCGATATAACTAGACTCAGAAATCAGCTTTCTTCTAGACTCAACAACGGCCAAACTACACGATCAATCAAGGGGGCTCCTAGGGTCGGTCGAGGCTCTTTTACCAACTTATCACGCCCAATATGCGACCCTATCCAAAAGGAACTCGATGGTCCCACCAAGGATAGACCCACATATTGAAACGCTTTTGCAAGGTGGATATCTTCACATCAACATTACAAAATAGTGGGGGTATATCCAATACATACAATGTCACATGAATACAACAATACAACAATTCAACATACAAGAACAACATCCGACTACGGATGAAACAGAAACAGAAACTCAAACAATATCCACCCTGCCAGCCCAGGCTGCCGACCTGGAACCTATCCCCTGATCAAAGAAGCAGAAGAAGAACTCCAACACAAGTAAACAACGCTCTCGCGTCATGATCATCGCAAACCTGCACCTGCAACTGATGGTGTAGTAATTTGTGAGCCACGAGGACTCAGCAATCCCATTACCATGGGTATCAAGACTAGCAAAGCTTAGTGGGAAAGGAAGGGGTAAAGTGGTGAGGTTGCAGCAGCGACTAAGCATGTATGGTGGCTAACATACGCAAATGAGAGCGAGAAGAGAAACAAAGGAACGGTCGTCAACTAGTAATGATCAAGAAGTGATCCTGAACTCGTACTTACGCCAGACATAACCCAGAAACCGTGTTCTCCTCTCGATCAACCCCGAAAAGAGACACTCACGGTTACGCACACGGTTGGTGTATTTTAGAAGAGTTTGCTTCAAGTTTACTACAACGGATATCAACAAATTCCCATCTGCCACATAACCGCAGGCACGGCTCTCGAAAGTTTATACCTGCAGGGTGTCCCAACTTAGCCCATGATAAGCTCTCGCGATCAGCGAAGGATATTCTTCTCCCGGAAGACCCGATCAGTCTCGGAATCCGGCTACAAGAAATTTCGACAGTAATAAAACAAGACCAGCAAAGCCGCCCGGATGTGCCGACAAATCCCAATAGGAGTCGCACGTACCTCGTTCTCAGGGCACATCGGATAACTCAAGCTACGAGTAAAACCAAGCCTCGAAGTTTCCCGTGGTGGCCCCAAGAAGTCTGCTCGGTTCGGACCAACACTCGAAGGAGCACCGCCCGGGGGCTAAAATAAAGATGACCCTTGGGCTCCGAAACCCAAGGGAAAACGGCATAGGTGAGGCAAATGGTAAAACCAATGTTGGGCCTTCTGGAGGAGTCTTATTCAAAGCGAACTGTCAAGGGGTCCCATAAATCACCCAACCGCGTTAGGGACGCAAAATCCGGGAACATAATACCGATATGACGGAAACTAGGGCGGCAAGAGTGGAAAAAACACTAGGCATAAGGCCGAGCCTTCCACCCTTTACCAAGTATATAGATGCATTAATTAAATAAGATATATTGTGATATCCCAACAAGTAAACATGTTCCAACAAGGAACAACATCTCCATGTTCAACAAGGAACAAACTTCATCTTCACCTGCAACTAACAACGCTATAAGAGGGCTGAGCAAAGCGGTAACATAGCCAAACAACGGTTTGCTAGGAAGGGTGCAAAAGGTTAGAGGCGACATGTCAATTTGGGAGGCTTGAGGAACAAGTGATAGGTAGCGCATCATAGCGATAGAACGAAACAACTAGCATAGCAATGATAGTAGTGAGATCCAGGTAGCGGTCATCTTGCCTGAAATCCCGCAAGGAAGAAGAACGATTCCATGAAGAAGATGAAGCCACGAAGACGAACCAAGCGTGAGCGAATGAATCCTCACGCCATAGCAAGCGGGAACTATCGAGAAGAAGCACCCAACAAGGTAAACACACCACACATAGACAAGACATGATGCACAACAATCATGATGCATGACAAGGCTACATGAAGCTACTCATGGCAAGAGATGATGCATACAAGAGCAACACATCAAAGCATGTTTAAATGAGGCCGGAAACAACATAGAACAACTCCGGTAAGTCCTCATATGCAAATTTCGAAATTGGTCCAGATCTGAATAAACCTTATGTTCAAGTTGTTAAACAGCAATTTAAGATGCACCAAGATGATCTACACGAAATTCTAGTCAAGTTACATATAAAGTTCATTAGATTCGGAGCTACGGCCTAGAAGATATGAGCAAAACAAGTTAAACATGGCATTGATGCAAAATGCATACAAACCTCAAGCAAACACTCTCAAAACAAGGATGCAACATGATAATATGAAACTACATGCAAAATGACGCAAGTTTCATATAGAGCACACTCAAAACGGAGCAACGGTGCAACACATACACTCTATACAAGGCATAACAACAATCTTTCCATAACAGCAAGTAGGCATATTGCAAAAACCTAAACAACAAGATACAACATCTTAACAAGAAAACAAAAGGCATGGACATGATGTACAGGTAAAGCATGACAAAACATGAACACTGAGCTATCTCCAGAAATCACTAGAACATGCTCAAAAAGACATGGCAAGGTTGCAGATAATAACAGGTTCACAGACTTAGCAGAATTCACAGGACATGGCAGAAATAACATCAGGTTAACATGTTCAGAGCTATGAAACCACATGTTACAGCAATCTATCAAGTCAAACTAGGGCATGGAATGAATCTACTCAAATCATATAACAAAAGTCCCTTAGTAACCATAAGCCAAAAGGGATCAGAAAATACAGTTGCAAGCATGTGAATATAGCAAAAACATAAACAGATTCAGACTTGGTGCAAAACTGGAGCATGGCATAAACAGATAACAAGTAGGCATGTTTACGAGCTCGATGCACTCACTACGAGGCATTGAATGACAAACTAAGCATGCACCCAGCAACTAGACATGGCATAGAAGCTATACATGGTAAGAACAACAACATAGCATGCAAGGATCAACTACAACAACCTTGGCAAAATTGAATAACATGTAAACAATCTGCCAGGAACATTTTATAGCAAAAGTAGAGCTAGATTGAGTCAAGCTAGTGTGCTCCATAATTGCAAACAGAGGCATGGATGGATAGAGCTTAACCATATGTACAAAACATCCTTAGTGAACATCTCCAGATTATGCATAGAATGACTTGTAGAAGCAGGTTAACATAGCATCATGATATAGCTGATTCAGACATGCAAAACAGCAACAGCAAGTACCCTACTTAACAAGCTCGATGCACTCACTAAAGGAATCACAAAAATACATGGCATACACCCCTGTGAAGATGGCATGACATAGCACAAAACACATGTAGACATCAACCTCATAGGATGCACACATCAATCATGGCAAAAATGACAAATCACCAAGTTATAACAGTTTCAGCAGGTTAACATCATATAGCACTCTTGCAACGACGATTCAGGCAACAAGATGAGCTCAAATGAAAATTATTCAATGGAACGAAATGTAGAGCATCTCACAACGAACAATTTGACATATCACATGCACAAAATGGAGCAGTATGCAAGGAGATATGACATGACCAGAATGCACACATGGAGTTGGAAATCTGGGGACTTAGTAGAAATATACCATCGCGAAAGTCAACCCGGGACGAGGAGATCCCGGGACGGAGGAATCCGGGATGGGGACGGCGTTTGGACGAGATCCCGGTGGATCTCCTCCACCTTCTTCTTCGGCGAGGAGGAGGCGGCGCCGGTGAGCTACTCCGGCGAGGAAGAGGCGGCGGGGAGGAGGCCGGGCGAGGTCGACGGCCTTGGCTGCCAGCGAGGAGGCGCTGGCCGAGCGGGCCCAGGTCATGACGGACTGGCGGGCGGGCCAGAACGGGAGGCCGGAGTGCCACGTGGCACGACCGGATTGACGCGGCGCGGCGGACCTGTCCGGCCGCCGGGCGGACATGTCCAGCGGCGCGGAGGGAGAGATCTAGGGTTTCGGGGGGATTTCATCCGCGGATTTCGGGGGAAGGGGCATATTTATAGATAGAGGGAGCTAGGAGAGTCCAAATGAGGAGCGGTTTTCGCCGACACGATCGTGGTCGAACGACCGAGAGCATGGAGGGGAGTTTGCCGGGTTTTGGGCCACTTTGAAAGGGGTGTTGGGCTGCAAAGAGAAAGAGGCTTTTGCGGTTACCCGGTTAACCGTTGGAGTATCAAATGACCTCCAAATGATCCGAAACTTGACAGGCGGTCTTCCGGTGCTATACCAAGGCCGCTTGGCAAACCTCGGTCCATTCCGAGACCGTTAAACACCCGCACACGAAAAGAGGCAAAAGGGGACGCCGGGTGACATAGGAGTGCCGTATTGCAAAACGGACAACGGGGAAAATGCTCGGATGCAAGAGACGAACACGTATGCAAAATGAAATGCACATGATGACATGATATGAAATGCAGATGATGACATGGCAAAATGCAACACGCAAGCAAATGACATGGCAACGACGGCGAATAACTGGCAGACACCTGGCGCGTCAAATCCGGGGCGTTACAACGGGAGTGGATCCATAGTGGTGTATTGATATGGTGAATATGTGGATTCGTGTGCGCCACCTCAAAAGAGTTACTTGCAGTCGTAGTTCAGGATAGCCACCGAGTCAAAGCTGGCTTGCTGCAGTCAAACTCCACCACCCCTCTGTTGATAATGATGCATATGTAGCTAGTTCTGATGTAAGTCTTGCTGAGTACGTTTGTACTCACGTTTGCTTATTTTATGTTTTGCAGAGAGACGTCAGTCTCGCTAGTAGTTCCGCTTGGACTTCGACGTTTAGCTTGTTACCTCAGCTACGATCTTGTGCCCTCGGCAGGATCTGGTAGATAGTCAGGCTTCTCAGCCTTTTTAATTTGTAGATGTCTGTACTCAGACATGTTAAGCTTCCGTTTGTGCTTTGACTTGTATGCTCTGAGTGTTGGGTCATGAGACCCATGTTTGTAATATCTCGCTCCTCGGAGCCTAATGAATAAATATTTGAGTCGTAGAGTTATGTTGTGATGCCATGTTGTATTTACACATATTGAGCATATTGTGTGTATGTTTGAAATGCTTGGTATGTGTGGGATCCGACAATCTAGTTGTTTATCCTTGGCAGCCTCTCATATGGGGAAATGTAGTCTAGTGCTTCTGGCGATAGTAATGCGCTACAGCCAGTTCACCGAGTCCTGCTAGCCCAAAGACTCTGCTCTGGACACTTGACCGGCCGCATGTGTTTCACCTCGTTCTGTTCTGTCATCCCGGGAAATGTCACGCGGTGACATTCGAGTCCCGCCTAGCCTGCTACAGCCCGGGTTACACCGAGTCCTGTTAGCCCGATGCTACAGCCCGGATTCACACGTTGATGACCGACATGCTCGATGTGATTCATGTATGCCTGTCCCCATGGGTTAGTGCCGCTTTGGGTTCACGACTAGCCATGTCGGCCCGGGTTCTCTGTCATATGGATGCTAGCGACGCTATCATATCGTGAGCCAAAAGGCGCCAAATGGTCCCGGGCCATGGTAAGGCGACACCCGTGGGAATACCGTGCGTGAGGCCGCAAAGTGATATGAGGTGTTACCGGCTAGATCGATGTGACTTGGAATCGGGGTCCTGATAGCGCCGATCATGGAGTTCACCTCTGCGGTTATCTTTCAGCACTCTCCTTTTGGCAATGTGATAAATTCATTAAGGTCTCTCTCTTTGTCGGGAGAACCTTGGCCGAAATATGTTCGGCTAGAATGGGATGCGGACGGTGAAGAAATTCGCTCCCCACCCACCACCCACTTAGTAGCCACTGTCGACGATTCAACCGACATGCTCGATTTCGGCTCCGAAGACATCGATGGTATGGACGATGATGCAGGAGATGAACAGGAACCACCGCCCACAGGGCGCTGGGCTGCCACCTCATCATATGATATATACATGGTGGAAACCCCCAAAAAAGGCGATGGTGATAAGACAACGGAGGATAATCCCTCCAAGCAGCAATCCAAGCACCGACATCAGCGGCGCCGCTCTAAGTCCCGCCATAGCAAAAGCAGCGATACCAGCAAAAGAGACAATAACGCTCCAGATAGTGCCGAAGACGACGACAATCCCCTCCAGCCAGATCTCGAGCGGGAGGATGAACAAGCTAGCCCTCTAGAACAGGCAGTAAACGGAGAATCAGAGGATGACAATTACATGCCTCTCTCCGAAGACGAAGTGAGCCTCGGCGACGAAGAATTTATCGTACCTGAGGATCCCGTCGAGCAGGAGCGCTTCAAGCACCGGCTTATAGACACAACAAACAGCCTGAAGAAAAAGAAACAACAGCTTCGAGCTGATCAAGATCTGCTAGCGGATAGATGGACTGAAGTCCTGGCGGCCGAGGAATACGAACTCGAGCGCCCAACCAAGAGCTACCCAAAGCGCATGTTGCTACCCCAACTCAAGGAGGAAGCAGTAAAACCTTCATCAACAGCGTATGATGTGACTGATCGGCCACCTCATGGCCGAGACATAGGGGCATGTCAGCCCGAAGTCCAGCCCGCACCCCGCCGACATTCAAACAAAAATACCAAGGCCCGGGGCAACACGCGGGACCTGCAAGACGCATTGGAAAACAAAGCAGGACATGTAAGATCGATCTACGGATCACGGGGGCACGCCCCAACGCGGGACGATGACCGTCACGCCGGATATACTAAAAGCAAATCCAGCTGGGCCGAATATAGCAGACAAGACTCATATGAACTGCGTCGTGATATAGCCCGGCACAGAGGCGCCGCACACCCCCTATGCTTCACCGATGAAGTAATGGATCACGAATTCCCAGAAGGGTTTAAACCCGTAAACATTGAATCATGTGATGGTACCACAGACCCCGCGGTATGGATAGAAGACTTCTTCGTCCACATTCACATGGCCCGCGGGGATGATTTACATGCCATCAAATATCTCCCGCTAAAACTCAAAGGGCCGGCTCGGCATTGGCTCAACCGCTTGCTGGCAAGCTCCATTGGAAGTTGGGAGAGCCTGGCAGATGCATTCCTGGACAATTTCCAGGGCACTTATGTGTGACCGCCGGATGCTGGCGATTTAAGTCATATAACTCAGCAGCCAGGGGAATCGGCCAGGAAATTCTGGACCCGATTCCTAACTAAGAAGAATCAAATTGTCGACTTTCCGAATGCAATGGCCTTAGCGGCATTTAAGCATAACATTTGTGACGAATGGCTCGCCCGGCACCTCGGTCAAGAGAAGCCCAAACCCATGGCAGCCCTCACGACACTTACGACCCTCTTTTGCGCAGGCGAAGATAGCTGGTTGGCTCGTAGTAACAATACAACAAGCAAACCTGGCACATTAAAAGCCAGGGATAGCAACGGCAAACCACGGTGCAACAAACACAAGCTCCTCAAATATGGTGAAAACGCCGAAGAGACGGCAGTTAATGCCGGGTTTAGGGGCTCAAAGATCGGTCAGCGGAAAGGGCCACTCAAAAATAACAATTCGGGTCCATCAAGTCTGGACCACATACTCGATCGCCAATGCCAAATTCATGGCACCCCAGGAACGCCAGCAACCCATACCAACAGAGAATGCTGGGTCTTCAAACAAGCCGGCAGGGCAGGCGCCAAACACAGAGAAGGGGGGTCCCAAAGCAATGATGGCGGCGAAGATACCAGATCACCGAACATAGGAGGGCAAAAGAAATTTTCCCCGCATATCCAATCGGTGAATGTGGTAAACACCACTCAAATTCCCAACTCGAACCGGATACGCACCCTTAGGGATGGCGACTTAACGGAACTAGTCGTCCCACAATATAAACTCGGGCCGGTCACCTTCAACTGCACATATCGTCCGGTTAACGTCAATCAGGGCAATCCAACCGCACTAGTCCTCGACCCAATAATTGACGGGTTCCAGCTCACACGAGTCCTTATGGATGGAGGCAGCAGTCTAAATCTGCTTTACCAGGACAGAGTGCGCAAGATGGGCATCATTCATTCGGCAATCAAACCCACGAAAGACACTTTCAGAGGCATTATACCAGGTGTGGAAGCCAGCTGTACAGGCTCCATTGCCCTTGAGGTGGTCTTCGGATCACCAGAAAATTACCGTGTCAAAGAGTTAATCTTTGAAATCGTCCCTTTTCGCAGTGATTATCAG
This sequence comes from Aegilops longissima, assembly GCA_021605205.1. Lineage (NCBI taxonomy): Eukaryota > Viridiplantae > Streptophyta > Magnoliopsida > Poales > Poaceae > Aegilops > Aegilops longissima. The sequence continues at coordinate 92,104,487 of CM038681.1, forward strand.
GCACTGCTCGGAGGAACCGCGTTTGCTCGATTCAATGTGGTGCCACATTATGCCTACCGTAAGCTCAAGATGCCCGGTCCACGCGGTGTCATCAAGGTTAATGGCACCACCGCCTTAACAGCAGAAGCAACGAGCCGCACCTTGCAGCCGAACCTCGAGTCGACGTCCAGGCTCCCGGACACCGTCAAGGGACTCCGAACTACTTCGCAGAAGGATAGCCCGACTCGTCCAGAGCTCGATTAAACGGTCCGGCGAAGGCCAGGACAGGCCGCACTCGGCGGCTCAACCGCTCTCTGGCACTCAAACATTTCTTACATTTCCTTCACAGGTTCACCTTTGCACAGACCACGACAGGCGATACGGAGGCAGCTTGAACACGCAGGGGAATCCTTAGACATTCCCAGCAATGACCATCCGGCTATACTCCGGATCTAGACTCAGCTTCTCCCCGTCTCTCGGCGGGTTCCGCGGTCCTATTCCTTTTATTTATCACATTACCTGTACTCTTCAGATACAACATATGGATCTATATGACGCTTACCTGCTATTATTTCTTATTGAAATTATTTTGTCAAGTGGCATCCTTATACCCGATATGCCTTAAAATATGACAGGGGCTTCGTATTACCCATAACACGGCAATAAAGTCCGAACACCTTCGCGGAAGTTCGGCACCCCGAACTTATAGCATTATATGCATCAGCTCTGAATCATGTCTTGGGTCAATAGTTGGGTTTGCCCGGCTCCCATATTTTGGTACCTTACGTTCCGCTATATCAGCTAAGGTAGCACTGGGAGAACTACTGCGATTGTGTCCCGGTTTTCCGGACAAGCACCTCAGTAGAGAAAGCCGAAAACTGACTGTCATGATACGGCGAGAGCCGGTCAGCTGTTCGAGAGGTTACAAAATCTTTAAGGATTTCTTCCGCATAATGCCATAACCAACGCAGTGTGCGATGGATCGGTTTTTCTTCCGATCAGGTGCTTATAGAGCCCCCCGTGCGGTCTTCCGAACACCAGGGGTTGCGCCTACCTTCCTAAAGCTCCTATGGCTAAGTGAGAGTGATAAAGCCTTATAGTCTGATTGCCTGGTTCGCTGTGCTGAACACCTCCTTCGAACGACCCAAAACTGGGATAAAGAGTGATAAGGTTTATCCCGAACACCCCCGTACTTCTTACGTGGGGGCAGAAGCCGACGACTGGCCAACTCTCAGGATTAATATATAAAACGGCCGCGTAGGAGGATAAACTTTTATATAACAAGCAATAAATAATATAAATGACCTTGTTTAGACATTACAAAGGACAACATGATTTGCATTCATGGAAATATAATGTCCTTGGTGCATAGCTCTGCTGCAAGGTAGATTCCTTTAAGGACACTTTCATAATATAATTTGGGCTTGCAGTGCTCCTTCCCCTCTGGCGGGCCTTCGATCATCAGCTTATCAGCATCCATCTTCCCCCAGTGCACCTTTGCCCGGGCGAAGGCCATTCGGGCACCTTCTATGCAGACCGACAGCTTGATGACGTCAAGTCGAGGGCAAGCACTTACAAGCCGCTTCACGAACCCGAAGTAGCTGCTTGGAATCGGCTCGGCGGGCCATAGCCAGATAATCAAATCCTTCATGGCTAATTCGGCCGCCTTATGCAGTTCGATCAGCTATTTCAGTTGATCGGCAAAACGCACCAGATAATTCGGCGCGAAATACTGCGACCAGAAAAGCTTATCTGCGGTGTTCCTTTCTTCGGCCCGGTAGAATTGGGCGGCATCCGATATACTGCGGGGTAGCTGCGCAAACACCCCTGGAGAAATCCGATTTCAAAATTAGAAACATAATCTGCTCCTCAAAAACTTGGTTCACAGGGAAAAAGCCTTACCCGCCGCGATCTTCCTCGCCTCTTGGATACCCTGCAGGGCGCTTTGGGTTTCCCCCCGGGCATCTCTCGTGGCCTGATGCGCCTTGGCGAGTTCGGATTCTTTCTCTGTTAAACTCTGCTCCAAGGTCTCGCATTTCCTCACGGCCTCTTGCAGCTCCTGCTCAGCTTTAATAACCCTGGCCTCGTGCTTCTCGCAAAGAGCCTACTCTGTGGCTGCCTTCTTCTTGGCCTCGGCCACAACCTTTTTAAGAGCCTCGACTTCGGTCACAATTCCTAGCACAAATCATGAAGCTTATTTCATCATACTGAAAATCCATTCGCAATAAACGCGAACAAGACTTGTGCATACATTTTTATCTCCCAACTACATTTTCAATGGGCCAAGTTCTTCTTTGGCCCGCTCCAGACTTTGATTCAGTCCGGAGATCTCCGCAGTATGAGATGCAGCAGCCGCTACAGATGCCTGCTTATAATAGAAGAGAAATAAATGTCATTCAATGAGTCTTCCTGCGAACATAAATTTGATCCTCTGTCCGGTTCTTTCTTTCACCGAACAGTGTATCAGGGGCTACTATCCATACCATGAAACTCTTCAAAACCTCATAAAACATACCTCAAAACCTTTTTATAAGGCTGATACAGGCTCCATTCAGTCCACTCTCAGCAGACTGAATCTTCTCAATCACCGCACCCATAAGGGCACGGTGTTCATTGACGATGGAGGCGCTCTTCAGTGCCGCCAACAAAGCATCCGACACCTCTGGTTGGACTGAGGTTTCCGGTGGAACAGGCATGTCCCCTCCAGCTGAGAGAGGCTGCCTGCCTGACTCTGGAGCCGTATTGGTCTCCGGAGCTGTATCCGGCTGGGAACCGAATTCCAGATGGTCCCTGCCATCAGCACCCATGGGAATTTTCTCCCCCATGTGTCCGTCCCCTGAAGTTTGACCTCCATGCACCTCCTTCGCGGTCTTCCCCTCTCCTCTTTGGCGGGGTCCTTCTGGGACGAAGCCTCGGTGTTATCCACCTGTTCGGAGAAAGGGGCCTTTGGGGGCCTCCCGCTCTCCATAGCATCCGAGCTCAGCGAATCGTCTAATGAGGATTGTTTGGTACGGGACCTCGCCGGACTACAAAAAAATATGGCTCTGGTTAAAATACTATGCCATGACGAGTCTGGCACATAGATGTACTCAGATTTCATATACTCACGAGTTCACCAGGGGCTGGTGTCATGGTTCTAAGCCTGACAGTAGAATGGGGGGTAGGTATGGAGAGGCAAGATCCTAGCTATGGAGTAGTCGTATACGCAAGATGTTTACGAGTTCAGGCCCTTCTCAGAGGAAGTAACAACTGTCGGTGTCAAAACCGGCAGATCTCGGGGAGGGGGTCCCGAACTGTGCGTCTAGGCGGATGGTAACAGGAGACAAGGGACACGATGTTTTTACCCAGGTTCGGGCCCTCTCAATGGAGGTAATACCCTACTCCTGCTTGATTAATATTGATGATATGGGTAGTACAAGAGTAGATCTACCACGAGATCAAGGAGGATAAACCCTAGAAGCTAGCCTATGGTATGATTGTTGTTCGTCCTACAGACTAAAACTCTCCGATTTATATAGACACCGGATAGGTTAGGGTTACACAGAGTCGGTTACAATGGTAGGAGATCTACATATCCGTATCACCAAGCTTGCCTTCCATGCCAAGGAAAGTCCCATCCGGACACGGGACGAAGTCTTCAATCTTGTATCTCCATAGTCTTGGAGTCCGGCCGTCATGATAGTCCGGCTATCCGGACACCCCCTAGTCCGGGACTCCCTCAGTAGCCCCCGAACCAGGCTTCAATGACGAAGAGTCCGGCGCGTTGATTGTCTTCGGCATTGCGAGGCGGGTTCTTCTCCAAATTCCATATACTCGTCAATAGTGTCCGGCTTCTGATAAATGTTGTGCTCCTTGGCTTCTACGCCCAATAATGGCCATCTTCCACGTGTTTGAATGAATGCGAAAAGCCAGAGTACTTTTACACTTACCCCTAGCTGCAAAATGAGCTGCCTATAAAAGGGCGAGGATCTAGATCTGAGACACACCATCCCCTTCATGAAGCTTTCATCGGCGCCTCGACCAAAGCCCATTCCATCATGGACAGTCGACGCTGCCCCTCTTCTCGCTCCCAGCTCACCTGGAAATTGGGAGAGTTGCTCGATCCGCATAGCGAGCTAGTTATACTCCAAGCCAAGGGATTTCTTCCCCCGGCCTTCATGGTTCCGGTTCGAGCTGGACTTGCCACCTACAAGGGCGGGAAGCAGGCGGAGAGCGTTCCCGACCCCTGTAAAGGAGAGCGGGTATGCTTCATCTCTTATCTAGTAAGAGGACTCGGATTTCCAATCCATCCGTTTCTCCGGGGGCTCTTGGAGTTCTACAACATCCAATTGCACCATCTTACTACTGCCTCCATCTTGCACATCGCGGCTTCGTGGCCCTTTGCGAACTGTTCTTGGGCTTCGAGGCTCATTTCAAGCTGTGGAAGAGAATATTCTACCTAGTACCCCGTTCTCATGAGGGGTCAATATATCAAGTGGGCGGAGCAAAGCTATGGCGCATCGCCGGGACCGGATACCTGTCCGGAACCGCGAAGAAGGCATCCGAAGAATGGCCTTGGGAATGGTTTTATATGGAGGACGTCCCTCTGCCGGACCCTGTTCGGATCGGCCTTCCGGAGTTCAGCAATGCTCCTCTGAAGAAGCGCCTAAGCTGGCGCCCTCGGAGCCCCCGGAGGGAAAATGACCGGGATGTCCTCTATCTGATGAGCCGAATAAGGTTATTGGCTCATGCAGGATTGACCATGATTGGAGTCATGGCAATCTGTATTATGAGGGGAGTGCAGCCGCTCCAATATAGGGGCCACCCCATGTGGGATTTCAACGGGGAGGACGATGCCACCCGTCATGGCCGCAAAGGGCCGGTATCGGTCACCGAACTGGTGAAGATCTTGTCTGCCATGTATAAAGGGGAGGAGGAGGATTTCCTCCGTGTCAATCCACTAAAGGAATTTTCTTCGAATAATCCTCGAAGCTGGGTAAGCAAAAAAATTTGTGACCTGTCCGATCCATGTTCCCATGGTTAAATATCTTATTTCATGGTTTTTGCGCAGGAACTGCGCCGGACTGTGGAGAAGATACACAGCCCGCCCCCACAACCCGAGGATCCGGAACGGTACCTCGATCCGACCTCCGAAGAGGATCCGGATATAAAGGTGGAGTTGATCGACGGGGTATTCCACCAACTTAGCATTGACAATGCCTTGGTTGCCATTACGGCCGATTACCCCGGAATACTTCCAGCCTCACAGGTAACTGAGACCAAGGTCCCAATACTCTGACAATGACCCATCCATGCTTATTTTTGATGACCGTATACCAATGGTGCTTCACAGGGGGTACCTTTGAGGCAGGAAGCCGAGCCCGCGGCGGCTGGCCAACAAAGGGCAGTGCGGCCCCACAGGCTAAAAAGAAGTGCGGTCCGGATCGAAAGTCCGCCGCAACGGTATGCCGTGTCACCATACTCCCAGGATTGATTCCTGGAAGGCGTACTAACGCTGGTGCTCTTTTCAGGAAAAAGAGCGCTTGCCGGACCGAGTCCGGAGAGGTTGCCAATCGAACCTTCACCGGCCAGGCTTCAAAGCCGGGTCCGGAGGCTGAGGCGAGCAAGAGACATGCGTCAGATGCTCCTCCAACAGAGGATGCCGACAGGTTGTCCGCCACCAACTCCAAGGTGGAGAGCGCCTTGAATCACAGGCGCCGCCGGACAGTTCTTCGTGACGCATGCTTCTCCCAGGAGGCCTTGAATGCCTTCGATTCAGGAGATGCGCACCTCCGTGCCGCTCAAAATGGTCTAGCCAGAGCCACAGAGAAGTATGTAAAGGACATACGGGTAAGGAAATTTGACAGTTATATATGCCAGTAGCCCCCGAGACTTAAAATAGTTCGAATAACTGATTTAAGGATCATTTGTTATGCAGGATCTTACAGAAAAGAATACCCGACTGTCCCAGGAGCTTGAAGAGTGCAAGGCCCAACTTGAGGCCGCACTAGCCGCTACAGGGGGAGCCGCAGAGACCCCCACTGGTAATATACGCTTTAAAAGATAAATAGTTTATGAAGTGCGGCGGGTTTGTAAATCTGACAAAAACATTGCAGATGGCGCCGGACTAGATTCGGACAAGCAACAGCTCTTGCGCCAGCTAAAGGCCGGCGAGAGCGTGCTTACAAGGGTGCGGCAGGAGAAAAATAACCTCCAAGACGCCAACACCAAGCTTGGTGAGGAACTAAAGGATGTTCTTGCCCATTTGTCTGACTCCGTAAAGGAGAATCGGCGGCTTCGTCGTGGCATATTCAGTAAGTGCTTGAACGAACTTTGAAAGAGTTCGGCGAGGAAGGCGACTAACATAAACATGTATGTAGGTTTGCTCATAGGTCGTCCTGAGGAGGAGATGCCCAGTTCTTCGGGTGATCTTCTTCCCGAACTGCGTCAGCTGCACGAACGAGTCCGGCAAGTAGAATTGGCCGCCAAGTATTCCCAGCAAGATTGTAAATTAGATAGCCTATTAGATGGCATTGAGGAGGAATACAATGAGTCGAGTTGACTATGTAAAAATACGACATGAAAGAATGTCTTCTAGCCGGATTGTAGATCGTTTGTCATAGCGGACCTTTTAACCCGACCTCGGACCCAATAGTCCGGAGTGTGTCCGAATACCTTCGTGGTTATATAAGAACCGTGGTATGCATGGAGACAAAGGCGTAGGGGTCATTGTTGCTGTATCGCACAAGTGCCCAACTAGTTATGTTATGTTAAGGGTTCCTTTAAGGGATGCATGCCCTAAAGTGCATGTCAAGGCTGCTATGAAAGCAGAAAATCATCCGGGGCAGATGGGTAAATAGTAAAAATCATCTTTCAGTTCACCGACGAATATTCCCTTAAGAATGCTAGCTTTCGGCTTCACCCAGTCTGAGGTACACATCCGGCTGACCAGCGGTAACAATCGCAGAGGTGCTCCTTTACCACCTAGCCGAACAATCGGGAGCGTGGGGTAAGCACAAGAGCCGAGCAACCCAGCTTGGCCAAAACTTAAGTCATATCGATGTATATAATGGTGAATAAAAGGTACATGCGGAAGTTTAACGCATGTGTTGGGCATAAAGCCCGTATAAATAAGCTTTTGTTAAAGAAGCCCCGGGTATAATGGTAGCGGACAGCGCGTCAAGTATGTCTTGAGAAAAGCGCAAGCGAGCCTCTAGAGGCTTCAAAAAGACGGAGGAGGAAGGAGAGAAATAAAAGACAGCAAAAATAGAAAATGTGGGCGGAGGAGGAGGCGAACTTGTAGTCCGGCGCTTAGGCGTAGAATCTTCGTGAGCGGGCTGCGTTCCATGGGTTCGGCTCGAGTCGGTTATCCGATCGTTTACGCATCTGGTATGCTCCGCCCGTCGGGACCTGGTCGATGATGAAGGACCTTCCCATTTGGGCTTGAGTTTGTCCTTTTCTAGTCCGGCAGCGTCGAACTAGTTCACCAACGTTATAAGCTTTGGCCCGTGCTTCCCTGCTTTGATATCTTGAGCCTGCTGTTGATAGAATGCGAGCGAGCTTTTGCCACGTCGCTCCTCCTCGAATCGTCCAAACTGTCCTGCCGATCAAGATCGGCTTCTCTTTCTTCATACATGCGCACGCGAGGTGAGTCATGTATTATGTCGCAGGGCAAGACTGCCTCTGCGCCGTACACCATGAAGAATGGTGTGAATCCGGTAGTACGATTCGGCGTGGTCTGCAGCCCCCTGAGTACGGAGTCGAGCTCCTCGACCCAGTGCGTGTTAGATTCCTTGAGGTACCGCACTAGTCTGGGTTTAATGCCGCTCATGATTAGACCATTTGCCCTTCGACTTGGCGTTGGTTTGAGGGTGATAGGCTGAGGCGTGTCGAGCTTGATGCCCATGTTTTGCACCATAATTTGACCTCATCGGCCGTGAAGTTGGTGCCATTATCAGTGATGATACTGTGGGGGACACCGTAACGGTGCACTACCCCTGATATGAAGTCTATCACTGGTCCGGATTCAGCCGTTTTAACAGGCTTGGCCTCTATCCATTTGGTGAATTTAGCCACCATGACCAATAGGTAAGTTTGCTTGTGGGTTCCTCCCTTGAGGGGTCCAACCATGTCAAGCCCCGGACATGACGGCCGGTGATGGGTATAGTTTTAAGGGCGGTGGGTGGCATGTGGCTTTGGTTAGCAAAAACCTGGCAACCGACGCATCGTTGGACTAAGTCCTGCGCATCTGCCCGGGTCGTCGGCCAATAAAATCCTGTACGGAAGGCCTTGCCTACAAGGGTCCGGGCTGCGGCGTGGTGCCCACCCAGTCCGGCATGAATTTCAGCTTGGAGGTTTCGCCCTTCCTCTTCGGAGATACACCTTTAAAGGACTCCGGTAGTGCTTTTCTTATAAAGCTCTCCCTCATGGACTTTGTAGGCCTTAGATCGCCGTACTATGCAGCGAGCCTCGTTTTGGTCTTCGGGGAGTTCCTGCCTCGTTAGGTAGGCTAGGAATGGTTCCGTCCACGGGGCGATAACCGCCATTATTTCGTGGCGGAGGTGTTATCTCGAGGCGAGCCTCCGGTTGTGTCGAGTGTTCGACGTCAAGCGGTGCGGTTGGGTCGGATTATTATTGCGGACTCCTTCCCATAATACGGATGGCTTGAATGGCTGTTCCAAAAAGATATTGGGTGGGGCGGCATCGCGTTTTGCACCGATGCGTGCCAATATATCCGCCCTTTGGTTGTTATCCGGGCTATATGATGAAATTGAGCCCTTGAACCGTCTTGACATTTTAGGACCGCATTGCGGTATGCTGCCATTTTCGGATCTTTGGCATCAAAGTCTCCGTTTATTTGAGATATTGCGAGGTTGAATCGCGCACCTCTAGGCGTTGAATGCCCATGGAGCGCCATCCGGAGGCTGTGCGAAGGGCCTCGTATTGACTGCGTTGTTGGAGTCTGTATACATTATCGAAGGACGTATTGGACGGTGTCCCCGGTTGGGGACGTCAGGACAACGCCAGCCCCCAGGCCGGCCAACATTTTGGAGCCGTCAAAGTGCATGATCCAATTGGAGTATGCGCCATACTCTTTAGGGCGGCTTCGGTCCATTCGGCCACGAAGTCGGCCAAAACCTGCGACTTAATAGCTCGTCGTGGTTTATAAGTTATATCGAATGGAAGGAGCTCTATGGCCCATTTAGCAATCCAGCCCGTTGCGTCACGGTTGTTTATAATGTCGTTAAGAGGTACTTCGGAGGCTACCATTATCGAACACTCTTGAAAGTAGTGTCGCAGCTTCCGGGATGCCATGAACACTGTGTATGCTATCTTTGGATAGTGTGGGTTCCGGGACTTGCTTGGAGTTAGGACAGTGGACACATAATAAACCGGTTTTTGAACAGGGAACCGGTGTCCGTTCGTTTCTCGTTCGACAACGAGCACCGCGCTGACAACTTGATGTGTTGCGGCGATATATAATAGCATTGGTTCGCCCACATTGGTATGACCAGGACCGTATTGTTGCCAAAATGGCCTTTATTTCTTGAGTCCCGCGGCGAATCCGTCCACTCGAAGTGTTGGTCTTGGCGGAGGAGGCGGTAAAGGTAACGCCTTTTCCCCAATCGGGAAATAAAGCGGCTTAGAGCCGCTCGCATCCGTCAATTTTGTATTTGTTTGAGGTCTTTTGGAATGTCCAATTGTGACAGAGCTCGGATCTTGGCTGGGTTTGCTTCAATTCCTCTACGGACACAATGAAGCCAGGAGCTTTCGGGTGGAGCGCCAAGACGCATTTTCGGATTGAGCTTGATGTCATATTTTGAAGATTGTCGAATGTGAGCCTCAATTCATCTACTACAGTTTCGACGTGCTTGGTTTTGACGACCACGTCATCTACATATGCTTCCACTATTTTGCCAATCTGGTTTGCCAGACATGTCTGAATCATGCGCTGATATGTTGCGCCGCGTTTTTGAGCCCAAAGGGCATTGTATTGAAGCGAGCAGGCGTATGGGGTGATGAATGCTGTTGCAGCTTAGTGCAGCTCCGCCATCTTGATTTGGTGGTAGCGAGTATGCAGCGTCGAGGAAGCACAATGAGTCGTGTCCTGCTGTAGCGTCAATAATTTGATCCATTCGAGGGAGGGGGAAGGGATCCTTCGGGCAAGCCTTATCAAGGTCTTTAAAATCAACACATAGGCGCCAGGACTTATCCTTCTTTGGTACCATCACCAGGTTTGCTAGCCAGTCCGGATGTTTTATATCTCTGATGAATCTGGCTTCCAAAAGTTTGGCTAGCTCCTCTCCCATGGCCTGTCTCTTGGGTTCGGAAAAGCGCCGAAGAGCCTGTTTGACTGGCTTGAATCCTTTTAGGATATTTAGGCTGTGCTCGGCCAGCTGATGTGGGATACCTTGCATGTTTGAAGGGTGCCAGGCAAAGATCTCCCAGTTTTCTTGTAGAAATTCTCGTAGTGCGGCGTCTACATCAGGGTTTAATTGTGCCCCAATGGAGGCCGTCTTTGCAGGGTCCGTTGGGTGGACTTGGAATTTGACTATTTCATCTGCTGGTTTAAAAGAAGTGGACTTGGATCTTTTATCAAGTATCACATCGTCCCTATTCACCGTGGAGCGCATCGCGGTGAGTTCCTCAGCCGCTAGGGCTTCGGATAGTGCCTCGAGGGCTAGTGCGGCTGTCTTGTTTTCGGCACGGAGTGCTATGTTCGGATCACTAGCGAGAGTGATGATTCCATTAGGTCCGGGCATTTTAAGCTTCATGTACCCATAATGGGGTATAGCTTGAAAAATTGTGAATGCCTCTCGTCCTAATAAAGCATGACATCCGCTGTTGAACGGGGCCACTTGAAATGTGACCTCTTCGGACCTGTAATTGTCCGGCGAGCGAACACTCGTCCAGCGTGATTTTTCCTGCAGCATGCTTCCGGCTAGGGATTATTCCTCTAAAGGTTGTGCTGCTTCGCTCAATGCGGTTCCAGTCTATTTCCATTTTTGGTGGGTTTCCTCATAGATGAGGTTTAGTCGCTGCCGCCATCCATGAGTACCTTAGTAAGGCGAAAGCCGTCTACTATCGAGCTGAGGACCAATGCGGTGGTGCCCGGCAGTTCGAATTTAGGTTAAATCACGGCATTAAAGGTAATAGCCGTGTCCTCCATGGATTTATTGTGGCTACTTGGTAGACTTGACAAGGTTACTTGAGTGTTCGTTTTTATGTTATTTGATGCGAAAGTATCGAAGACTGTTAACACCGTGCTGGTGTTGCTGGGCTGGGAGTCTGAAGCTAGAAGCTCCTCGCCACTTTTGGCCACCTGCCATAGTATCCAACATGCTCGAAGGATATGAGTTGGAGTGGCGCCCTCTGTGCTATGAATTTTGCGGGTCCGTTTAGCCAACCCTCGATCGGTTCCGTACCCTTTATGGAGTTTTGGTTTTGGTATTTGACCAGGTGCTTGATAATGGTGCACCCTTTTGTTTTGGACTAGGGATGTATTCGGGGCGGATTATCCCAAAATTTACTTCGGTTTTCCAGTGCTCTCCATCGCACAATACTTTTGTACTATGGTCACCAAGTCGATAAAGCGTGTAATTTATGCGACGACTTATGGCGTTTAGGATTCCCTTGTCCGTGCAATTATTGCAGAAAATTGGGATTCGTCCTCCTCCGGCGAGTCTTTTATCCTGTTCATAACCGGGAGGAATCGGCCCGATAATGATGTCTTGCTTGATGGGCTCTTGCGAATTTGAGAGATCGCTAATGTTTGGTGGGTGGGTGGAACTAGATCCGGAACCCCGTCCAATTTAGGACTCAGAGGCCGAGAAGTTTCCAAACTCGGAAGTTTGGATTTTTGAGTGTTATCCAATGAGTCCGACCCGCCGCCTGACTTTAAGTTCAGGGCTTGATCGACATCCGTCCCTCCGCGGGAATCCGGCATGGAGGGATCGGGAATCCGGACGTAGCTAGTCCTTAAGATAGAAGAAGAATCGCCACATTGTTCCTCTATCACAGCAATGTGATGGGTAGCCTGGGGAGAGTTGATCTCTCTCAGATCGGTTTTAGGCCTGATCGATTCGTGATCGTGGCGACTCCAGGCGGCGATTCGATCCAAGAGCTCGTTTACGGAGGAGAGCTCGATCGGATCCAATTGTTCGGCATGTTCCGAATCGACATGGAGATTGGTTTCGATGACTCGGGAGGTCATCGTCGGCGCGGTGGCCGGAGTGGTGGTCATAAGAAAACCACCTAGCCGAAGAGTCTGGCCCGCGGCCAAGGCTCCTTTGGCGATGGTATCGTCTTTAAAGACGAGACGAGGCATCCTACCTGATGGCGACAACACAGAGGAACTCTCAATGAAAGCACCAATGTCGGTGTCAAAACCGGCGGTTCTCGGGTAGGGGGTCCCGAACTGTGCGTCTAGGTGGATGGTAACAGGAGAAAAGGGACACGATGTTTTTACCTAGGTTCGGGCCCTCTCGATGGGGGTGTAACACCCCGGATGTAACTTTCCATATTTGTAACTCCAACTCTTGCCTTTTTCGGCATTGTGATATGATATTCCCTCCGTGGTTGGGTTTTTCTTCATTTTTGCATTTTGTCCATGTCTTGCATTTCATATCATGTCATCATGTGCATCGCATTTGCATACGTGTTCGTCTCATGATTCCGAGCATTTTCCCCGTTGTTCGTTTTGCAATCCGGCACTCCTATGTCCCCCGGCGTCCCCTTTTACGTTTTTCCGTGAGCGGGTACTAAACTTTCTCGGAATGGACTGAGGTTTGTCAAGTGGCCTTGGTATACCACCGGTACACCACCTGTCAAGTTTCGGGTCATTTGGAGCTCGTTTGGTACTCCAACGGTTAACCGCACTCTCGCAGAGGCCTCTTTTAAGTTGCAGCCCAACACCCCTTCAAAATAGTCCAATAACCCATCTAAGTCACTTCCATGCTCTCCGTCGTCGGATCACGATCGTGTGGGCGAAAACTACACCTCATTTGGAGCTTCCTAGCTCCCTCTACCTATAAATATGCATCTCCCCCTCCAAATCCGGGCAAACCCTAGCGAAAATCCCCCTCCGCGCGCCGGACACGTCCGATCCGCACCGGACGAAAACCCGCCGCCGCCCCGGACCAATCCGCGGCCGCCACGTGGGCAGCCGCGCCCACATCGCCGCGCCTCCACCATGGGCCCGCGGCCCGTGGCAGCCCTCCAGCCGCGCCGCCCCACCGCGCCCCGCCCGCCCTCCTCGCGCCGCCTCGGGCCTCCGCCGCCTCGGCCCGCCCCGCCGTCGCCCTCGCCGGCCGCCCGTCGCCCACGGCCGGCGCCCGGCAGCGCCAGCGCCCGCCGCCGGCGCTGCCGCCGCCTCCCCCGCCCCAGCATGCGCGCGCCAGATCCAGCCACCCGGCCCCGGATCCGCGCCCGACTCCTCCGGCCGCCGCCCGCGTCTTCCACTCCGGCGAGCCGCGCCGCCGCCTCGGTTCGCGCGCAGCCGAACCCTAGATCCAGGAAGGGTTGACTTCTCCCTCTCCACCGAATCGCCTGTCATTATTCTGTGATATTTTGTTGCATCTTTAACGCATCATAACTTTGCACTTGTTGCTCCGTTTCGTGCGTGTAATATGTCGAAATGTTCGTATCGACGAGTAGATCATTTCATCTCATTGCATCATTTTCATTTGAGCTCACCTTGATGCCCGAAATGCTGTTAGAAGAGGGCTATGTGATGTTAGTTTCAGATTCTTATCAGAACATGCACTTTTGTCATTTTTGCCATGATTGATGTGTGCATCCTATGAACTTGAGTCCTACATGTGTTTTGTAATATGCCATGCCATCTTTACAGGGGTGTATGCCATGTATTTTTGTGATCTCTGTGGTGACTAGCACAAGCATGCAAACTAGGCTTTATGATGTTGCTGATTTCAGCCCCTGTTTTGTTGATATTTTTATGCCATGTTAACTTGATGCCACCGAGAGATCCATGCTTATTTTGAGATACTTTAGTAAGGATGTTTTGAACATATGGTTCTGCTCTATCCATCCATGCCCTTGTTTGCAATTATGGAGTGTCATAGCTTGAGTCAATCGAGCTCTACTTTCGCTATAAAATGTTTCCTGGCAGATTGTTTACATGTTATTCAATTTTGCCAAGGTTGTCGTAGTTGATCCGTGTATGCTATGATGTTGTTCTTGCCATGTGTAGCCTCTATGCCATGTCTTATTGATGGATGTATGCTTAGTTCATCATGTAATGCTCTGTAGTGAGTGCATTGAGCTCTTAAACATGCCTACTTGTTATCTGTTTTTGTCATGCCCTGTTGCTGAATCTGTAACGAAACTTGCTATGTTTACGTGGGTGCTATTATATCTTCTGATCCTTTTTGGCTCATGTTCGGTAAGAGACTTTTGTTCTATGCTTTGAGTAGATTCATGCCATGCCTTGTTTTGCTATTATAAGTTCCTGTAGCATATTGTTTGCTTGCTCTGAACATTGCTTCCTGATGTTGATTCTGCCATGTTCAGTAATTTCACTAAGTCTGTGAAGCTGATATGTTTTGCACTTTTGTCATGCTTGTTTGGACCTGTTATGGTGTGAATTAGCCGTAGCTCAGTGTTCATCTTTTGTCAAGCATCTTGAGTAGATCACTGCCATATGCTTTGTTGATACGTTTGGGTGTAGTAGCTTAATTTCTTGTTGCTTGCTATGTGGCATCATGCTGTTAATGGCAGTTTTGGGTCATTCTTGTTTTGCTTGTCATTTGCAAACCGTGCATCCGATTCCGGTGATCTTTATATCAATTTCAACCGAAATCATCTCACCTTTCCAGCGGCATACTTGGTTTGCCAAGTTGATGCATGGTTCATCATTTTCCTTCCGGAGCGCGCATACGCATTGCATATCACATCTCGCATATCATGCCATGTATTGCATCATGTTGCTTGTGCATTGCACCGTGATTTATTGTGGTTCCTTTGTTTGTGTTCTTGCTTTGGGTAGAGCCGGAGGCGAGTGCGTGAGCGAGGAACCTGTTGAAAACTTCGAGGATCAAGCTTTCGACAACTCTGAGAACTTTGCAGGCAAGATGACCATACCCTCGAAATCACTTCTATCTTTGCTTGCTAGATGCTCGCTCTTTTGCTATGCCTATGCTACGTTACCTAACCATCCATTCCTAGCAAACCGTTGTTTGGCTATGTTACCGCTTTGCTCAGCCCCTCTTATAGCGTTGCTAGTTGCAGGTGAAGATGAAGTTTGTTCCTTGTTGGAACATGGAGATGTTATTCCTTGTTGGAACATGTTTACTTGTTGGGGATATCACAATATATCTGCTATAATTAATGCATCTATATACTTGGTAAAGGGTGGAAGGCTCGGCCTTATGCACTGGTGTTTTGTTCCACTCTTGCCGCCCTAGTTTCCGTCATACGGTGTTATGTTCCTTGATTTCACGTTCCTTACGGTTGGGTGATTTATGGGACCCCTTGACAGTTCACTTTGAATAAGACTCCCAACAAGGCCCAACTTTGGTTTTACCATTTGCCACCTAAGCCTTTTTCCCCGGGTTTTCGCGAGCCCGGCGTCATCTTTATTTTAACCCCGGGCGGTTCTCCTTGAGTGCTGGTCCAACTTGAGCGATGTCCGGCGCCCTTGGGCAATCAGGGTCTATGCCAACCCGGCGTCTGGCTCATCCGGTGTGCCACGAGCGAGATATGTGCAGCTCCTATCGGGATTTGTCGGCACATTCGGTGACTTTGCTGGTCTTGTTTTATTGCTGTCGAAATGTCTTGTAGTCCGGGATTCGAGATTGATCGGGTCTTCGGTAGAAGGAATATCCTTCGTTGACCGTGAGAGCTTATAATGGGCGAAGTTGGGACACCTGCTGGGTATTATCTTTGAAAGTCGTGCCCGCGGTTATGAGGCAGATGGGAATTTGTTAATGTCGGTTGTAGAAAACCCCAAGTTGACCTTAATTAAAATACACATCAACGCGTGTGTAACCGTGATGGTCTCTTCTCGTGAGTCCGGAAGTGAACACGATGTTGGAGTTATGTTTGGCGTAAGTAGTTCAGGATCACTTCTTGATGGCTACTAGCTTCACGACCGTGCCTTGCTTCTCTTCTCGCTCTCTTTTGCGAATGTAGCCACCATATATGCTAGTAAACTGCAGCAGCTCCACCTCACAACTCTGTCCTTCCTATAAGCTTAAATAGTCTTGATCTCGCGGGTGTGAGATTGCTGAGTCCCCGTGACACACAGATTCTACCAAAACAGTTGCAGGTCCCGACGATGCTTGTGCAGGTGATGCAACCGAGCTCAAGTGGGAGTTCGATGAGGAACGTGGTCGTTACTATGTGTCTTTTCCTGATGATCAGTAGTGGAGCCCAGTTGGGAAGATCGGGGATCTGTGTAGCATTTGGGGTAGTCTTCTTTTATTTTGGTACCATAGTCGGACCTTGAGTGTATTTTGGATGATGGATGTTTATTTATGTATTGTGTGAAGTGGCGACTGTAAGCCAACTATGTATCTCTTTCCCTTATGTATTACATGGGTTGTGTGAAGATTACCTCACTTGCGACATTGCTTTCAATGCGGTTATGCCTCTAAGTCGTGCTTCGACACGTGGGAGATATAGCCGCATAGAGGGCGTTACAGGAGGTAATACCCTACTCCTGCTTGTTTAATATTGATGATATGGGTAGTACAAGAGTAGATCTACCACGAGATCAAGGAGGCTAAACCCTAGAAGCTAGCCTATGGTATGATTGTTGTTAGATCTCGGACTAAAACCCTCCGGTTTATATAGACACGGATAGGTTAGGGTTACAGAGTCGGTTACAATGGTAGGAGATCTACATATCCGTGTCGCCAAGCTTGCCTTCCACGCCAAGGAAAGTCCCATCCGGACACGGAACGAAGTCTTCAATCTTGTATCTTCATAGTCTTGGAGTCCGGCCGTGATGATAGTCCGGCTATCCGGATACCCCCTAGTCCAGGACTCCCTCAGGTACCGATGTGCGAGACAACGGCGATCGTGTCTGGTCTGCTATGATCAGCTTTCTAACTTGACTAGGCTTCGTGACTGTGATCCAGTGTTTTTCTTCATTTCTTTTAAACGCGAGAAGGACTAATTGTGGCGTTTTTGTTAAGCCAAACTTCAGTTCATCATAGACCATAAGGCTACTTAATGACCGACCATTTGCGTGCAGACTGGCTTTAGATCTCCTGGCGGTCGAGTGGTTTGGCCTCATGGTCGAGTGTCTTCCAGTTGGTCGAGTGGAACCCTTCCTGATCGACTGAAATGTAATTTCTTCTAGAGATGTCCTTGGGGAGGGTGTCTTAGACAGGTCCATGACCCTACCCTAGGTACATGCCTTCATCAGCTCGGCCCTGGGATCCCACGCCGTGCCGCTGTCGGCGGCGGCAGTGGACTCCTCCGGAAGAGGAGCATTTCCCTTTTTGGGCGGCTCGGCCTCCAAGTGTACGGAGGTCGTCCTCTTCTTTCTTCCTCCCATAGAGGATTCATCTTCCTCCTCCTCCTCGTCCTCTTTGGAGGCGGAATGGGCATCAGAGCCTTCGGATATAGTGTCTGAAGTGCCATGGCGACGAAGACCTCCCCGTGTCTCTTTGGCCTCCTTTTTGGCCGTCTTCTTCGGCACCTTGTAAGGCGCCGGGACCAGCATCTTTGTCAGAAGTGGGACGGCCGGTTCTTCAGGCAGCGGGGCCGGACAATGGATCCGCTCCGCCTTCTTCCTCCAGCCCTGGGAGAGTTGTAGAAAACACGTTAAGTGCTTCCTTTGGGTTACGCAGATGAAAAGTATGATGACTTACCGAACTTGCAGGGCGGGACAGTTGGTACCCGCGGTCCTCGGCGGAGTCCGGCCATGATTTGCTGGACTTGAAAAGCACCTTCCATATGTCCTTGTGCGAGGAGCCAAAAAGCTCTTGTAAGGTTTGGTGCCTGGCCGGATCGAATTCCCATAGATTGCAAGTCCGGTGTTGACAAGGCAGGATTCGGCGAACTAACATCACCTGGACTACATTGACAAGATCAATGTTCTTGTCTCCCATATCTTTAACGCGCGTCTGGAGCACCGACAGTTCGTTGGACGAGGACCAGTTCAGGCCCTTCTTGACCCAGGATGTAAGTCGTAGGGGGGCACCGGATTGAAACTCGGGAGTAGCGGCCTATTCCGTGCCACGCGGCTCAGTGATGTAAAACCACTGCTGTTGCCACTCCTTGACAGAATCGTTAAAGGTGCCTGTTGGCCATATGACATTGGGCATCTTGCTCACCATAGCACCCCCGCACTCAGCGTGCTCACCGCCCACTACCTTGGGCTTCACATTAAAGATCTTCAGCCATAAGCCAAAGTGTGGCGAGATGCGGAGAAAAGCCTCGCACACGACAATGAATGTCGAGATGTTGAGGAAGGAATTAGGGGACAGATCGTGAAGATCGATCCCATAGTAATACATGATGCCACGAACGAACAGGTGGAGGGGAAACCCTAGCCCACGGACAAAGTGAGGGAGGAATACAACCCTCTCGTGGGGTTCCGGAGTAGGAACGATCTGTCCCGTCGTTGGGAGACGGTGACTGATTTTCTTGGCCAGATACCCGGTCTCCCGAAGCTTTTTGATATCCTTCTCCCGGACGGTATAGGCCATCCATTTTCCTCTTGATCCGGATCCAGACATTTTCGGAAGGACTTTGTGGGCAGAAGAGATGAACTCTTGGGCGCTGGAGCTCGGGCGGAGGGGAGTGGATCGGGAAGAAGAAGGCGTGGGTGCGAATGGGTGTTCTTATCCCCTTAAAAAGGAAGCAGGTATTCTGCGCCTCCCTACTTGCCCGATAAAACCGCTTATCCCCCAAGCGCCGTAATTGATGGCGCGGTTGGGTTACCCACACCCGTATTGATGAGAATCCCGTGACAAGGGGACACTATCTCTGCTTCGACAAGACGTGCCAAGAAAACCGCCTCGCAATGTGTGCAGTAGCTCATTGAGAAAAACGGTACGAATAATGATTGGGCTATGGTATGATGTCATGCTGCCGAATGTGTCAGATTAGTTTTGTGGAAATATTATTCTCTCTACGGTGGTATGTGGAATTTGTTTTGCAGAGCCGGACACTATCCTTGTGTTCAAAATCTTCTATGGAATATTCGGAGGAGGAACCTGCCTTGCAATGCCGAAGACAATCTGCGCGCCGGACTCATCATCATTGAAGCTTGGTTCAGGGGCTACTGAGGGAGTCCTGGATTAGGGGGTCCTCGGACAGCCGGACTATATCCATTAGCCGGACTGTTGGACTATTCAGATACAAGATTGAAGACTTCGTCCCGCGTCCAGATGGGACTCTCCTTGGCGTGGAAGGCAAGCTCGGCAATACGGATATGTAGATCTCCTCCCTTGTAACCACCTCTGTGTAACCCTAGCCCCCTCCGGTGTCTATATAAACCGGAGGGTTTAGTCCTTAGGATAACAACAATCATACCATAGGCTAGCTTCTAGGGTTTAGCCTGTACGATCTCGTGGTAGATCAACTCTTGTAATACTCATATCATCAAGATAAATCAAGCAGGAAGTAGGGTATTACCTCCATAGAGAGGGCCCGAACCTGGGTAAACATCGTGTCCCCCGCCTCCTATTACCATCCGCCTTAGGCGCACAGTTCGGGACCCCCTACCCGAGATCCGCCAGTTTTGACAACGACAACCACCTTCAGCAACGGATCGAGCATCGTCAGTTGCTCTAGCACTAATAGCGGCAGCAGCTCAGTCTGATCCAGGTGAGGATTGGGCATCGACACTGGCACCTGCTCCGACACCGGCACCAGCTCTACAAGGTGCACCATCTCCGGCAGCAGCAGCGGCTTCGGCACCTGCACCAACATTTGCACTTGCATCTGCTCCGGCCCGTGCAGCGGCAACCGAACGAGCAGTTGTACCAGCAACAGACTGGGCTGAAGTTCGCACTTCATATACCAAAGTCCTTACAGAAACCGACATGTCCACCTTCTTGGTAAGCATTGGCCGCCCAAGTGTTTCGTTCTTTTTTTATTTCCATGTTATTTCGCATGATTCACTATGTTGATCTAACTGTTTGGGTATGTCTTCTTGTTTGCAAACAGAGAATTCCTAGAGCAACGAGGGAGTCGTTCAACAATCCGGGCGACAGCGGCCAAGTTTCTCTTACCATGCGCAGCCTTGGTGTGAATGAACCTGCTCAATATACCGTAAGTACAAAGGATGGTTGCTAGATGATTGATGCTAAAGGATGCTCAAGGTTCAAATCTAAATCATATCTTGCGGTAGGGGATGATGTCAAAATCGAACTTTCTCGGCAAGGAGAGATGGTCCAAATCAACTTTGAAATTATTCAGTTCTGCCGAACTGATCTATCCGCCGAGAGATTTTGATGTAATACGATGTCATGGTGAAGCAAGTGTCCTGTGTATATAAGTAGTACGACAGTATCGTTGATAGAATTGCAACTCTCATTGCTAGTTAGGAACTGTCATTTGATTTCATTCCAACAGTTGTTGTGCTTTATTCAATTTTGTGTATTCGCCTTACGACAACATCTAAAACCAGCGTTGTACCGACCGCTTGCAATATGAAAAGCGCCGAGGTAGAACACATGGGCCCCCAAACATGCAGGCCCACCGGCCTATGGCCCAAAGTCTAGAACCGTGAGCCTGTTTGAGTATTTCTCAGCTGAACCCCCATAATGCCCGTGCGTTGCACGTAACATCAAGATGCATTTGTATGAGTATTTTATCTTGTGAGAGAAAAGGATGAACGAGGGCAGGCCATATTTGCAAATGTGGAGAGGTGTATGGGTACCTTTTTGCAAAATTGCCATAGTTTCCATCCTATCTGTCAGATATAAATCGGATGGCCTATATTGCAGGATGACAGGCACACCATCATCACCAACTCGTCCATACCGTGTTAAAAAACTCTGTTTTTTATAATTATATATGTTATATATATTCCCCTTGATTTTTCTTATGTATAAAGTTGTGATATAAAAGAACTTTATATATCTTTACAGAGGGAATATCTCTCTGTCAAAAATATATTTATGTGTAATATGTGGGCCATCCGACGACGGGGTCCACATGGCATATGCACCAAATTAGAGTGCACAACTGCACGGTAGACACACCCCGATCGTAGCGCCGTATTAATGCCCAATGAGCCGTCAAATCACAAAAACCCCCACCTTTCCAGCTTTAGCAGTAAGCTGGACGGACGAAGCTGTCACGCCCAATATGCGACCCTATCCAAAAGGAACTCGACGGTCCCACCAAGGATAGACCCGCATATTGAAACACTTTTGCAAGGTGGATATCATTACATCAACATTACATAATAGATGGGGATACATACATAAGGCATACAATGCCACAAGAATACAACAACATCATATACAAGATCAACATCCGACTACGGATGAAACATAAACAGAAGCTCAAACGACATCCACCCCGCTAGCCCAGGCTGCCGACCTGGAACCTATCCCCTGATCGAAGAAGAAGGAGAAGAAGAACTCAATACAAGCAAACATCGCTCTCGCGTCAAGATCATCGCACAACCCGGACCCTGCAACTGGTGGTGTAGTAATCTGTGAGCCACGAGGACTCAGCAATCCCATTACCATGGGTATCAAGACTAGCAAAGCTTAAAGGGAAAGGAAGGGGTAAAGTGGTGAGGTTGCAGCAGCGGCTAAGCATATATGGTGGCTAACATACGCAAATGAGGCGAGAAGAGAAACAAAGGAACGATGCCAACTAGTAATGATCAAGAAGTGATCCTGAACTCCTACATCGTCGAGACATAACCCGAAACCGTGTTCTCCTCTCGATCAACCCGAAAAGAGACACTCACGGTTATGCACACGGTTGGTGTATTTTAGAAGAGTTTGCTTCAAGTTTACTACAACGGATATTAACAAATTCCCATCTGCCACATAACCGCAGGCACGGCTCTCGAAAGTTTATACCTGCGGGGTGTCCCAACAAGCCCATGATAAGCTCTCGCGATCAACGAAGGATATTCCTTCTCCGGGAAGACCCGATCAGTCTCGGAATCCGGCTACAAGACATTTCGACAGCAATAAAACAAGACGAGCAAAGCCGCCCGATCGCCGACAATCCCGATAGGAGCTGCACATATCTCGTTCTCGGGGCAACACCGGTGAGACTAGCTCTGAGTAAAACCAATCCTCGGGTTGCCTCAAGGTGGCCCAGAGAGTAGCTCGGTTCGAACCAACACTTAGAAAGCAACGGCCGGGGGCTAAATAAAGATGACCCTCGAGAGAGCGACTCCCAAGGGAAAAGTAGGTGGTGGTGAGGCAAATGGTAAAACCAATGTTGGGCCTTCTTTGGAGGAGTCTTATTCAAAGCGAACAGTCAAGGGGTCCCATAAATCACCCGACCGCGTTAGGGGCGCAAAATCCGGGAACATAACACCGATATGGCGGAAACTAGAGGCGGCAAGAGTGAAACAAAACACCAGGAATAAGGCCGAGCCTTCCACCCTTTACCAAGTATATAGATGCATTAATTAAACAATAGATATTGTGATATCCCAACAAGTAAACATGTTCTAACAAGGAACAACATCTCCATGTTCAACAAGGAACAAACTTCATCTTCACCTGCAACTAACAACGCTATAAGAGGGCTGAGCAAAGCGGTAACATAGCCAAACAACGGTTTGCATAGGAAAGGTGTCAAAGGTTAGAGGCTGACATGGCAATTTGGGATGGCTTGATAAGCAGGTAATAGGTAGCGCAGCATAGCGATAGAAACGAAGCAACTAGCATAGCAATGATAGTAGTGAGATCCAGGGTAGCGGTCATCTTGCCTGAAATCCCACAAGGTAGAAGAACGAGTCCATGAAGAAGGCGAGCAGACGAAGCCGAACCAAGCGTGAGCGAGCGAATCCTCACGATCGCATAGCAAGCAGGAACTATCGAGAAGAAACACACAACATGGTAAACACACCACACATATACAAGGCATGATGCACAACAAGCAGGATGCATGACAAAGCTACATGAAGCTACTCATGGCAAGAGATGATGCAAACAAGAGCAACACATCAAAGCAAGTTTAAATGAGGCCGGAAACAACATAGAACAATTCCGGTAAGTCCTCATATGCAAATTTCGAAATTGGTCCAGATCTGAATAAACCTTATGTTCAAGTTGTTAAACAGCAAGTTAAGATGCACCACGATGATCTACATGAAAATCTAGTCAAGTTACATATAAAGTTCATTTAATTGAGACTCTGCCTAGAAGATATGAGCAAAACAAGATAAGCATGGCATTGATGCAAAATGCATACAAACATCAAGAAAACACCTCAAAACAAGGATGCAACATGATAATATGAAACTACATGCAAAATCAAGCAAGTTTCATATAGAGCACACTCAAAACGGAGCAACGGTTCAACACATACACTCTATACAAGTCATGACAACAATCTGTCCAAAACAGCAAGTAGGCATATTGCAAGCATCAAAACACTATGCTACAACATCTCAACGTGAAAAAAAAGGCTTGGGAATGATGTACAGGTAAAGCGTTACAAAACATGAACACTGAGCTATCTCCAGAAACAACTAGAACATGCTCAAAAACACAGGGCAAGATTGCAAATAATAACAGTTTCAGACTTTAGCAGAAATAACATCAGGTTGCAATGTTTGGAGCTATCAAACAACATGCTACAGGAACTTAACATGGAAAACAAAGGCATGGCATGAATCTACTAAATGCATAGAACAAAAGTCCCTTACTGACCATGAGCCAAAAAGGATAAAAAGATATGATGGCACCCATGTAAACATGGAAAGTTATATTACAGATTCATACATGGCAGAAATAACAAGTAGGCATGTTGGTGAGCTTGAACCACTCATCACAGAGCAATACATGGCATG
Organism: Aegilops longissima; assembly: GCA_021605205.1. NCBI lineage: Eukaryota > Viridiplantae > Streptophyta > Magnoliopsida > Poales > Poaceae > Aegilops > Aegilops longissima. Next base: position 92,128,419 of record CM038681.1, read on the forward strand.
GCAAGGCAACCAACAGTAAGAATACATGGCATAGAAGCTATACATGGCAATAACAACATCATAGCATGCAAGGATCAACTACAACAAGCTTGGCAAAATTGAATAACATGTAAACAACCTGCGAGGAAACATTTTATAGCAAAAGTAGAGCTCGATTGACTCAAGCTATGGCACTCCATAATTTCAAACAAGGGCATGGATGGATAGAGCATAACCAATAGTTCAAAACATCCTTACTGAAGTATCACAAAATAAGCATGGATCTCTCGGTAGCATCAATTTTACATGGCATAAAAATATCAGCAGAACAGGGCTGAAATCAGCAACATCATGAAGCCTAGTTTGCATGCTTGTGCTAGTCACCACAGAGATCACACAAATACATGGCATACACCCCTGTAAAGATGGCATGGCATATAACAAAACACATGTAGACATCAACCTCATAGGATGCACACATCAATCATGGCAAAAATGACAAAAGTGCTTGTTCTGATAACAATCTGAAACTAACATCGCATAGCCCTCTTCTAACACAATTTCGGGCATCAAGATGAGCTCAAATGTAAATGATGCACTGAGAAGAAATGATGTACTCGTCGAGGCGAACAATTTGACATATTACACGCACGAAACGGAGCTACGGATGCAGAGTTATGATGCGATGAAAATGCATAAAAATTACAAAAACTGGGGACTTAGGGATTTCGGGGGTCAACCTCTGGATCTGCACGGTTTCCGAGGTTCGCCGAAGAACCTCGCCGGAGACGAGGAGATGGCCGGAGAGGCTCGGGAGGACGGATCCGGCTTCTCCGGCGGATCTGGCAGGGCGGCGGAGGCGACGGAGGAGCTCCGGTGGCCTTGAGCGGAGGGGCCGCCGCGGCAGGAGGAGGAGGAGGCGGCCAGCGGCCAGCCACGCCACGTGGCAGCGCGAGGCGGCGCCTGGGTCGGGGACAGCGGCCTTGGCGCGCACGGAGGCTCAGCGACCGAGGGAGGCGGCGAGCAGCGCGGGGCACCCAGGGCGGCGGCCGTGACAGGTGGCCAGGCGGCGGCGCGGCCGGGCGGGCGGGAGGCGGTATCGCGCCCTCGATCGGCTATATCTCCCGTGTCGAAGCACGACTTAGAGCATAACCGCATTGAAAGCAATGTCATAAGTGAGGTAATCTTCACACAACCCATGTAATACATAAGGAAAAGAGATACATAGTTGGCTTACAATCGCCACTTCACACAATACATGAGTAAAACATTACATCATACAGATACAATCAAGGTCCGACTCGGAACCAAAATAAAAGAAGACTACCCCAAAAGCTACACAGATCCCGATCGTCCCAACTGGGCTCCACTCTGATCAGCTGAAGCGAAACAACACAAAGAACAAGATCTTCATCGAGCTCCTCCTTGAGCTCGGTACATCACCTGCGGTCTCATCGGCACCTGCAAACTGGTTTTGGAAGTATCTGTGAGTCACGGGGACTCAGCAATCTCACACCAGCGAGATCAAGACTATTTAAGCTTAAAGGTAGGACAGGGTAGTGAGGTGGAGCTGCAGCAGCGACTAGCATATATGGTGGCTAACATACATAAAGAGGCGAGAAGAGGAGGCAAAGCACGGTCGAACAACTATGATCAAGAAGTGATCCTGAACTCCTACTTCGTCAAACATAACCCGAAACCGTGTTCTCCTCTCGATCAACCCGAAAAGAGACACTCACGATTCGCTACGGTTGGTGTATTTTAATTAAGATCAACTTCGGGTTTTCTACAACGGACATTAACAAATTCCCATCTGCCACATAACATGAGCACGGCTTTGAAAGTTCAAACCCTGCAGGGTGTCCCAACAAGCCCATGATAAGCTCTCGTGATCAACGAAGGAATAGACCTTCTCCCGGGAAGACCGATCAGTCTCGGAATCCGGCTACAAGACATTCACAGCAATAAAACAAGTCCAGCAAGACCTCCCGGCGTGCGACACCCACGATAGTAGCCGCAGCGTATCTCGTCTCGAGCCACGACCGGATAAGCTAAGCGTCTGGTACCGGCGTAACCCAAGTTGCCAAGGGATGGTCCCTACGGTGCTCTAGTTTGGACCAGCAGCTTAGACAAGCAACGGCCGGGGGTAAATAAAGATGACCCTTGAGGCGCGACTCCCAAGGGAAAAAGGCTAGGAGAGGCAAATGTAGAACCAATGTTGGGCCTTCTGGAAAAGTCTTATTCAAAGCGAACTGTCAAGGGGTCCCATAAATCACCCGACCGCGTTAGGGGCGCAAAATCCGGGAACATAACACCGATATAGCGGAAACTAGGGCGGCAAGAGTGGAACAAAACACCGGGCATAAGGCCGAGCCTTCCACCCTTTACCAAGTATATAGATGCGTTAATTAAATAAGATATATTGTGATATCCCAATCAAGTAAACATGTTCCAACAAGGAACAACATCTCCATGTTCAACAAGGAACAAACTTCATCTTCACCGCAACTAACAACGCTATAAGAGGGCTGAGCAAAGCGGTAACATAGCCAAACAACGGTTTGCTAGGAAAGGATGATTAGAGGTTTGACATGGCAATGTGGGAGGCATGAAATAGCAAGTGGTAGGCATCGTAGCATAGGCATAGCAAAAGAGCGCGCATCTAGCAAGCAAAGATAGAAGTGATTTCGAGGTATGGTCATCTTGCACGAAATCCCGCAAGGAAGAAGATCAAGTCCATGAAGAAGAGCGAGCGGAGGTAGTCGAGCGAATCCTCACAATCGCAACATTACGAAACCGAGAAGCAACACGGAAAGAAACAAATAACATGATAAATGCACAAGCATAAGCAAGGCATGATGCACAATCAAGTATGATGCATGTCCGGTTTAAATATGCATGGCATGGCAATATGCACAAACAACACTACAAATTAAGTGGAGCTCAATATGCAGCGAGGTGCATATTGACGAACACTCTAACACTTATTTAGTTCTCTCCCGATTAGGTACACAACAATATTAAATGTTGTTAAACATGGCAAGAGGTGGAGCATAATTAAACTAGCTATTTAGGCAAGTTTAAATGAGGCCGGAAATAAGAAACAACAATTCCGGAAAATCCTCATGAGCAATGTTTTAGTTTCGGTACTGTTCTGCCCTAAACACAATTTTAGAGTTGTTAAACAGCAACATAAAGTGGACCATGTTAATCTAGGCATTTTTCTACCCCATTTACATATATAAATTATTTAAATCCGAGTTACGGTTATTTAGTTATGAATTAAATCATTTTAACATGGCATATTAGCAAAGTTAAATAAACAGCAAGTTAAACATTTTTATCATAGATGAAAATGACATATTATTAATCTACACAATATTCTGAGCATATTACATATAAAGTTTGTTTAAAACCGATGCACGGTTGATGAGTTATTAAATGCATGAACTCTAGGGACTTTTCTGTAAAACGGTAATTCTCTGGATAATAGATAAATTCGCAGGACAGGAAAAAAAATAACATTGGGCGCATCTGGATCCATTGTGAGCAGAGCACAGGGCGGGGAGCTGCTCACAATGGGCCAAGGCCCGGCTCGGAGAGTGAGGCCATTGGAGGTGAGGAGGCCTTGGGGCCTCACCCATGGGCTTGCCAGCCGGTGGAAGCGAGGAGGCTGGGGTCGGCGGCTGGATCTGCGCCAGGCTGAAGCGGAAGGCGGCTGGGCCTCGGGAGGCCACCAGGGAGGAAGTCTGACCTGAGGCCGGCTGGGCGTCGTCCTCCTTCCGTGCCCGCACGAAGAAGGCGGAGGCGGCGGCGTTGGCGCCGCAGGCGGCGCATCAGCGGCGGGAAGGTCGAGGGCGCCTGGGGCGACCAGATCCGGTCGCTCGGATCCGTTCCGGCGGATCGGGCGCAACAACGAAGGCGGCAGCGAGGAACTCAGCGACAATGACTCCTGGAGAGGCGGTAGCGGTGAGGAAGAAGAGAGAAGAGGAGAAGGAAGGAGGCAGGCGGCGAGGCTCCGGCCTGGTGGGGTTGCAGGCGACAGTGGCCTTGACCTCCAGCGAGAGCAGCGGCGGCGGCGAGCTCCTCCTGGAGCTCGGGAGCCAAGCGGGGGCGGCCTTGAGAAGCGTGGCGCGGCGCTGCGGGCATCTCGGCCCAGATCGGCCCGTGGCCGGGCATGGATGGGCAACCGGCTGGGCTGGGAGGCAGGCCGTGAGCGGCGTGGCGCTACTGGTTGGCTGGATCTGGCGGCTGGGTGGCGGCTGGCCAACCAGAGCGCGCAAGTGGCGAGAGATGAGGGGTGGGCCTTGGTTGGAGGGAAAAGGCAATGGCTGTGGGGGGAGGTTGGTGGTGTGGATTTTGAGGAGGAGGGTAGGTAGCTGCCCAAAATGGAAGGGAGGGGTTTAAATAGGAAAGGGCTAGGGTTTGGTCCTTGGGGGTTTTGAACCCTCCGATCTCGATCGAAGGCGATTCGAGACCTTGAGGGGGTTAGGTGGGCTGCAGGAGGACTGCGAGGGGAGAAGAGAGAGGGAGGGCCCGGCATCTGTTTCCGGAGACCAAAACGTCCGACGAATATACCGGCTATATCGCGGTAGTAGGTTTAACGGTTGGGCAGTCAAAGCGAACTCGAATCGACGAAACTTGGCGGCGGCCTGTCTACACTATAATAAGACCGCATGGCATGTTGCAACCCATTCGAGAACATTTTATACCACTTATAAAATAATACTTGGAGGTGCAGCGAGCGCGTGCGAGTGTGGGCGGGCTCGAGCGGACAACGGAGAGAAGCGGCGGAACGAGCGGATGCAAGTTTTGAAAAACATGCGGATGAAATGCAGATGATGCCATGAGATGAGATGCATAACAAAAACAAAATGCAAAACAACAGACAAAACCCAACCACGAAGGAAATAATAAATCACATCTCCGGAAGGGCAAGAGTCGGAGTTACGAATATGGAAAGTTGTATCCGGGGTGTTACAACACTCCACCACTACGAGAGGATCTCGTCCGAGATCTAGGATGGCACCGAGGAAAAGGGCGAGGAAGATGAGAGGTAAAACTAAGTTTCTTCTTTGACAAGCAGGTGAAACCATGAACCTTGAGAGGTTGAGCAAAATGAAAGAAAGAAAACAACGAAGATGAACAAGGTTGAAAACACTCTGTTAGAAAAGAGGAACAAGGAACATTACGATAACTTGAAGGTTGAAAAGGCATAAATCAAGAGTTTAATGGAGAAGATCGAATTCGAAACCACTCCGGTTAAAACATGATGAGAGAGGAAGAATTCGGGCAGCACTCCGATTGAAAATGGAAGGAATATAACATGAACTATAGAAGATGGGATGATACTTGATGAAATCAACAACATACTGCCTCCGGAACTATTGAAAGAGTGGCACAAGGGGTAAGAAAGATTTCAGACAGCTCTCCGGTTGAGGAAGCAGGCAAAACTTGATAAGATGAGAGAACTCGAATGAAAACATGACACTCCGGTTAAAAGGATAAGCAAGAAAAGAACATGATCTTGACAAAAGAAAGATGATGGGTCGAAGAGTGCAACATCACAATGCCTCCGGAAGAAAAATTGAATATAGGTCATTGGAATAAAGAAATGGAGAAGAAAATGACAACTTCTGCCACAAATGGACTTGGAAAAGCACCCTTGCAAAGAAGAATTGAACGGAGTTGTTGGAAAACCAACAACGAAATGAATAAGCTTGTAGTGGGCTTATGGAAACATCTCAAAATTATGAGGTGAGTTTACGCCTGCATGAAACAAGCGATTGGATTGATATCAACAAGGAGACAAGAAACTTATTTCACGGGAGGACGAATGAAGAACTTGGGTCATTAATAAGCACCATAAATAGCAACAATCCTTAGAGAAAGCTTTAGGTGAAATATAGCCCAAGATAAGTCCAATGAAGAGATTGATGGATTGAAAAGATCTCTTGAACGAAGAGAAAATGATGGATTTAAAATACCTCATTCTTGACAACATGTGAATCATGAAACACGAAGGGAAATTGCCAAGAGTGACATAACACCATCTCAAGAGATAAGGTAGAAAGAATTGCACTTCGGAATGCAAGAAGAAGAATGCTTGAACTCCTCAAAACAAAACATGTGTTGAGCACCATGTTCAATTTTGAGTATAGCTTGGCGGATCATAACTCCGAGAGAAATCTTGGAGAACAATTGAAGAATGAAAAGAATCCTTGAGGAAGCACCATGTAGAGCCTCCATGATAAACTCCGGTAAGAAAAGGATGATAAAAGAAAGAGAAGTTGACAACACAAGGTGAAGCCTTGCAGTGATAAGATGAAGCTTTGAAATGATATAGCCGAGAAAACTTGGAACTCCGTTAAAGAAAGATGAACAATTGAAATCAAGAATTTTGATGATCCTCCAGAATAAGGAATTGAACTTACTCGATGAAACAAGAATAAGAATTACCTTATGCTGATCCTTCACCAATTAAATTGATGACAAGCAATGGATTTGGCATACTACTTATTCTCGTAGAAAGGATTAAGATAGATATGGCGCAAACTTGGGAAGGTCTTCAACGAACCACCGGTAGGATTGGAAAGAACGAATGAGTCTATATGATAGCGAAGGAAGAGAAATCTTGAACAAACCACCATAATAATTGCGAATGAGCGTAGCAAAGGCACAATTCACGGGAAGAATTGTAAACGGATAAAGATGCTTGACAAAATTTAGATACATTAGAGCGAAGAGATCATGAACTGATTAGAGGATATTTGACGATGCAGCGGTGAGATTTGGAAAACCGGAGTTGAACGCTTGAATGAATAATTCTGAGATGATGGGCTCCGAAGAATCCAACTGAAAAGACTCCTGAAATGCTCCGGGTGGGTTAAAAGAATTCTCACAATCAAAACAATTATGAGGATGGCACGAAGCTAGAACCCTGAATCTTGGAGAAAAGAAGCGAGATTTAAGAGAAACTCTTCTTCGGTCTTCAAAATTCGAGAATGACGACGAGAACATCACCATGAATTATTGAAGCACTCCGGAATGAAAATTAGGAAGGTTGAACCAACAATGAAAATAATTTGGAAGATCTTGGAGAAAAAACAAGACTGATGATAACCCATTCTTACGTCAAACTTCGAAAAGAATTTGAGAATAACTCCGGAAAATAAAAGAGTCAGGTAAGATCCTGGAAAAAGACCTGTGGGTTAGGGCCCACTCAAAATAACCACCGTTGAACAATTGTTTGAAATAGATATTGCACCGGTTGAATTAAATGACTTGAATGAGATAGCATCCTCAAAAGAACTTGAGTGAATTGAGAATGGAAACTAGAATCTTCGAGATATCTTCAACACTCGGAACAATTGAATAGCGAAAGTGGATGATTAAGAGATGCACCGACATGAGAAAGCATTTGAAATGATGAAAAGAATCGATCAACACTGAAAACTTGACTTAAATCCACGGAGAAGAAAATTAGAATGGAACAATGATAAGGTTGAAACTTCCTCAGCGTCTTCATGAGAAATCACGGATAAAACATTAAAGGAAAAGAATGAAGAAACTTCACTCAATAAAATGGATACTTGATTAAGAAATCTGAGTCCTTGAAGAAAAAAGGGTGGGTGGGCGGAAAACAAAGATAACTTGGGTCGGATGAAGCGAACACCGTTGAGAAAAGCTTAGAATTGATCTTGCGAATGTTGAAATGATCGGATTCACTTGAAGAAACACGCCGGTTGGAAAAAGAATTAACATGGCCAGCTCAGTGATCAAGAAGGATTAGTATCCATTTAGAAATATGAGAACACCATTTAGAATAAGGTATGGAATCAACACTTGACTTCGAAGCAACTCGAATACCACAAAACAAAACAAAACAAAGTTGGCTTCAAGAATGAGCGGAACAAACACATGATAGAATTTACGCCCAAAGTGTTAGTGGTGGGGCCCACGGACCTGACGTATAGCGGACGTCACGAATGACAAACAAGGCGTCCCGAATCAGCATAGCCAAGGATTCTTTAAGGCGTCTACGCGACCACTTGTAAATCGACCGTGAATGGGCGGACCACTAGGCGTTGAACCCCAATCTCAAATCATACATCATCCGGAAAGAATATCACTGTAAGCTACTAGAATTCCCACCTATAAACTCCGAAACTTTCTGGTTATGCAATCTGGTGTTGGGGATCTGAGGGGACACAAAATATATCACCCAAACTAACAATACCTAGATCCAGCTGTATCCATCCGTCAACACATAACCAAGAAATCCTCGGAAATCGTGTACCTCGACCTTCGAAAAACATCCGTTATACAAGTCATGGCAATACTCCCTTTTCGCCACGATCTTTGGGCTATCGGGGTTATCTCACCAACAACTGCACAAAAGAGATTTCGATGTCGGCAAAACTCAGGTATTCGAGCTGCAGCGATAAAATTGTGGCGACAACACCTCGGAGCTCAACTCCCGGGACAACTGCCACAACCCCTAAATGTCAGGAGGCACCAAGAACAATGTTCTCGTCACAAAACCATCGGAACGATTCCAAGATACCCACGTGATCCTAAAAAAAATTTAGTGAAATTTGAGGAGAGAAGAGTCAAAACTCTCGTCGGGATACCTCACGGAGTGTGAAGAAGGACTGGGGAGTAAAAAGAATCCTACTCTCCGATATATATAATCCTAAGACTCAAAACATTTTCCATTCTAGACTCAACAACGCATGACAAACAATCAAGTAGGGGCTCCTAAGTCGGGAAGGCTCGATTACCAACTTATAACGCCCTCGATGCGGCTATATCTCCCACGTGTCGAAGCACGACTTAGAGCATAACCGCATTGAAAGCAATGTGGCAAGTGAGGTAATCTTCACACAACCATGTAATACATAAGGAAAAGAGATACATAGTTGGCTTACAATCGCCACTTCACACAATACATGAGTAAAACATTACATCATCTGAGATACAATCAAGGTCCGACTACGGAACCAAAATAAAAGACTACCCCAAAGCTACACAGATCCCGATCGTCCCAAGCTGGCTCCACTCTTGATCAGCTGAAGCGAAACAACACAAAGAACAAGATCTTCATCGAGCTCCTCCTTGAGCTCGGGTACATCACCTGCAGGTCTCATCGGCACACAAACTGGTTTTGGAAGTATCTGTGAGTCAGGGGACTCAGCAATCTCACACCAGAGATCAAGACTATTTAAGCTTAAAGGTAGGACAGGGTAGTGAGGTGGAGCTGCAGCAGCGACTAGCATATATGGTGGCTAACATACATAAAGAGAGAGAGAAGAGGAGGCAAAGCACGGTCGAACAACTATGATCAAGAAGTGATCCTGAACTCCTACTTCGTCAAACATAACCCGAAACCGTGTTCTCCTCTCGATCAACCCGAAAAGAGACACTCACGAGTTCGCTACGGTTGGTGTATTTTAATTAAGATCAACTTGGGTTTTCTACAACGGACATTAACAAATTCCCATCTGCCACATAACATGAGGCACGGCTTTGAAAGTTCAAACCTGCAGGGTGTCCCAACAACCCATGATAAGCTCTCGCGATCAACGAAGAATAGACCTTCTCCCGGGAAGACCGATCAGTCTCGGAATCCGGCTACAAGACATTCACAGCAATAAAACAAGTCCAGCAAGACCTCCGGCGTGCGACACCACGATAGTAGCAGCGCGTATCTCGTCTCGAGCCACGACCGGATAAGCTAAGCGTCTGAGTGCCGGCGTAACCCAAGTTGCCAAGGGATGGTCCCATACGGTGCTCTAGTTTGGACCAGCAGCTTAGACAAGCACGGCCGGGGGTAAATAAAGATGACCCTTGAGGCGCGACTCCCAAGGGAAAAAAGGCTAGGAGAGGCAAATGTAGAACCAATGTTGGGCCTTCTGGAAAAGTCTTATTCAAAGCGAACTGTCAAGGGGTCCCATAAATCACCCGACCGCGTTAGGGACGCAAAATCCGGGAACATAACACCGATATGACGGAAACTAGGGCGGCAAGAGTGGAACAAAACACCAGGCATAAGGCCGAGCCTTCCACCCTTTACCAAGTATATAGATGCGTTAATTAAATAAGATATATTGTGATATCCCAATCAAGTAAACATGTTCCAACAAGGAACAACATCTCCATGTTCCAACAAGGAACAAACTTCATCTTCACCTGCAACTAACAACGCTATAAGAGGGGCTGAGCAAAGCGGTAACATAGCCAAACAACGGTTTGCTAGGAAAGGATGATTAGAGGTTTGACATGGCAATGTGGGAGGCATGAAATAGCAAGTGGTAGGCATCGTAGCATAGGCATAGCAAAAGAGCGCGCATCTAGCAAGCAAAGATAGAAGTGATTTCGAGGTATGGTCATCTTGCCGAAATCCATAAGGAAGAAGATCAAGTCCATGAAGAAGAACGAGCGGAGGTAGTCGAGCGAATCCTCACAATCGCAACATTACGAAACCGAGAAGCAACACGGAAAGAAACAAATAACATGATAAATGCACAAGCATAAGCAAGGCATGATGCACAATCAAGTATGATGCATGTCCGGTTTAAATATGCATGGCATGGCAATATGCACAAACAACACTACAAATTAAGTGGAGCTCAATATGCAACGAGGTGCATATTGACGAACACCTCTAACACTTATTTAGTTCTCTCCGATTAGGTACACAACAATATTAAATGTTGTTAAACATGGCAAGAGGTGGAGCATAATTAAACTAGCTATTTAGGCAAGTTTAAATGAGGCGGAAATAAGAAACAACAATTCGGAAAATCCTCATGAGCAATGTTTTAGTTTCGGTACTGTTCTGCCTAAACACAATTTTAGAGTTGTTAAACAGCAACATAAAGTGGACCATGTTAATCTAGGCATTTTCTACCCCATTTACATATATAAATTATTTAAATCCGAGTTCACGGTTATTTAGTTATGAATTAAATCATTTTAACATGGCATATTAGCAAAGTTAAATAAACAGCAAGTTAAACATTTTATCATAGATGAAAATGACATATTATTAATCTACACAATATCTCAGCATATTACATATAAAGTTTGTTTAAAACCGATGCACGGTTGATGAGTTATTAAATGCATGAACTCTAGGGACTTTTACGTAAAAGCGGTAATTCTCTGGATAATAGATAAATTCGGGACGGAAAAAAAAATAACATTGGGCATCGGGATCCATTATGAGAGCATGGGCGAGGAGCTGCTCACAATGGGCCAAGGCCGGCTCGGAGGTGAGGCCATTGGGGGGTGAGGCCTTGGGCCTCACCCATGGGCTTGGCCCGCTTGTGGAAGCAGGAGGCTGGGGTCGGCGGCTGGATCTGCCCAGCCAGGCAGGAGGCGGCTGGGCCTCGGGAGGCCCACGCAGGAGGAGTCTGACCTGAGGCCGGCTGGGGCGTCGTCCTCCTTCCGTGCCCTTACGAAGAAGGCAGCGGCGGCGGCGTTGGCGTTGCGCCGCCAGGGCGCAGCAACGGCGGGAAGGTCGAGGGCGCCGGGGCGACCAGATCCGGTCGCTCGGATCCGTTCCGGCGGATCGGGCGCAACAACGGCGGGCGGCAGCGAGGAACTCCGGCGACAGCGGCTCCTGCGGAGAGGCGGTAGCCGTGAGAAGAGAGAGAGAAGAGGGAGAAGGAAGGAGGGCGGGGCGAGGCTCCGGCTGGTGGGGTTCTGGCGGCAGTGGCCTTGTGACCTCCGGCGAGGACGAAGGCGGGCGGCGAGGAGCTCCTCCACAGAGCTCGGGAGCGAAGCGGGAGGCCAGCAGAGGGGCGCGGCGCGCGCCTGCAGGGCATCTCGGCCCAGATCGGCCCGTGGCCGGGCATGGATGGATGGCGGCAGGTATTGGGAGGCAGTATTGGGCGACGTGGCGCTACTGGTTGGCTGGATCTGGTGGTGGGGGTGGCGGCTAGCCAACAGGTAGCGCCAAGTGGCGAGGATGAGGTGGGCGCGCCGGTTGGAGGAAGGCAATGGCGCTGTGGGGAAGGTTGGTGGCGGATTTTGAGGAGGAGGGTAGGTAGCTGCCCAAAATGGAAGGGAGGGGTTTAAATAGGAAAGGGGCTAGGGTTTGGTCCTTGGGGGTTTTGAACCCTCCGATCTCGATCGGGCGATTCGGACCGAGGGGTTAGGTGGGCTGCAGGAGGACTACGAGGGGAGAAGAGAGAGGAGGGCCCGGCATCTGTTTCGGAGACCGAAAACGTCCGAGCGAATATACCGGCTATATCGCGGTAGTAGGTTTAACGGTTGGGCGATCAAGCGAACTCGAATCTGACGAAACTTGGCGGCGGCCCTGTCTACACTATAATAAGACCGCATGACAAGTTGCAACCCATTCCGAGAACATTTTATGCCACTTATAAAATAATACTTGGAGGTGCAGCGGCGCGTGCGAGTGTGGGCGGGCTCGAAACGGACAACGGAGAGAACCGGCGGAACACGAGCGGATGCAAGTTTTGAAAAACATGCGGATGAAATGCAGATGATGCCATGAGATGAGATGCATAACAAAACAAAATGCAAAACAACAGACAAAACCCAACCACGAAGGAAATAATAAATCACATCTCCGGAAAGGGCAAGAGTCGGATTCTGAATATGGAAAGTTGTATCCGGAATTATTCTGGTAGGCGAGCAGGAGGCGCCGGGTTGGCGGCGGCGGCGTAGCGGGTAGTGAGCCCGACTTCGGGCCTGGCGGGCTCAGCGGCGGCACGGCGCTGAGGCGCCACGTGGCGCCACCCACCGCGCGGCGGCGGCGGTGGCGAAACGGACATGTCCGGCCGTCGGCGGACATGTCCGGCGGCGCGGAGAAATTTTAGGGTTTGAAATGATCCGCGAATTTGAGAGAGCACCTATTTATAGGTAGAGGGAGCTAGGAGAGTCAAATGAGGTGCGGTTTTCGGCCACGCGATCGTGATCGAACGACCGAGAACATGGAGGGAGTTGCTGGGTTTGGGCCACTTTGGAAGGGTGTTGGCTGCAACAAAAGAGGCTTTTGTGGTTACCGGTTAACCGTTGGAGTACCAAACGACCTCAAATGGCACGAAACTTGACAGGCGGTCTACGGTGCTATACCAAGGCAGCTTGACAAACCTCGGTCCATTCGAGACCGTTCAACACCCTTTACGAAAAAGAGGCAAAAGGGGCGCGGGGGACATAGGAGTGCGGATTGCAAAAGCAGACAACGGGGAAAATGCTCGGATGCATGAGACGAACACGTATGCAAAATGAAATGCACATGATGACATGATATGAAATGCAGATGATGACATGGCAAGGACGGTGAATAACTGGCGGACACCTGGCGCATCGGATCCGGGGCGTTACAACACTCCCCCACTAACAAGAGATCTCGTCCCGAGATCTTAGGACCGAGACGGATGGGAAAAAGGGATGAGGTGAAAGAAGAACTCAAGAGAAGAAGCAAAGAATCGAGAGCACTTTCGAGAAGAAGAGAGGAACAACGAGAATGGCGAGAATCAGCTCACGGAATCGAGATAGACTAAGAAACCACTCATTGTAACGGAGTGGTTAGAATGAAAAAAAGCGAATAAGGCCGAAAGGATTTAGGCAGCACACTGGTTGAACAAGGAAAGAATAGAACATGAACTTGAGAGGGCGGAATGATACTTGATGAAGACATGACACAAAATCTCGGAAAGAATTGAAAGAGTCGAGCGAAAAGAGCGGATAAGAATATGACAACTTGTGCCACGAATGAAATAGAAAGCAACCTTAGAAGAAAAGATTGAATGGAGTTGTTGAGAAAATTCAACAACGAAAAGAATAAACTTATCGTGGACTTATGGATAACATCTCAGAAATTATGAGGTGATAACCAGCCATAAGCGGAAATGATTGAATAGCTGAGAAGAGCGAAGGAATGCAAAACTCCACTTTCCAAGAAAATGAAGAATTATTTGCTCTTCAAGGCGGGAGAGGAAAAGATCTGGAACTCCTCCAACAAAATCTTGATGAACTCTTTGGAGAATGAATTAAATCATGAAGAACCACCGTGAAGGACTCCGGTAACAAAGGATGATGAGATAGAAAGAAGGAAGAAAGAATAAGATGAGCATTGCGATGATTCCGATGGAGGTTCGAAGCGAAATGGCGAGAAACTGAACTCGGATAAGAAAAGATGAAAACACTTGGAAGTAGAATTTATTTATCAAGAACAAACTCCAAAGGAAAGGATTACTTGGCGATGATGAAACAAGAATAAGATTTATTGTATGCTTATCCTTCATCAAATTAAATTGATGACAAGCAATGGATTTTGCATACTACTTATTCTTCTTGAAAAAGAATTGAAAGTGACATATCGCAAACTTGAGAAGGTCTTGATCAACCACGGTAGGTTTGAAAGAACGAATGGATTAAAATGATAATCAAGGAAAAAGAATCTTGAGCGAACCACCGTAAGAATTGAAATGGTGATGAAAAGAATGAATCACGGGAAGAATTAGAAAAGCACGAAGATACTTGAGGAATTTAGAAAAGAGATCGAAGAGATCGCGAACTGATAGAAGAATACTTGAAAGAAGCACCGGAAGAATATTGAGACGAGCGAAGGGCACGGATATAGAATAATTGGAGAACGACTTTGAAAACTTGGAGCGAAGAAATCTTCCGAAAAGATGGCCTTCGGATGATTGAGACAGAAGTAACTCCTGAAATACTCGGATAAATGAAAAGAATTTGCATGACTAGAAACAATTAGATAGGATAACATCGAGCTAGCACCACGAATCTCGGGAGAGCGGACAAGATTTAAGAGAAACTCTACTTGGTCTTCAAGGACGACGATAAACACCACCAAAATTGTTGAGATACTCCGGTAGAATGAAAAGCAAAGAGGTTGAGTCAACAATGAAATGATTTGAAATTGATCTTGGAAAGGCATCTGACTGATGAAATTCATTCTTACGTCACACTTGAAAAGAATTGGGAATAGCTCCGGGGAAATTAAAAGAGTCAGGTAAGATCCTGGGAAAGACCTATGGGTTAGGGCCCACTAAAATAAAACATCGTTGGAAAGGGATGTTGAACAGATAGATGATGCACCGGAACAATTGAAATATTTGAATGAGGTGACACCCTCGAATTAGTTAGAACACAGACGAATCTCCTGAGATGTGTTGAACACTCCGGAAGGATAAAGCGGCAAGAAAGCGAGCGAGCAAGGAAAACACTTGATCCAAGGAAAAGAATGTGATCAACTCGAAAAACTTGAATTGAATTCACGGAAAAGAAAGAGATGAAGAATGGCGAACGAGACGAGAATTCACCGGTTGAAATAATTAAGGGAAGACTGAAGAGGTTCCACACGAATGTAATTGATGGTCGGAAGAAACTCGAACTCCAGGAATAATAGGGTGGGAGGCAGGAAAACAAAGACAACTTGGAAGGAAACCGGCGAATATCTTGAAGAAAACACGGTTGAAATCATTGAGGAAAGAAAGCAAAGACTTCATACGAGTAGAAGGATACTCAATAGCGGACTCGGTTCCGAGAGCGAAGAAGGGAGTGCGGTGGGAAAAACAAGGACAACCGGACAAGGAAAAACAACGGCGTCGGAGGAAGAACGAGGATTGAACTTGGCAAAGATGAAGATGGTCGAGTCGACTTGACGAAAATGCACGGATGAAAAGAGCTGAGGGCCAGCGATCGGAAAACCAACTGCGTGATCCTAAAGAAAAAAATTTGAAGGGAAGAGGTAATTCAAAACACCTCGTCAAGATTCCTCACCAGAGCGACGAAGGGGTAGAGGTGTAAAAATTCCTACTCTCGATATAACTAGACTCGAAAAAACAGCTTTCTTCTAGACTCAACAATGGCGAACTACGATCAATCAAGGGGCTCCTAGGGTTGGTCGAGGCTCGATACCAACTTATCACGCCCAATATGCGACCTTATCCAAAAGGAACTCAGCGGTCCCACCAAGGATAGACCCGCATATTGAAGCGCTTTTGCAAGGTGGATATCATTTCATCAACATTACATAATAGATGGGGATACATACATAAGGCATACAATGCCACAAGAATACAACAACATCATATACAAGATCAACATCCGATTCTGGATGAAACATAAACAAAGCTCAAACGACATCCACCACTGCTAGCCCAGGCTGCCGACACGGAACCTATCCCTGATCGAAGAAGAAGGAGAAGAAGAACTCAATACAAGCAAACATCGCTCTCGCGTCAAGATCATCGCACAACCTTTACACTGCAACTGGTGGTGTAGTAATCTGTGAGCCACGAGGACTCAGCAATCCCATTACCATGGGTATCAAGACTAGCAAAGCTTAAAGGGAAAGGAAGGGGTAAAGTGGTGAGGTTGCAGCAGCGGCTAAGCATATATGGTGGCTAACATACGCAAATGAGGCGAGAAGAGAAACAAAGGCAGTCGCCAACTAGTAATGATCAAGAAGTGATCTGAACTCCTACATCGTCGGACATAACCCGAAACCGTGTTCTCCTCTCGATCAACCCGAAAAGAGACACTCACGATTCACGCTACGGTTGGTGTATTTTAGAAGAGTTTGCTTCAAGTTTACTACAACGGATATTAACAAATTCCCATCTGCCACATAACATGCAGGCACGGCTCTCGAAAGTTTATACCCTGCGGGGTGTCCCAACAACCCATGATAAGCTCTCGCGATCAATGAAGGATATTCCTTCTCCCGGGAAGACCCGATCGTCTCGGAATCCGGCTACAAGACATTCGACAGCAATAAAACAAGACCAGCAAAGCCGCCCGATCGCCGACAATCCCGATAGGAGCTGCACATATCTCGTTCTCGAGGCAACACGGATGAGACTAGCTACGAGTAAAACCAATCCTCGGGTTGCCTCAAGGTGGCCCATGAGTAACTTGTTCGAACCAACACTTAGAGAAGCACGGCCGGGGGGCTAAATAAAGATGACCCTCGATAGAGCGACTCCCAAGGGAAAAGTAGGTGGTGGTGAGGCAAATGGTAAAACCAATGTTGGGCCTTCTTTGGAGGAGTCTTATTCAAAGCAAACTGTCAAGGGGTCCCATAAATCACCCGACCCAGCGTTAGGGACGCAAAATCCGGGAACATAACACCCATATGGCGGAAACTAGAGGCGGCAAGAGTGGAACAAAACACCGGGCATAAGGCTGAGCCTTCCACCCTTTACCAAGTATATAGATGCATTAATTAAACAATAGATATTGTGATATCCCAACAAGTAAACATGTTCCAACAAGGAACAACATCTCCATGTTCAACAAGGAACAAACTTCATCTTCACCTGCAACTAACAACGCTATAAGAGGGCTGAGCAAAGCGGTAACATAGCCAAACAACGGTTTGTATAGGAAAGGTGTCAAAGGTTAGAGGCTGACATGGCAATTTGGGATGGCTTGATAAACAGGTAATAGGTAGCGCAGCATAGCGATAGAACAAAGCAACTAGCATAGCAATGATAGTAGTGAGATCCAGGGTAGCGGTCATCTTGCCTGAAATCCCGCAAGGAAGAAGAACAAGTCCATGAAGAAGACGAACGGACGAAGCCGAACCAAGCGTAGACGAACGAATCCTCACGATCGCAACGAAACAGGAACTATCGAGAAGAAACACACAACATGGT
This sequence comes from Aegilops longissima, assembly GCA_021605205.1. Taxonomy (NCBI): domain Eukaryota; kingdom Viridiplantae; phylum Streptophyta; class Magnoliopsida; order Poales; family Poaceae; genus Aegilops; species Aegilops longissima. Next base: position 92,146,061 of record CM038681.1, read on the forward strand.
AAACACACCACACATATACAAGGCATGATGCACAACAAGCATGATGCATGACAAAGCTACATGAAGCTATTCATGGCAAGAGATGATGCAAACAAGAGCAACACATCAAAGCAAGTTTAAATGAGGCCGGAAACAACATAGAACAATTCCGGTAAGTCCTCATATGCAAATTTCGAAATTGGTCCAGATCTGAATAAACCTTATGTTCAATTTGTTAAACAGCAAGTTAAGATGCACCACGATGATCTACACGAAAATCTAGTAAAGTTACATATAAAGTTCATTTAATTGAGACTATGGCCTAGAAGATATGAGCAAAACAAGATAAGCATGGCATTGATGCAAAATGCATACAAACATCAAGAAAACACCTCAGAACAAGGATGCAACATGATAATATGAAACTACATGCAAAATCAAGCAAGTTTCATATAGAGCACACTCAAAACGGAGCAACGGTTCAACACATACACTATACAAGTCATGACAACAATCGGTCCAAAACAGCAAGTAGGCATATTGCAAGCATCAAAACACTATGCTATAGCATCTCAACATGAAAACACAAGGCATGGGCATGATTTATAGGTAAAGCATTACAAAACATGAACACTGAGCTATCTCCAGAAACAACTAGAACATGCTCAAAAACACAGGGCAAGATTGCAAATAATAACAGTTTCAGACTTTAGCAGAAATAACATCAGGTTGCAATGTTTGGAGCTATCAAAAAACATGCTATAGGAACTTAACATGGAAAAAAAAGGCATGGCATGAATCTACTAAATGCATAGAAGAAAATTCCCTTACTGACCATGAGACAAAAAGGATAAGAAGATATGATGGCACCCATGTAAATGGCATAGAAGCTATACATGGCAAGAACAACATCATAGCATGCAAGGATCAACTACAACAACCTTGACAAAATTGAATAACATGTAAACAACCTGCCGGGAAACATTTTATAGCAAAAGTAGAGCTCTATTGACTCAAGCTATGGCACTCCATAATTGCAAACAAGGGCATGGATGGATAGATCATAACCAATAGTTCAAAACATCCTTACTTAAGTATCACAAAATAAGCATGGATCTCTCGGTAGCATCAAGTTTACATGGCATAAAAATATCAGCAGAACAGGGCTGAAATCAGCAACATCATGAAGCCTAGTTTGCATGCTTGTGCTAGTCACCACAGAGATCACAAAAATACATGGCATACACCCCTGTAAATATGGCATGGCATATTACAAAACACATGTAGACATCAACCTCATAGGATGCACATATCAATCATGGCAAAAATGACAAAAGTGCATGTTCTGATAAGAATCTGAAACTAACATCGCATAGCCCTCTTCTAACAGCATTTCGGGCATCAAGATGAGCTCAAATGTAAATGATGCAATGAGATGAAATGATGTACTCGTCGAGTCGAACAATTTGACATATTACACGCACGAAACGGAGCTACGGATGCAGAGTTATGGTGCGATGAAAATGCATAAAAATTACAAAAACTGGGGACTTAGGGATTTCGGGGGTCAACCTCTGGATCTGCACGGTTCTGAGGTTCGCGGAGAACCTCGCGGAGACGAGAGATGGCGGAGATGCTCGGGAGGAGCGGATCCAGCGTCTCCTCGGCGGATCTGGCAGGCGGCGGAGAGGCGACGGAGGAACTCGGTGGCCTTGACGGAGGGACGCCTTGGCGGCAGGACAGGAGGCGGAGGAGGCAGCGGCTCGCCGGGCGATGAGGCTCGAGGCGGCGCGGGTCGGGACAGCGGTCTGGCGCCACGGAGGCTCAGCGGCCAGGAGGAGGCGGCCGGGCGTGGGGCGGCACCAGCGGGCCCGCCGGCGACGGTGGCAGGCGGCGGCGGCCAGCGCAGGCGGCGGCGGGCGGGCGGGAGGCAGGCGGCGGGCGGCGGCGGCGGGCGGGCAGCAGGCCCGACTTCGGGCCAGGCGGGCTTGGCGGCGGCAGGCGCGAGGCGCCCGCGTGGCCAGCAGCATGTGTGAGAGCAGCGATGGGTGTGAGCGGACTTGTCCGGCCGTCGTGGGACATGTCCGTGGCGTGAAATTTTAGGGTTTGGGGAATGATCCATGAATTTGAGGAGCACCTATTTATAGGTAGAGGGAGCTAGGAGAGTCAAATGAGGTGCGGTTTTCAGCCCTTGATCGTGATCGAGCGATCGAGAGCATGGAGGGAGTTTGCTGGGTTTTGGGCCACTTTGGAAGGGTGTTGGGCTGCAACAAAGAGGCTTTGCGATTACCGGTTAACGTTGGAGTACCAAACAACCTCAAATGGCACGAAACTTGACGAGCGGTCTACGGTGCTATACCAAGGCAGCTTGACAAACCTCGGTCCATTCGAGACCGATCAACACCCTTTACGAAAAGAGGCAAAAGGGGCGGCAGGGGATATAGGAGTGCGGATTGCAAAAGCAGACAACGGGAAAATGCTCGGATGCATGAGGCGAACACGTATGCAAAATGAAATGCACATGATGGCATGATATGAAATGCAGATGATGAAATGGCAAGGACGGCGAATAACTGGCAGACACCTGGCGCATCGGATCCGGGGCGTTACAGAAGCGACTATAGTTCACTAGGCCTGAATCCCTTCTCCCATGTATGCTTGTTCACAGAAAACCCCCGCTCTGCGATTGCATAGGGTTTTCTCATGGAGAACCTGGTACGAATTCTTCATCCATCCCCGATAAATCCAAGTCCCTTGGTCGCGGGTACTCCTAGGATGGCAACCGCCGCCGTTGATGCATTTTTCTTCCTACTGAATCTCGTGTGTTTCATTTGCAATGCCAAAAGTGCGAGGACCCTACAGGTTTCTGCGCCCTCGGCGAGGCGCCACACTTGTTCCTTCTCATCCTAACACGGGATTTTAAAACGCGCACAGTATGTTCCTATAATCCTCTTTTCTATCTGGGAGGGTGGGGTTTTTTCAACATGATGTCGACTAATTTGGAAATTTGGATTTCTATATTTGGATGAAAGGTACTAGTACCATGGTCAACACTAACGTGAAGGAGGAAAGTATTTCTAGATTTGGATATAGGGAATACATTGTGTTCTCATATTATTTTTCCTGCAGTGCATTCCTTGCTCTGCCAGAACACATGTACTCAAGATGCCCGGCCTTGCCATAACTGAATACACCAGTTTAATGGTAACAGTGAAGACAAGCCATGGATATAAGTTTCGAGTTGGGTTCATGAACCAAGAAGATCGCTGCTTTTTTATGGCCGAACTTGGATAAACATTCTCAAGTGTTATGGACTGAAAGTTGGCGCACGAATGTTGATGGAAATAGCAGAACTTGGTCTCATCTTCACTGCGATCTTCCACCCCGACGTCGTTCCAATTGTTCATCCATGTTAGTTTTGTATCTGGTTCTTGCTTGTTGCCTCGATTACTTCTTAATCCACCTATTATGTCTAACTAATCACAATTTAACTTTAGAAGTAGCAACGAATCTCTCACGAAGATGCTACTTCTAACTAATATTCTTATAATTGGTGGCACGTGTAGGTTTTTCAGAGTTAAGCGGGCTGCTCGTTTGTTGATACTGTAACAACTTCGGCTATTCTTGATGGCACTGAAGTTATTTGGACGACATCCACAAGTTCCTACACTTTATTGATCGTCTTGAGGTCCTTGTGGGGCGTTTCAATGGTGGAAGGCCACGTGGGATATGTGTGCCTTTGTTGCACTTTCGTTGAACAGGTCCAAGCTGTGTCGAGAAACTTATAGTGCGAGCTGTTTTCTGTTATATGTTGTTCATAAACTATTGCTTATACATAGTTCTCTGATCGTGATCTTCTTGAAACGAAACTGCCCAGTTCTATTGTTCCTATATAGATGCTGACCATGGTGGGTCAGGACTTAGCGCTTGGTCACAACATGATGTTTATGTCGACCTACTCCATTCCCTTGGAGGTGAAAAGATACTTATTCATGGGTGGTCTCAAATAATGAAGGCCCATCCATCTTGGAGAATAGAGACGGAAGATTATGTTCCTGCTTTTCCATGGCTCTAAAGCGAATATCCTGTTTATTGACCACATTGCGAGATGAAGCCACTTTCGAGAAGGTTGTGGATGCAGCAGGGTGGCGCTGGGCCTTGTCACGTGGCTTGGCGGCCTCACCCTTAGTTAGCTGTAGGCAAATTAGCCTTTATTAGGCGTGCTTTGTACAATTTTGAACTGTATAAGTACTCATACTGCTTTCAGCTATGGTTGTTAAGTGCCCTACTGGTTTCGATTAAGGTTGTTAAGTACTCCTGCTGCTTTTACTGATCATCGTGTTTCTTGATCTGTCTTCCTCCGGCCGCCAAAACCAAACCAGCGCCGGTGAGAACACTTCTTCCGCCTCCATGGCTGGCTGCGCCTCGGCCTTACGCTTCGCCCCCCGTCTCCTAAATCGTTAATGTCGTCGTCCTCCGCGCCCTTTGGTGCGCTCGCGCGGCGCCGCCCTCTCGTGTTGTCAACATGGTCAACAAACAACAGGAATCGGCAGAAGTACATGGAGAGGATGATAGTACGTGCCCACCATGTCAGCGTATGGAAAAATAAAATGCTTCCTCCTAGTGTTTTCCTGACATCTGGGACCAAAAACATTGTGAGCGTATATAGTCAATAGACAAGAGAACAACACAAGATCGGTGACACACAGGATGTAGCTGCTCGAGCATTTTTTGTTATTGTTGAGGCGGAGGCGGGGTTTGAGCTGGGCATGGCCCGTCTAGCCAGAGCTTATATTTTATGTTCACCATGTGACCAGCCCAGCTATTTTTCTTTGTGAAAATGAACCTAGTTTATTTTTTCGAAGAATACCCAATCAGGCCTATTTACTTTTCTACATACGATGGGCTGCCACTCTTTCAAGGCGCTTTTGCAAATCTTGAAAGTAATATGAAATGGTTGTAAATATAAAACAGATGACAAATTGGCAATTACTTTATAATTTCTGAATTTTTCACATTTTCAGATTCCTATTTCACTTTGGGCATTAACCTAATTCAAATATATCTTCAAAGTACTTTAAATCTGGCTTGACATTTCGGTATTAAAAATAGTTTGGAACCCATAGAAATATGCGAAATTGGCCCTGGCCAACCATAAAAATGGACTGCAATAAATTGCATAAGAAATCGCAGTGAGCTATATATATATTATTAAAAAAAGAGGGAATGGTCTGACTTATGGGCCTATTAAGTTGACGTGTATGCAAGATTTTTTTTAGTTATTATATACGTCAACAAACGATTCTAGCAGATGTAACCGTTGGATGTCAATCCAACGGTCGTCGTGTTTCTTCATTCTCTGATCTTCTTGCTCCAGCCACCAAATCCAGCGCCGGCGGGACCGCCTGCTCCTGCCTCCCGTGCAGGCCTCACCTCCCCCTACTACTCCCACCGCTGGCCAGGGCATCCCTCTACTCACCCACACCCCCTGTTATTCTGCGGTGACGGCAGCCTCACACCGCAGCCGAACCAGTGAACCATCATACTCCTCTCCGTGTGGGCATCCACTGCCGCGTCTTTCCCGGCTCCGTATCGTCCCCTTACTAGGCCTTGCCGTCGTCCACCGCCCTGGTGCTCTCGGCGCGGCGTGGTCAACATGGTCAAGGAACGACTTCCGTCGGAAGAGTACTGTCGCGGAGAGGCTGACAGCTGGGTCCACGTCAGCTGCAAGGAAGTGCCTCCTTATTACGCGGAAAATAATTATTCCTCCACCTGATAGCAGGGACCCACCGGACAGGCCACCGTATTTGGCAAAAAAAACGTTTCCCCCTGACTACTGGGACCCATCGGACGGGCCACCATATTTTGCGAAAAAAAGTTCCCCCTGCTGTCAGCTCGGGCCCACCGGAAGTGCCTCCTTATTATGCACAAAAAAATGAATACTCCCCCTGCTAGCTGGGACCCAGTATAGTGGGAGGCTGACTTGTGGGCCTACTAAGTTGACGGGGATGGAGGGCTTTGTCAACTTAGTCAATATGCACGATTCTAGCTCCGTTGACCGTGCGATGTCCATCCAACGGCCATAGTGCTTCTTCAACCTCTGGTCTTCTTGCTCCAGCCGCCCAAACCAGCGCCGGTCGTGCCTCATGCTCCTGCCTAACATGGCCGGCTACGATGCCGCGGAGGCCTCACTGCCCCCTACTACTCCCAGCGCTGGCCAGGCCATCCCTCTACTCACTCACACCCCCTGTTATTCTGCGGCGATGGCAGCCTCACACCGCAGCCGAACCAGTGAGCCCTCGTACTCCTCTCCACGTGGGCATCCACTGCCGCGTCTTCCCTGGCTCCGCGTCGTCCCCTTCCTAGGCCTCACCGTCGTCCACCGCTTGGTGCTCTCGGCGCGGCGTGGTCAATGTGGTCAACGACCGACTTCCATCAGAAGAGTATTGTACGTGGAGAGGCTGACAGCTGGGTCCACGGCCGCAGCAAGGAAGTGCCTCCTTATTACACGCGAAATAATTATTCCTCCACCTGACAGCGGAGACCCATCGGATGGTCCACCGTATTTCACGAAAAAACATTTCCCCCTGACTGCTGGGACCCACCAGCTACATCTTCGCATGCAAGGAAGTGCGTCCGGGCAAAAAAAAAGAAAAAATGATTCGCCCCCTGACTGCTGGGACCCACCAGCTACATCTTCGCAGGCAAGGAAGTGCCTGACAGTCGGGATCCACCTGGTCAAAGCGAAGTAGCGTTGTCATTCTGGTCGCAAACGTGTACGTACATACTGGTCGATGTAGAGGCGCGCCCGTATCGTAGTAGAGGTGCACACGTAGCATGTACACGTATGTACAGCGACCAAGGTGCAAGAAAGTAAATACAGCCACGTACGTACATACGGGCGGGGTCTCGAACGCCTACTCGCGCGTACGTACGTCTAGGGCTCGTGTACATGGCTGGGTCAAAACGGAGAAATAGCGTCGTCGTCGTTTTCATGGGGAGCCAACTGTTGGGGAACGTAGTAATTTCAAAAAAATTCCTACGCACACACACAGGACCATGGTGATGGCATAGCAACGAGAGGGAAGAGTGTCTGTCCACGTACCCTCGTGAACCCGAAAGCGAGCGTTATAACAACGCGGTTGATGTAGTCGTGCGTCTTCACGATCCGACCGATCCAAGCACCGAGCGTCGGCACCTCCGTGTTCAGCACTGCGTTCAGCTCGATGGCGATCCCGGACTCGATCCAGCAAAGTGTCGGGGATGAGTTCCGTCAACCTGACGGCGTGGTGGCGATGATGATGCTCCACCGGCGCGGGCTTCGCCTAAGCTCATGACGATATGACTTCTCGGCGCGGGCTTCGCCTAAGCTCATGACGATATGACGAAGTGGAATATGGTGGAAGGGCACCGCACATGGCTAAGGAAAGATCCGTAGATCAACTTGTGTGTCTTGGGGTGCCCCTGCCCCGTATATAAAGGAGCCAAGGGGTGCGGCCAGCCCTAGGGGAGGCGCTGGAGGAGTCCTACTCCCAGGAGTAGGACTCCCCTCTCCTAGTTGGATTAGGATTGGAGGAGGGAAGAGGGAAGGCGCGCCCCCCCTCTCCTTGTCCTATTCGGACTAGAGGGGAGAGGGGCCTGCGACCTGCCTGGCCGGCCCTTCCTCTTCTCTCTTATGGCCCATCAAGGCCCATAGACCTCCGGGGGTTCAGTAACCCCGGTGTTCCGATAACTTCTGTTTTCATCCGGAACCTTTCCAAGTCAAACATAGGCTTCCAATATATCAATCTTTATGTCTCGACCATTTGAGACTCCTCGTCATGTCCGTGATCACATCCGGGACTCGAACAACCTTGGTGCATCAATACTTATAAACTCATAATGAACTGTCATCGAAGCGTTAAGCGTGCGGACCCTACGGGTTCGAGAACTATGTAGACATGACCTAGAACCATTCTCGGTCAATAACCAATAGCGGAACCTGGATGCCCATATTGGTTCCTACATATTCTCGAAGATCTTTATCGGTCAAACCGCATAACGATATCGTTGTTCCTTTGTCATCGGTATGTTACTTACGAGATTCGATCGTCGGTATCAATACCTAGTTCAATCTCGTTACGGTAAGTCTCTTTACTCATTCCGTAATACATCATCTCACAACTAACTCATTAGTTGCAATGCTTGCAAGGCTTATGTGATGTGTATTACCGAGAAGGCCAGAGATACCTCTCCGACAATCGGAGTGACAAAACCTAATCTCGATTCATGCCAACTCAACATATACTTTTGGAGACACACTGTAGAGTACCTTTATAATCACCCGATTCGTTGTGACGTTTGGTAGCACACAAAGTGTTCCTCCGTAAACAGGTTGCATAATCTCATAGTTGCAGGAACTTTGTATAAGTCATGAAGAAAGCATAGGCAACATACTAAATGATCAAGTGCTAAGCTAACGAAATGGGTCATGTCAATCACATCATTCTCCTAATGATGTGATCCCATTAATCAAATGACAACACATGTCTATGGTTAGGAAACATAACCATCTTGATTAATGAGCTAGTCTTGTAGAAGCATACTAGTGACTATCTGTTTGTCTATGTATTCACACATGTATTATGTTTCCGGTTAATACAATTCTAGCATGAATAATAAACATTTATCATGATATAAGGAAATAAATAATAACTTTATTATTGCCTCTAGGGCATATTTCCTTCGGTCTCCCACTTGCACTAGAGTCAATAATCTAGATTACACATAATGATTCTAACACCCATGGAGTCTTGGTGCTGATCATGTTTTGCTCGTGGAAGAGGCTTAGTCAGCGGTGCGCAACATTCAGATCCGTATGTATTTTGCAAATCTCTATGTCTCCCACTTGGACTTGGTCCCGAATGGAATTGAAGCGTCTCTTGATATGCTTGGTCCTCTTGTGAAATCTGGATTCCTTTGCCAAGGCAATTGCACCAGATTGTCACGAGAAGATCTTCATTGGTCGATGCACTAGGTATAACACCTAGATCGGAAATGAACTCTTTCATCCAGACTCCTTCATTTGCTGCTTCGAAGCAGCTATGTACTCCGCTTCACATGTAGATCCCGCCACGGCGCTTTGTTTAGAACTGCACCAACCGACAGCTCCACCGTTTAATAAAAATACGTATCCGGTTTGCGATTTAGAATCGTCCGGATCGGTGTCAAAACTTGCATCGGCGTAACCATTTCGACTAGCTCTTTGTCACCTCCATATCTGAGAAACATATCCTTAGTCCTTTTCGGTATTTCAGGATGTTCTTGACGCTGTCCGATGATCCACTCTGGATTACTTTGGTACCTTCCTGCCAAGCTTACAGCTAAGCATCGTCGGTCTGGTACACAGCATTGCATACATGATAGAGCCTATGGCTGAAGCATAGGAACATTTTCATTTTCTATCTATCTTCTGCTGTGGTCGGGCATTGAGTCGACTCAATCTCACACCTTATAATACTGGTAAAAACCTTTCTTTGCACGATCCATTTTGAACTTCTTCAAAACTTTATCAAGGTATGTGCTTTGTGAAAGTCAATTAAGCGTCTTGATCTATCTCTATAGATCTTGATGCCCAATATGTAAGAAGCTTCACGAGGTCTTTCATTGAAAAACTTTTATTCAAGTATCCTTTTATGCTATCCAGAAATTCTATATCATTTCCAATCAATAATATATCGTCCACATATAATATCGAAATGCTCTGAGCTCCCACTCACTTTCTTGTAAATCGAGGCTTCTCCAAAGTCATGTAAAACCATATGCTTTGATCACACTATCAAAGCGTTTATTCCAACTCGAGAGGCTTGCACGGACCATAAATTGATTGTTGGAGCTTGCACACTTTGTTAGTACCCTTTGGATCAACAAAACCTTCTGGTTGCATCATATACAACTCTTCTTCTAGAAATCCATTCAAGAATGCAGTTTTACATCCATTTGCCAAATTTCATAATCATAAAATGCGGCAATTGCTAACATGATTCGGACAGACTTAAGCATCGCTTCTGGTGAAAAAGTCTCATCATAGTCAACCCCTTGAACTTGTCGAAAACCTTTTGCAACAAGTCGAGCTTTGTAGACAGTTACATTACCATCAGCGTCGGTCTTCTTCTTAAAGATCCATTTATTCTCAATAGCTTGCCGATCATCGGGCAAGTCTACCAAAGTCCATACTTTGTTCTCATACATGGATCCCATCTCAGATTTCATGGCTTCAAGCCATTTTGCGAATCTGGGCTCACCATCGCTTCTTCATAGTTCGTAGGTTCACCATGATCTAGTAGCATGACTTCGAATAGGATTACCGTACCACTCTGTGCGGTTTTTATTCTGGTTGATCTCTGATTCGGTGACAACTTGATCTGAAGTTTCATGATCATTATCATTATCTTCCTCGCTAATTGGTGTAGTTATTCTGAAAACTGATTTCTGTGATGAACTACTTTCCAATAAGGGAGTTGGTACCATTACCTCATCAAGTTCCACTTTCCTCCCACTCACTTCTTTCGAGAGAAACTCCTTCTCTAGAAAGGATCCATTCTTAACAACAAATGTCTTGCCTTGGATCTGTGATAGAAGGTATACCCAGTGTCTCCTTTGGGTATCCTATGAAGACACATTTTTCGATTTGGGTTCAAGCTTATCAGGTTGAAGTTTTTCACATAAGCATTGCAACCCCAAACTTTCAGAAGCGACAACTTTGGTTTCTTGCTAAACCATAGTTCATTAAGGCGTCGTCTCAGCGGTTTTGACGGTGTTCTATTTAGCGTGAATGCGGCCGTCTCTAAAGCATAACCCCAAAGCGATAGCGGTAAATCGGAAATAGACATCATAGATCGCACCATATCTAGTAAAATCACGATTACGACGTTCGGACACACCATTACTGTGTGGTGTTCCGGTGGCGTGTGTTCTTGAAACTATTCCGCATTGCTTCAAATGTAGACCAAACTCGTAACTCAAATATTCTCCTCCACGATCAGATCGTAGAAACTTTATTTTCTTGTTACGATGATTTTCAACTTCACTCTGAAATTCTTTGAACTTTTCAAATGTTTCAGATTTATGTTTCATCAAGTAGATATACCCGTATCTGCTTAAATCATCTGTGAAGGTGAGAAAATAACGATATCCGCCACGAGCTTCAACATTCATCGGACCACATACATCTGTATGTATGATTTCCAACAAATCTGTTGCTCTCTCCATACAACCGGAGAACGGTGTTTTAGTCATCTTGCCCATGAGGCATGGTTCATAAGTACCAAGTGATTCATAATCAAGTGATTCCAAAAGTCCATCTGTATGGAGTTTCTTCATGCGCGTTTACCGATATGACCTAAGCGGCGAGTGCCACAAATAAGTTGCACTATCATTATCAACTCTGCATCTTTTGGCTTCGACATTATGAATATGTGTATCACTCTGTCGAGATTCAACAAGAATAGACCATTCTTCAAGGGTGCATGACCATAAAAGATATTACTCATATAAATAGAACAACCATTATTCTCTGATTTAAATGAATAACCGTCTCGCATCAAACAAGATCCAGATATAATGTTCATGCTCAACGCGGCACCAAATAACAATTATTTAGGTCTAAAACTAATCCCGAAGGTAGATGTAGAGGTAGCGTGCCGACCGCGATCACATTGACTTTGGAACCGTTTCCCACGCGCATCGTCACCTCGTCCTTTGCGATGCTCGCCTATTCCGTAGTCCTGTTTGAGTTGCAAATATTAGCAACAGAACCGAGTATCAAATACCAGTGCTACTCGAGCTCTAGTAAGGTACACATCAATAACATGTATATCACATATACCTTTGTTCACCTTGCCATCCTTCTTATCCGCCAAATACTTGGGGCAGTTCCGCTTCGGTGTCGATCTGCTTGCGGTAAAACACTCGATTTCAGGCTTAGGTCCGACTTGGGTTTCTTCTCTTGATCAGCAACTTTCTTGCTGTTCTTTTGAAGTTTCCTTCTTCTTCCCTTTGCCCTTTTCTTGAAACTAGTGGTCTTGTTGACCATCAACACTTGATGCTCTTTCTTGATTTCTACCTCCATGACTTTTAGCATTGCGAAGAGCTCAGGAATTGTCTTAGTCATCCCTTGCATATTATAGTTCATCACGAAGCTCTTATAGCTTGGTGGCGTGATTGGAGAATTCATCAATGACACTATCATCCGGAAGATTAACTCCCAGCTGTATTAAGTGATTATTATACCCGGACATTTTGAGTATGTGCTCCTTGTGAACTATTCTCCTCCATCTTGCAGCTATAGAACTTATTGGAGACTTCATATCTCTCAATCCGGGCATTTGCTTGAAATATTAACTTCAACTCCTGGAACATCTCATATGCTCCATGACGTTCAAAACGTCGTTGAAGACCAGTTCTAAGCCGTAAAGCATGGCACACTGAACTATAGAGTAGTCATCAGCTTTGCTTTGCCAGACGTTCACAACTTCGTGCAGCTCCTGCAGCAGGCACGGCACCAGCGGTGCTTCGGGGCGTAATTCTTACATGCAGCAATGAGGATAATCCTCAAATTCGGACCCAGTCCGTGTAATTGCTACCATCATCTTTCAACTTTGTTTTCTCAAGGAACGCATTAAAATTCAACGGAACAACAAAGACGAGCCATCTATCTACAGATAAACATAGACAAGCAAAATACTATCGGGTAAGTTCATGATAAATTTAAGTTTAATTAATCATATTAAAAACTCCCACTTAGACAGACATCTCTCTAGTCATCTAAGTGATTACGTGATCCAAATCAACTAAACCATGTCCGATCATCACGTGAGATGGAGTAGTTTCAATGGTGAACATCACTATGTTGATCATATCTACTATATGATTCACGCTCGACCTTCGGTCTCCGTGTTCGAGGCCATATCTGCATATGCTAGGCTCGTCAAGTTTAACTCTGAGTATTCTGCGTGTGCAAAACTGGCTTGCACCCGTTGTAGGTGGACGTAGAACTTATCACACCCGATCATCACGTGGTGTTTGGGTACTCTGAACTTTTAGCAGCGGTGCATACTCGGGAGAACACTTCTTGATAATTTTAGTGAGAGATCATCTTATAATGCTACCGTCAATCAAAGCAAGATAAGATGCATAAAGGATAAACATCACATGCAATCAATATAAGTGATATGATATGGTCATCATCATCTTGTGCTTGTGATCTCCATCGCCAAGCACCGCCATGATCACCATCGTCACCGGTAGCGACACCTTGATCTCCATCGTAGCATCGTTGTCGTCTCGCCAACTATTGCTTCTCGACTATCGCTACTTCTTAGTGATAAAGTAAAGCAATTACATGGCGTTGCATTTCATACAATAAGCGACAACCATATGGCTCCTGCCAGCCACCGATAACTTCGGTTACAAAACATGATCATCTCATACAATAAAATATAGCATCACGTCTTGACCACATCACATCACAACATGCCCTGCAAAAACAAGTTAGGCGTCCTCTACTTTGTTGTTGCAAGTTTTACGTGGCTGCTACGGGCTGAGCAAGAACCGTTCTTACCTCGCATCAAAACCACAGCGATAGTTTGTCAAGTTGGTGCTGTTTTAACCTTCGCAAGGACGGGCGTAGCCACACTCAGTTCAACTAAAGTGAGAGAGACAGACACCGCGGTCACCTTTAAGCAACTAGTGCTCGGGCGGTGAAACCAGTCTCGCGTAAGCGTCTGGCGTAATGTCGGTCCGGGCGCTTCATCTCACAATACCGTTGAACCAAAGTATGACATGCTGGTAAGCGGTATGACTTATATCGCCCACAACTCACTTGTGTTCTACTCGTGCATATGACATCAACGCATAAAACCAGGCTCGGATGCCACTTGTTGGGGAGCGTAGTAATTTCAAAAATTTCCTCGCACACACAGGACCATGGTGATGGCATAGCAACGAGAGGAAGAGTGTCTGTCCACGTACCCTCGTGAGACCCGAAAGCGGAAGCGTTATAACAACGCGGTTGATGTAGTCGTGCGTCTTCACGATCCGACCGATCCAAGCACCGAACGTCGGCACCTCCGTGTTCAGACACGTTCAGCTCGATGGCGATCCCGGACTCGATCCAGCAAAGTGTCGGGATGAGTTCCGTCAAGACGACGGCGTGGTGACGATGATGATGCTCCACCGGCGCGGGCTTCGCCTAAGCTCATGACGATATGACTTCTCCGGCGCGGGCTTCGCCTAAGCTCATGACGATATGACCGAAGTGGGATATGGTGGAAGGGGCACCGCACACGGCTAAGGAAAGATCCGTAGATCAACTTGTGTGTCTTGGGGTGCCCCTGCCCCGTATATAAAGGAGCCAAGGGGTGCGGCCAGCCCTAGGGGAGGCGCTGCTGAGGAGTCCTACTCCCACCGAGTAGGACTCCCCCTCTCTAGTTGGATTAGGATTGGAGGAGGGGAAGAGGGAAGGCGCGCCCCTCTCTTGTCCTATTCAGACTAGAGGGGAGGGGCGTCGGCCTGCCTGGCCGCCCTTCCTCTTCTCTCTTATGGCCCATCAAGGCCCATAGACCTCCGGGGGTTCCGTAACCCCGGTGTTCCGATAACTTCCTGTTTTCATCCGGAACCTTTCCAAAGTCAAACATAGGCTTCCAATATATCAATCTTTATGTCTCGACCATTTGAGACTCCTCGTCATGTCCGTGATCACATCCGGGACTCGAACAACCTTGGTGCATCAATACTTATAAACTCATAATGAACTGTCATCGAAACGTTAAGCGTGCGGACCCTACGGGTTCGAGAACTATGTAGACATGACCTAGAACCATTCTCGGTCAATAACCAATAGCGGAACATGTATGCCCATATTGGTTCCTACATATTCTCGAAGATCTTTATCGGTCAAACCGCATAACGATATCGTTGTTCCTTTGTCATCGGTATGTTACTTACCCGAGATTCGATCGTCGGTATCAATACCTAGTTCAATCTCGTTACGTAAGTCTCTTTACTCGTTCCATAATACATCATCTCACAACTAACTCATTAGTTGCAATGCTTGCAAGGCATATGTGATGTGTATTACCGAGAAGGCCCAGAGATACCTCTCCGACAATCGGAGTGACAAAACCTAATCTCGATTCATGCCAACTCAACATATACTTTTGGAGACACCTGAGAGTACCTTTATAATCACCCAGATTCGTTGTGACGTTTGGTAGCACACAAAGTGTTCCTCCGTAAACGGAGTTGCATAATCTCATAGTTGCAGGAACTTTGTATAAGTCATGAAGAAAGCATAAGCAACATACTAAGCGATCAAGTGCTAAGCTAACGAAATGGGTCATGTCAATCACATCATTCTCCTAATGATGTGATCCCATTAATCAAATGACAACACATGTCTATGGTTAGGAAACATAACCATCTTCGATTAATGAGCTAGTCTTGTAGAGGCATACTAGTGACTATCTGTTTGTCTATGTATTCACACATGTATTATGTTTCCGGTTAATACAATTCTAGCATGAATAATAAACATTTATCATGATATAAGGAAATAAATAATAACTTTATTATTGCCTCTAGGGCATATTTCCTTCACCAACCGGCTGGGTCGGAACAGAATGTGTCGTCGTGTTCATCGGGAGGGCTTGGACAGAATAGCCGATGGAAACGAGGCATGGCATACTGCAGAACGAAGGAAACGGCTTGTGTTCGACTGGCCACGGTCGAAACGGGATCCTGTTCATCGGGAGGGGTCTGGCATATCGCAAAACAGAGGAAACGGACCTCCTAGGGTCGAAACGGGGGTCCTGTTGATCGGGAGGTGTGTGGCGTACCGCAAAACGGAGGAAACAGACTTGTGTTGGAGCGCTACGGTCAAAACAGGGGTCCTGTTCATCGGGAGGGGTGTGGCGTACCGCAAAACGGGACTTCACGGGGTACTGTTCATCTCCACCGTCGACCCCTTCCAGCCACCACGGGATACTGTTCATCCACCGTCGACCTCCTCCAGCCTTGATACGTCTCCGACGTATCTATAATTTTTGATTGCTCCATGCTATATTATCTACTATTTTAGGAAATATTGGGCTTTATTATCCACTTTTATATTATTTTTGGGACTAACCTATTAACCGGAGGCCCAGCCCAGATTTGCTGTTTTATGCCTATTTCAAGGTTTGAGGAAAGGAATATCGAGACAAAGTCAAACGGAACGAAATCAACTGGAGTAGTTATTTTTGGAAGGAAACCCACCTGATGGACTTGGACCCCACGTCAGAAGATACGGGAGGTGCTCACGAGGGTGGGGGCGCGCCCACCCCCCCGGCGCGCCCCTGCCTCGTGGGGCCCCCGTAGCTCCACCGACGTACTCCTTTCACCCATATATACCTACGTACCCTAAAACTTCCAGAACAGAAGATAGATCGGGAGTTCCGCCGCCGCAAGCCTCTGTAGCCACCAAAAACTCTCGGGAGCCCGTTCCGGCACCCTGCCGGAGGGGGAACCCATCACCGGTGGCCATCTTCATCTTCCCGGCGCTCTCCATGATGAGGAGGGAGTAGTTCACCCTCGGGGCTGAGGGTATGTACCAGTAGCTATGTGTTTGATCTCTCTCTCTCTCTCGTGTTCTCTCTCGTGTTCCCTCTATGGCACGATCTTGATGTATCCCGAGCCTTGCTATTGTAGTTGGATCTTATGATGTTTCTCCCCCTCTACTCTCTTGTGATGAATTGAGTTTCCCCTTTGAAGGTATCTTATCGGATTGAGTCTTTTATGAGAACACTTGATGTATGTCTTGCCGTGCTTATCTGTGGTGACAATGGGATATCATGTGCCACTTGATGTATGTTTTGGTGACCAACTTGCGGGTTCCGCCCATGAACCTATGCATAGGGGTTGGCACACGTTCTTGATTCTCCGGTAGGAGCTCTGGGGCACTCTTTGAAGTACTTTAATGTTGGTTGGATGAATCTGAGATTGTGTGATGCATATCGTATAATCATGCCCAGTGGATACTTGAGGTGACAATGGAGTATCTAGGTGACATTAGGGTTTTGGTTGATTTGTGTCTTAAGGTGTTATTCTAGTACGAACTCTTTTATAGATCGATCCGAAAGAATAGCTTTGAGGTGGTTTCGTACCCTACCATAATCTCTACGTTTGTTCTCCGCTATTAGTGGCTTTGGAGTGACTCTTTGTTGCATGTTGAGGGCTTGTTATATGATCTATCTATGTTATTATTGTTGGGAGAACTTGCACTAGTGAAAGTATGAACCCTAGGCCTTGTTTCCTATCATTGCAATACCGTTTACGCTCACGTTTGTCACTTGTTACCTTGCTGTTTTTACTATTTCAGATTACAAATACCTATATCTACCATCCATATTGCACTTGTATCACCATCTCTTCGCCGAACTAGTGCACCTATACAATTTACCATTGTATTGGGTGTGTTGGGGACACAAGAGACTCTTTGTTATTTGGTTCTAGGGTTGCTTGAGAGAGACCATCTTCATCCTACGCCTCCTACGGATTGATAAACCTTAGGTCATCCACTTGAGGGAAATTTGCTAGTGTCCTACAAACCTGTGCACTTGCAGGCCCAACAACATCTACAAGAAGAAGGTTGCGTAGTATACATCAAGCTCTTTTCTGGCGTCGTTGCCGGGGAGGCTAGGTAAGTGAAGGTATATCTTTAGATCTTGCACTGTTATTCATGAGAAGAATTTTGCTCCCACCATTATTCATGCGAAGAATTTTGCTTATGTGGAGAGTAGTAAAAATTCTATGCTAGTAGTTCATGAAAAGAATGCTTTAGGTGCTGGTTATATTGTTGAATTCATTCATGATGATACTGAAAATTATTATGAGGGAGGAATTTATACTTGTAGGAATTGCAATAATATCAAGTTTCCTCTCTATGTGCTTAAAGTTTTGAAGTTATGCTTGTTTTGCTTTCCTATGCGAGTTGATTATTGTTCCCATAAGTTGTTTGCTCACAAAATCCCTATGCATAGGAAGTGGGTTAGAATTAAATGTCCTAGTCATATTATTCATGATGCTCTCTTTATGTTTCAATTCTTATCTTTGATGTGAGCATCATTGAAATCATAATGCCTAGCTAGGGGCGTTAAACGATAGCGCTTGTTGGGAGGCAGCCAATTTTATTTTAGTTTCTTGCTTTTTGGTTCTGTTTAGGAATAAATAATCCATCTAGCCTCTGTTTAGATGTGTTTTTGTGTTTTAATTAGTGTTTGTGCCAGGTAGAACCTTTGGGAAGACTTGGGTGAAGTCTTTATCATCATGCTGTAAAAAACAGAAACTTTAGCGCTCAGGAGATTAGCTAGAACTTTTCATTGGAGAGTGCTATTTAGTTGATTCTTTTTGCAGATGATTACTAGAAAAAATTCCTCAGGTCCACCAATTTATTTTAGAATTTTTGGAGTTCCAGAAGTTTGCGTTAGTTACAGATTACTACAGACTGTTCTGTTCTTGACAGATTCTGTTTTCATTGTGTTGTTTGCTTATTTTAATGAATCTATGGCTAGTAAAATAGTTTATAAACCATAGAGAAGTTGGAATACAGTAGGTTTAACACCAATATAAATAAAGAATTAGTTCATTACAGTACCTTGAAGTGGTGTTTTGTTTTCTTTCGCTAACGAAGCTCACGAGTTTTCTGTTAAGTTTTGTGTTGTGAAGTTTTCAAGTTTTGGGTAAAGATTCGATGGACTATGGAATAAGGAGTGGCAAGAGCCTAAGCTTGGGGATGCCCAAGGCACCCCAAGGTAATATTCAAGGACAACCAAGAGCCTAAGCTTGGGGATGCCCCGGATGGCATCCCCTCCTTCGTCTTCGTTCATCGGTAACTTTACTTGGAGCGATATTTTTATTCGCCACATGATATGTGTTTTGCTTGGAGCGTCATTTTATTTTATTTAGCTTTACTTGCTGCTTGAATACAATACCAAGATATGAAATTATTAAATGGGAGAGTCTTCACATAGTTGCATAATTATCCGTCTACTCATTGATCTTCACTTATATCTTTCGGAGTAGTTTGTCATTTGCTCTAGTGCTTCACTTATATCTTTTAGATCACGTTGGTAGTTTTATTTTGAAGAAATAGATGAACTCTCGTAATTCACTTATATTATTTTGAGAGTCTTAAATAGCATGGTAATTTGCTTAAATAATCACAATATGCTAAGCATAAAAGATTTGTAAGAATTCTTATGAGTGTGTTGAATACTATGAGAAGTTTGATGCTTGATAATTGTTTTGAGATATGGAGGTAGTAATATTAGAGTCATGCTAGTTGAGTAGTTGTGAATTTGAGAAATACTTGTGTTAAAGTTTGTGATTCCCGTAGCATGCACGTATGGTGAACCGTTATGTGATGAAGTCGGAGCATGATTTATTTATTGATTGTCTTCCTTATGAGTGGCGGCCGGGGACGAGCGATGGTCTTTTCCTACCAATCTATCCCCCTAGGAGCATGCGCGTAATAATTTGCTTTGATAACTTGTAGATTTTTGCAATAAGTATATGAGTTCTTTATGACTAATGTTGAGTCCATGGATTATATGCACTTTAATTCCTTCCACCATCGCTAGCCTCTCTAATACCGTGCACCTTTCGCCGGTATCATACACCCACCATATACCTTCTCAAAACAGCCACCATACCAACCTATCATGGCATTTCCATAGCCATTCTGAGATATATTGCCATGCAAATTCCCACCATCCCGTTTATTATGACACGCTCCATCATTGTCATATTGCTAGCATGATCATGTAGTTGACATCGTATTTGTGGCAAAGCCACCGTTCATAATTCTTTCATACATCTCACTCATGAGTCATTGCACATCCTGGTACACCGCCGGAGGCATTCATATAGAGTCATATTTTGTTCTAAGTATCGAGTTGTAATTGTTTAGTTGTAAGAAAAATAAAAGTGTGATGATCATCATTATTAGAGCATTGTCCCAGTGAGGAAAGGACGATGGAGACTATGATTCCCCCACAAGTCGGGATGAGACTCCGGACGAAAAAAAAAAAAAAAAGTGGCCATAAAAAAAGAGAAAAGGCCCAAATAAAAAAAATAAAAAAATGAGATAAAAAGAGAGAAGGGGCAATGCTACTATCCTTTTACCACACTTGTGCCTCAAAGTAGCACCGTGATCTTCATGATAGAGAGTCTCCTATGATATCACTTTCATTTACTAGTGGGAATCTTTCATTATAGAACTTGGCTTATATATTCCAATGATGGGCTTCCTCAAAATGCCCTAGGTCTTCGTGGGCAAGCAAGTTGGATGCACACCCACTTAGTTTCTTTTGTTGAGCTTTCATATAATTATAGCTCTAGTGCATCTGTTGCATGGAAATCCCTACTCACTCACATTGATATCTATTGATGGGCATCTCCATAGCCCGTTGATACGCCTAGTTGATGTGAGACTATCTTCCCTCCTTTTGTCTTCTCCACAACCACCATTCTATTCCACATATAGTGCTATATCCATGGCTCACGCTCATGTATTGCGTGAAGATCGAAAAAGTTTTGAAAATGTTAAAGTATGAAGCAATTGCTTGGCTTGTCATCGGGGTTGTGCATGATTTAAATACTTTGTGTGGTGAAGATAGAGCATAGCCAGACTATATGATTTTGTAGGGATAACTTTCTTTGGCCATGTTATTTTGTGAAGACATAATTGCTTAGTTAGTATGCTTGAAGTATTATTATTTTCATGTTAATATGAACTTTTGTCTTGAATCTTTCGGATCTGAATATTCAAATCACAAGTAAGAAGAATTAGAATGAAATTATGCCAACTAGCATTCCACATAAAAATTTATCTTTTTATCATTTACCTACTCGAGGACGAGCAGGAATTAAGCTTGGGGATGCCTGATACGTCTCCAACGTATCTATAATTTTTGATTGCTCCATGCTATAATATCTACTATTTTAGGCAATATTGGGCTTTATTATCCACTTTTATATTATTTTTGGGACTAACCTATTAACCGGAGGCCCAGCCCAGATTTGTTGTTTTATGCCTATTTCAGTGTTTCGAGGAAAAGGAATATCACACGAAGTCAAAACGGAACGAAATCAACTGGAGAAGTTATTTTTGGAAGGAAACCCACCTGATGGACTCGGACCCCATGTCAGAAGATACGGGAGGTTCTCACTAGGGTGGGGGCGCCACCCCCAGGCGCGCCCACCTCGTGGGGCCCCCGTAGCTCCACCGACGTACTCCTTTCACCCATATATACCTACGTATCCTAAAACTTCCAGAACAAAAGATAGATCGGGAGTTCCGCCGCCGCAAGCCTCTGTAGCCACCAAAAACCTCTCGGGGGCCCGTTCCGGCAGCCTGCCGGAGGGGGAACCCATCACCGGTGGCCATCTTCATCATCCCGGCGCTCTCCATGACGAGGAGGGAGTAGTTCATCCTCGGGGCTGAGGGTATGTGCCAGTAGCTATGTGTTTGATCTCTCTCTCTCCCTCGTGTTCCCTCTATGGCACGATCTTGATGTATCCCGAGCTTTGCTATTGTAGTTGGATCTTATGATGTTTCTCCCCCTCTACTCTCTTGTGATGAATTGAGTTTCCCCTTTGAAGTTATCTTATCGGATTGAGTCTTTTATGAGATCACTTGATGTATGTCTTGCCGTGCTTATCTGTGGTGACAATGGGATATCATGTGCCACTTGATGTATGTTTTGGTGACCAACTTGCGGGTTCCGCCCATGAACCTATGCATAGGGGTTGGCACACGTTCTTGATTCTCCGGTAGGAGCTCTGGGGCACTCTTTGAAGTACTTTAATGTTGGTTGGATGAATCTGAGATTGTGTGATGCATATCGTATAATCATGCCCAGGGATACTTGAGGTGACAATGGAGTATCTAGGTGACATTAGGGTTTTGGTTGATTTGTGTCTTAAGGTGTTATTCTAGTACGAACTCTTTTATAGATCGATCCGAAAGAATAGCTTTGAGGTGGTTTCGTACCCTACCATAATCTCTACGTTTGTTCTCCGCTATTAGTGGCTTTGGAGTGACTCTTTGTTGCATGTTGAGGGCTTGTTATGTGATCTATCTATGTTATTATTGTTGGGAGAACTTGCACTAGTGAAAGTATGAACCCTAGGCCTTGTTTCCTATCATTGCAATACCGTTTACGCTCACGTTTGTCACTTGTTACCTTGCTGTTTTTATTATTTCAGATTACAAATACCTATATCTACCATCCATATTGCACTTGTATCACCATCTCTTCGCCGAACTAGTGCACCTATACAATTTACCATTGTATTGGGTGTGTTGGGGACACAAGAGACTCTTTGTTATTTGGTTGTAGGGTTGCTTGAGAGAGACCATCTTCAACCTATGCCTCCTACGGATTGATAAACCTTAGGTCATCCACTTGAGGGAAATTTGCTACTGTCCTACAAACCTGTGCACTTGCAGGCCCAACAACGTCTACAAGAAGAAGGTTGCGTAGTAGACATCAAGCCTCCACCTGCGACTGTTCATCCACGGGCTCCTGTTCATCCAGCCTCCACCGCGCGCTACTCCACCTGCTACTATTCATCCAGCCCTCCCCACGGGCTCCTGTTCAACCACCCCTCCACGGGCTACTGTTCATCCAGCCCTCCACCGTCTACTGTTCATCCTGCCGTCCACGGGGTGGTCCTGTTCATCCAGCCCTCCACGGGGTCCTGTTCATCCAGCCCCAACCGGCTCGATCGATCGGGGTCCTGTTCATCCAGAGGCAACACCACAGGGTCCTATTCATCCACCCCCACCGGGAACTGTTCATCCAAACCCCCCAGCAACACTCACTGTTCATCCAGAGGCAGCATCGATCGGCTTCAGTTAGCAGCAGTAGTGAAGGAATGCTTGATCGGGTTCAGTTAACAGCCATCGATCGATCGCTCGGGTTCGATAACGCATAGCTGCGGTGCAATCGCCGGGTTCGCTAGAGACCAACGCCTCGCTTCGGGTTCGATTAGAGCCCAACGCCTCGCACCCACGCGCGTGCGTGTACGAGAGAAACGCGCATTGCTCGGCCCCGACCACCCACCGTAACCGGGAACACCCCGATATTTTCCTCGCCCTTACTTCTACCACGGTTTTTTCCGTCATGGACGGCCCAAAGAATGTCATGCAGTTGCGTCTCCAGCCCGCCTAGGACAAAAAGCCCATTTTCTGTCATGATTTTTTGTCATAGAAGTAGGACCCCACCACATCTATGATGATACCGTGTTTTGTCACAATTATTGTCATAGAAGTGTCATAAGTATGACAGAAGAAAAAAACTGTTCGGCCCAAAATGTCACGGATGTGTCTTTTTTTTGTAGTGAGCCCTCATGCATACGGGTAACTCTTTCACTCGCACAGGCGATCACTCACACACACACACCTAGCAAGCAACACCCGAGGAGAGGGAGCTGCCTAAGCCTTGTCCAGCCTTCCTTCTTCCTCCATACAGCTCTAGGAGCAACCCTATACTATTACATATAAACCACACTCGGCATGACTAGGGGTGTTATCTCTCTAGAGAGCCCCAAACCTGGGTATGTCTTGCGTCCCGCGCTCACTCATGCCGACGTCGCCTCTGGAGCCCATCAGTGACCTCGAGCCTCCTACTCTGTTTAGCCATCCCTTGGCATCTGCCGTGCGCCCTGTGACAGCCTGATTTTTGGCCCTTTCTTTTTCTTTTGTTTTTTCGAGGTTTTTGCGTGAGTTTTCTTTTCCCGTGGCTTTGTGGTCTGGAAACTTAAGAAGATGCCCCCTTCTTTGTTTCTAGAGTGGCTTGTCATATCCAAATCCTTCCCTAGACCCTGTCATTTCCATCCTAGCCCAAATCCCAATATTCTTTTTATTGGGAATATTTCTTTTCTATTAAAGGAATAACTCAAATTGCCCTAGGTTGTGAAGCAACCTATATTTTCCTCACTCCAAAAATTCCCAAATAATTCTCATAAATTGTATGGGTCATATATTGATCAAATATGGCAAAACTTTTCATTGCCATGTTCAAATAATTCCCCAATATTCCTTTGTCTATTCTGCCCTGAATGGCACTTTGTGAAGGAAGTGTCATTTATATTTTTCCTATTGACTCCCATTCCATAATTCCATGTGAGAGCATCATCATGATCTTCATTTCTGGACCAAAAATGCAGTTGTGAAGGAACTGCAGTAAATCTTGATCCATTTACCCTCAAAACCTCCAGGATGAAAGTCCTTCGATATATAAACCTCCCACTGCCCAGCACAAACACTTGGCTGCTGGTTTCCTTTGGAGCCAAGTGCAAATCTCTTATTTGCCCCTAGAACGATTTGTTTCCTCATTTATACTTAGGTCACTAGGGTCATTACACTGGACATGGTCGGCACGGCCAGAACACGCCATTTGCACTAGAGCCCATGGCGATCACGCTTGCGTCATGCAGATTGTGCGCTCTGGCTTCTTCCCGGCCCTGTGCCCGTCTTCTCCCTCCTCGTCTCGACCTCCTTTCATGTCCTGGAGCTCCCCCGTGATGCCCTGCATCGCCGTGCATCGATTGCTCGTCGTAGTTCACCTTTAATGCATCACAAACGCCATGCCTGTAACACCCCGGATGTAACTTTCCATATTTGTAACTCCAACTCTTGCCATTTTCGGCATTGTGATATGATATTCCCTCCGTGGTTGGGTTTTTGTCTTTCGTTTTGCATTTTGTTTATGTCATGCATCTCTTATCACGTCATCATGTGCATCTCATTTGCATACGTGTTCGTATCATGATTCCGAGCATTTTCCCCGTTGTCCGTTTTGCAATCCGGCACTCCTATGTCCCCCGGCGTCCCCTTTTACATTTTTCCTTGGCGGTACTAAACTTTCTCGGAATGGACCGAGGTTTGTCAAGTGGCCTTGGTACACCACCGTAGACCACCGTCAAGTTTCGAGTCATTTGAGCTCGTTTGATACTCGAGCGGTTAACCGCATAACCGCAAAGGCCTCTTTTGGGTTGCAGCCTAACACCCTTCAAAACAGCCCAATAACCCATCTAAGTCACTTCCATGCTCTCCGTTGTCGGATCACGATCGTGTGGTAAAACCGCACCTCATTTGGAGCTTCCAGCTCCTTCTACCTATAAACACCCTCCCGAAATCCGGGTCATTTCCACCCCTAACCCTAGTCCGCTCCTCTCGCGCCGCGGACACGTCCGGACGGGCAGACGCGTCCGCCGCCAGCGCCTCTGGCGAATCGGGAGCCGCCACGTGGCGCGCCCCGCCGCCCGCGCCACCACCCGCCGGGCAGGCGGGCCCTCCGACCACGCCCCGGGCCGCCTGGCCCGCCCGGCCGCCCGAGCACCGCCGCCCGGCGAGATCGCCGCCTCCGCTGCCTACGCCCTCGGCCGCGCCCGTCGCCGCCACCGTCGCCCGCCGCGCGCGCCTCGCCGCCCGGCCGCCGTCCCTCCGGCGGCCCGTCCTCCTTCGGCCCTCTCCCTCCTCCGGCGCCCGTCCCCGGCCGCCGCTGCTCCGGCCGGCGAACCTCGATCCGAGCCGGATCTAGATCCAATCGAAGGGTTGACTTCTTCTTCCCCCCGTTTTTCGTCTAAGTCTTTTTCCTGCAGATATTTTGTTGCAGTTGCATCGCACCATAACTCTGTACCCGTGGCTCCGTTTTGGGCGTGTAGCATACCGAATTATTCGCCTCGACGAGTACAACATTTCATCTCATTGCATCATCTTCATTTGAGCTCATCTTGATGCTCCAAATGCTGGTAGAAGAGAGCTATGTGATGTTAGTTTCAGATTCTTATCAGAACATGCGCTTTTGTCATTTTTGAATTGATTGATGTGTGCATCCTATGATCTTGAGTCCTACATGTGTTTTGTAATATGACATGCCATCTTCACAGGGGTGTATGCGATGTATTTTTGTGATCTCTGTGGTGACCAGCACAAGCATGCAAACTAGGCTTCATGATGTTGCTGTTTTCAGCCCCTGTTTTGCTAATATTTTTATGCCATGTAAACTTGATGCTACCGAGAGATCCATGCATATTTTGAGATACTTCATTAAGGATGTTTTGAACATATGGTTATGCTCTATCCATCCATCCCTTGTTTGCAATTATGGAGTGCCATAGCTTGAGTCAATCGAGCTCTACTTTTGCTATAAAATGTTTCCTGGCAGATTGTTTACATGTTATTCAATTTTGCCAAGGTTGTTGTAGTTGATCCGTGTATGCTATGATGTTGTTCTTGACGTGTATAGCTTCTATGCCATGTCTTCTTGATGGATGTATGCTTAGTTTATCATGAAATGCTCTGTAGTGAGTGCATCGAGCTCGCGAAGATGCCTACATAATTCTGTCAATGTCATGCCCTGTTTGCTTGAATCATTATGAAACTTGCTATATTGACATGGGTGCTATTACATTTTCTGATCCCTTTTGGCTCTTGGTCAGTAAGGGACTTTTGTTATATGCTTTGAGTAGATTCATGCCATGCCTTGTTTTGCTATTATAAGTTCCTGTAGCATGTAGTTTTCTTGCTCTGAACATTGCTACCTGATGCTGATTCTGCCATGTTCAGTATTTTCACTAAGTCTGTGAAGCTGATATGTTTTGCACTTTTTCCATGCTTGTTTGGATCTGTTATGGTGTGATTTAGCCGTATCTCAGTGTTCATCTTTTGTCAAGCATCTTGAGTAGATCACTGCCATATGCTTTGTTGGTACGTTTGGGTGTAGTAGCTTAATTTCTTATTGCTTGCTATGTGGCATCATGCTGTTAATGGCAGATTTGTGCCATTCTTGTTTTGCTTGTCATTTGCAAACCGTGCATCCGATTCCGGTGATCTTTATATCGATTTCAACCGAAACCATCTCACCTTTCCAGCGGCATACTTGGTTTGCCAAGTTGATGAGTGGTTCATCATTTTCCTTCCGGAGCACGCATACGCATTGCATATCACATCTCGCATATCATGCCATGTATTGCATCATGTTGCTTGTGCATTGCACCGTGATTTATTGTGGTTCCTTTGTTTGTGTTCTTTCTTTGGGTAGAGCCGGGAGACGAGTACGTGAACGAGGAACCTGTTGAGAACGCTTATGAGGATCAAGCTTTCGACAACTCTGAGAACCTTGCAGGCAAGATGACCATACCCTCGAAATCACTTCTATCTTTGCTTGCTAGATGCTCGCTCTTTTGCTATGCCTATGCTACGTTACCTACCACTTGCTTATCATGCCTCCCATATTGCCATGTCAAGCCCCTAACCATCCTTTCCTAGCAAACCGTTGTTTGGCTATGTTACCGCTTTGCTCAGCCCCTCTTATAGTGTTGCTAGTTGCAGGTGAAGTTGAAGTTTGTTCCTTGTTGGAACATGGAGATGTTGTTCCTTGCGGGAACATGTTTACTTGTTGGGATATCACAATATCTATTGTTTAATTAATGCACCTATATACTTGGTAAAGGGTGGAAGACTCGGCCTTATGCCTGGTGTTTTGTTCCACTCTTGCCGCCCTAGTTTCCGTCATACCGGTGTTATGTTCCTTGATTTCGCGTTCCTTACACGGTTGGGTGATTTATGGGACCCTGTGACGCCCCAAGACCGGAGCTTCAGTTGCCTTCCAGGGTTTCCGAGTTTTGCCATGTGATTTGTTTTGTTTGTGCATTCATCATGTCATCTTTTGCATTGCATCATGTCATCATGCCATCATATCATTAATTTTAAAACTCATCTTAATAAATTGCATAGATCTTTTGATCTATTTAAATCGAAGGAAGGTTGACTTCTCTTTATAACATATACTCCCAATATTATTAGGGAGCTATAATAAATATTCCATTGTTTTGGAATCACCATAACCCACTTGCATAATAAATCCCATGCCTTTTCTGCTCCGAGTTGACCTCAAAACCTTGCCAATATTATTTCTTCATTTTCCGGAGCTCCACCAAAAATCCTCAACATTTTTGGACCTTCCCAAACCTCACTCCCTATTCAAACCATTTGAATTATATTCAAATGAATTTGAATTTAATTCCTTCAATCTTGCCACTTCTATTTTTCTGTGGTCATGCTTATTTTTATGAGTCAAGGAAAATTGTCCTCGTTCCCAAATTCTTTCCCTAACCCTCTCTTTCTTTTTGTCTCTCTTTAATTGTTTTCTGCTAATAAAATATTTTAAGAGAGAGAGAGAGAGAGAGAGAGGTAAGCCCAGCAGGCCATCTAGGCTCCTCCGCAGGCCTCTGGCCACTTCTTTCCCCACTGGGCCGGCCTCCCAGGGCCCAGCCGGCGCCCAGCTCTAACCCTAGCCGCATGCAGCGCCGTCCCCTCGATCCATCTCCTCCTCCTCCTCGTTCCCGCAGCGCTCGATCCCCTCGTCTCCCTCGTCGTGGCTGCCCACGAGGCTCATGCCGCCGGCGCCTCTTCCTGGCCGGATCCGCCGCCATCTCTCCCTCCTGTCGCCTCGTCCCGTCCCCGCGGCCCCCTCCTCGTCGCCTCGCGCCTCCAACTTGTAACGCCCTCGATGCGGCTATATCTCCCACGTGTTGAAGCACGACTTAGAGGCATAACCGCATTGAAAGCAATGTCGCAAGTGAGGTAATCTTCACACAACCCATGTAATACATAAGGGAAAGAGATACATAGTTGGCTTACAATCGCCACTTCACACAATACATGAGTAAAGCATTACATCATACAGATACAATCAAGGTCCGACTACGGAACCAAAATAAATGAAGACTACCCCAAATGCTACACAGATCCCCGATCGTCCCAACTGGCTCCACTCTTGATCAAGCAAACGAAACAACACAATGAACAAGATCTTCATCAAGCTCCTCCTTGAGCTAGGATGCGCCACCTGCACGGTTTCATCGGCACCGCAAACTGGTTTTGAAGTATCTGTGAGTCACGGGACTCAGCAATCTCACACCCGCGAGATCAAGACTATTTAAGCTTATGGGTAGGAGAAGGTAGTGAGGTGGAGCTGCAGCAAGCGACTAGCATATCTGGTGGCTACAATCGCGAAAGAGAGCGAGAAGAGAAAGCAAGGCACGGTCGAACAACTATGATCAAGAAGTGATCCTGAAACTACTTACGTCAAACATAACTCCAACACCGTGTTCACTTCCCGGACTCGCGAGAAGAGACCATCACGGTTACACACGCGGTTGGTGTATTTTAATTAAGATCAACTTCGGGTTTTCTACAACCGGACATTAACAAATTCCCATCTGCCTCATAACCGCGGGCACGGCTTTCGATAGATAATACCCTGCAGGGGTGTCCCAACTTAGCCCATTATAAGCTCTCACGGTCAACGAAGGATATTCCTTCTACCGGGAAGACCCGATCAGTCTCGGAATCCCGGACTACAAGACATTTCGACAGCAATAAAACAAGACCAGCAAAGCCGCCCGAATGTGCCGACAAATCCTGATAGGAGCTGCACATATCTCGTTCTCAGGGCACACCGGATTGTCCAAACTTCCGATAGGCGAGCACAGAATTGCCTCGGTACACCGGGCGGTGATTTGGACCAACACTCAAGGAGCACCGGCCCGGGGTTAAAATAAAGATGACCCTTGAGTCTGCAGAACCCAAGGGAAAAAGGCTTAGGTGGCAAATGTTAAAACCAAAGTTGGGCCTTGCCGGAGGAGTCTTTTTCAAAGCGAACTGTCAAGGGGTCCCATAAATCACCCAACCGCGTTAGGGACACAAAATCCGGGAACATAACACCGTATGACGGAAACTAGGCGGCAAGAGTGGAACAAAACACTGGCATAAGGCCGAGCCTTCCACCCTTTACCAAGTATATAGATGCTAATTAAATAAGATATATTGTGATATCCCAACAAGTAAACATGTTCCAACAAGGAACAACATCTCCATGTTCCAACAAGGAACAAACTTCATCTTCACCGCAACTAACAACGCTATAAGAGGGCTGAGCAAAGCGGTAACATAGCCAAACAACGGTTTGCTAGGAAAGGATGGTTAGGGGCTTGACATAGCAACATGGGAGGCATGATAAGCAAGTGGTAGGCATCGTAGCATAGGCATAGCAAAAGAGCGAGCAACTAGCAAGCAAAGATAGAAGTGATTTCGAGGGTATGGTCATCTTGCCTGAAATCCCGCAAGGAAGAAGAACGAGTCCATGAAGAAGATGAACGGGAGTAGTCGAACGAATCCTCACAACTCCGGAACGAAACCGAAGGCAACCCGGAAAGAAGCAAACAACATGGTAAACACACAAGCATAATCATGGCATGATGCACAAACAAACATGATGCATGACCGGTTTAATGAGGCATGGCATGGCAAAGTGCAACAAACAATACTACAAGTTAAGTGGAGCTCAATATGCAACGAGTTGCATATTGACGAAACACCACATGCAAGTATTTAGTTCGCTCTCCTTTAGGTACACAACAATATTAAATGTTGTTAAACATGGCAAGAGGTGAAGCACGATGAAACTACCTATCTAGGCAAGTTTAAATGAGGCCGAAGCAACAAACAACAATTCGGAAAATCCCCATATGCAAATAATGAATTTGGTACTGTTCTGCCCTAAACCATATTTTATTGTTGTTAAACAGGAAAATAAAGTGCACCACGTTAATCTATGCATTTTTCCACCCCATTTACATATAAAGTTTATTTAAAATGGAGCTACGGTTATTTAGTTATGAAATAAATCATTTTAGCATGGCATTATGCAAAATAAACACAAACAGCATGTTAAACATTTTTAACATAGATGAAAGTGGCATATTATTAATCTACACAATTTTCTAAGCATTTTACATATATAAAGTTTTTACATATGATGCACTGTTAAAAAGTTATTATATGCATGATGAACATGAGGTTTTCTGTAAAACTGTAAATCACTGGATAATTAGACAAATTCACAGATGCTAAAAAAACCTACGCAGGCCGAAACTGATTGGCCCAACAGTGCACATGAGGGGGGATCTGGAGGGGGCTGCTCACCCATGGGCCTTGGGCCGGTTCAGTGGAGAGGGAGGCTGGAAGGGCGATGGGCCTTGGCGCTGGAGGGGAGGCAGCCCAGGCGCCAGGTCAACGGGGAGAGCGGGCGAGCTGCTCGTCCTCTGCTCGATGCAGAGCTGCGGTCGGCACCTGGAGCAGAGCTCCGGCGAGCGAGGCAAAGGGGCGGCGAGGTGAGGGACTTGGCGCGGAGGTCGAGCCGCAGGTGAGGTCCGAGACGAGGCAGTCGCCAGATTCGGGGCAGAGGGACTCGTTCCCGGCAGCGACGAAGCTGCGGGCAACCATGGCGGCTCCTGGAACACAGGGGAGAGGCATGAGAACCGAGGGAGTGAACCAGAGAGAGGGAGGAAGGAGGAGAAGAAGAGGGGAAGGGGCGACGGGTTCCTGGAGGAGCTCGAGCATGAGGGCGGCGCTCGGGGTGGCTGGGTAGCTGGCGCCGACCGGCGGCGCGGCCGCGGTCAGGGACGAAGGAGCTGCGGGAGGCCGGACTTGTCCAGGAGGCAGGGGAGGCAGATGCCCGGGAGGACGAGGATCAGGGAGGCGGGAGGCTTCGGGCGCCGGGCATCCACGAGCTCGGGTCGATTTGGATCAGGAGGATCCCGAGGGCGAAGGGAGTTGGTCGGGGCTGCGGTTGGTGGGGATGGATCCCGAGGGGAAGAAATAGAGCGGCGGCGGCGCGGATGGGACAGATGGGACAAGAGGCCTAAAAACTAGGGTTTGGACTGATGTATATATATACGCCGTGGATTAGGTAAGGGCTATTTGGGCTCTCCGATCAAAACCGAACGGTCGAGAAATATAGCTTAGAGAGTCCAACAAAGAAAATGGAGATGTGTTAGGGATGTTGGGGATGATTCGACTCATCGGTCATGACCGTAAGGGTCGGGTTTGGGGAAGTTTCGACAACGGAGAGAACCGGCGAACATTTAACGGATGCAAGTTTTGAAAAACATGCGGATGAAATGCAGATGATGACATGAGACGAGATGCATAACAAGAACAAAATGCAAAACAACAGACAAAAACCCAACCATGGAGGAAATAATAAATCACATAGCCGGAAATGGCAAGAGTCGGAGTTACGAATATGGAAAGTTGTATCCGGGGCGTTACAACACTCCACCACTACGAGAGGATCTCGTCCCGAGATCTAGGATGGCACCGGAGAGAAATGGAAGAGGAAGAGAAGAGGTAAAACTAAGTTGCTTCTTCGACCAATGAGTGGAACCACGAACCTTGAGAGGTAGAAATCTTGAAGAAATGCCACGACGGAGATGAAGGAATTGAAACACTCCGTTAGCAAAGAGAAACAAGGTATAAGACGAGAACCAAGAGGTTTAGTGATAAGATAGATACTGAAACCACTCTGGTTAAAACTAGATAGAGAAGGAATAAGATTGATAAAATTTGGGCAGCACTCCGACTGAAAGAAGAAGGAAAACTTGATAAGATGAAAAGAACTTGAAGAGATGACACAACACTCCGGTTAAATGGATAAACTTGAAAAGAACACGATCCTAACAATTCGAGATGATGAGTGAAGAGAGCAACATCACCATGCCTCCGGAAGAAATAATAGAAGATAGATCATTGAAATAAAAGAATGTAGGAGAAAATGCCAACTTCTGCCACAAATGAACTTGGAAAGCACCCTTCCAAGAAGGTTATAATGGAGTTGTTTCAAAACCAACAACGAAAAGAATAAGCTTGTAGTGGGCTTATGGAAAACATCTCAAGACTATGAGGTGACAAACGGCCACTAACGGAAATAATTGATTGCTTGAGATCAAATAAGAGATAAAAACTTCTTTCGCCGAGAAGATAGGAGAAACTCGAACCATTGATAGCACCATAATTAGCAATATTCCTTAGGGGATGCTTTAGGTGAAAACTATACCAAGATAACTCCAAAGAAGAGATTGATGGATTTGAAAAGATCTCTTGAACGAAGAGAAAATGATGGATTTAAAATACCTCATTCTTAACAACATATGAATCATGAAACATGAAGGAAATTGTCAAGAGTGACATAACACCACCTCAAAAGATAAGGTAGAAAGAATTGCACTTCGGGATGCACGATGAAGAATGCTTGATCTCCTCAAAACAAAACATGTGTTGAGCACCATGTTTAATTTGAGTATAGCTTGGCGGATCATAACTTCAAGAGAAATCTTGAAGAACGAATCGAGAATGAAAGGAATCCTTGACAAACCACCATGTAGAGCCTCCATGAAGAACTCCGGTAATAAAAAGATGATAAAAAGAAAGAGAAGTTGAAAACACAAGGTGAACCCTTGCGATGATTTAGATGGAGCTTCGCGACGAGATAATTGAGAGAGCTTGGAACTCCGAAAATAAATATGAAGCCTCTCGAACCGAGAATGTGATATGATGACCAACTCCGGAAAGAAAGATGAATCACTTGAAATCAAGAATTTATCCATCATGAATAATCTCCGGAAGAAAAGAATTGAATCATCTTGAGGAAATAAGAATAAGATTTATTGTATGCTTATCCTTCATCAAATTAAATTGATGACAAGCAATGGATTTGGCATACTACTTATTCCCGTGGACAGGATTAAGAGAGATATAGCGCAACCTTGAGAAGCTATTGATGGAACCACCGGTGGGATTGAAAATGAACGTAGCAAAGGCACAATTCACCGGGAAGAATTGGAAAAAGAATGAAGATGCTTGAGAGAATTTAGAT
Source organism: Aegilops longissima (assembly GCA_021605205.1). NCBI lineage: Eukaryota > Viridiplantae > Streptophyta > Magnoliopsida > Poales > Poaceae > Aegilops > Aegilops longissima. The sequence continues at coordinate 92,179,846 of CM038681.1, forward strand.
ACATGAGAACGAAGAGATCATGCACTGATTAGAGGATATTTGAACGATTCACCATTAATATTTGGAGAACGATAGCTACACGCTGAGAATGCAGAATTATGACATGATGGCCTTCGGAGGAAAGAAATGGAAACAACTCATGCAATGCTCCGGATGGGTGAAAAGAATTCCCACAATTGAAAACAATTATGAGAGGATGGCATCAAGCTAGAACCATGAATCCTTAAGAGAATGGAGCAAGATTTAAGAGAAACTCTTCTTCAGTCTTCAAATGTTGAGAATGACGATGAGAAACACCACCATTAATTGTTGAGGCACTCCGGAATGAAAATTAGAAAGGTTGAACCAACGATGAAAAGAATTTGAAAGATCTTGGAGAAAGACAAGTGACTGATGAAAATTCATTCTTACGTCATGCTTGAAAAGAATTTGAGAATAACTTCGGAAAATTAGAAGAGTCAGGTAAGATCCTGGGAAAAGACCTGTGGGTTAGGGCCCACTCAAAAGAAACACCGTTGAACGATTTAAAAGATAGATTGCGCCGGTAGAATTAAATGGCTTGAATGAGATAACAATCTTGAAATAGTTTGAACGGATTAAGAATGGAAACACAAATCTTCTGAGATATCTTCAACACTCCGGAACAATTAAATAGCGATAAGTGGATGATTAAGAGGTGCACCGGCATGAGAGAACATTTGAAACAAGGAAAGATATGATCGACAAATCTTGAATTTAATCCACTGGGGAAGAAAAGAATGACGAATGATAAACTTGAAGCTCCGTTAGAATCTTCATGAGAAATCACCGGATAAAACATTAAAGGAAAAGAATGAAGAAACTTCACTCAATAAAATGGATACTTGATTAAGAAATATGAGTCCTTGAAGAAAAAGGGTTGGGAGGGTGGGAAAACAAAGGCAACTTGGGTCGGATGAAACGAACACCGTTGAGAGAAAAAAAAAGCTTAGAATTGATCTTGCGAATGTTGCAATGATCGGATTTAATTGGAGAGAAGCACACGGTTGGAAAAGATTGAAAAAACGACCTTGATGAACAAGAAGGATTAGCATCCACATAGAAATATGAGAACACCGTTTAGAATAAGGTATGGAATCAACACTTGGCATTGAAGCAACTCGAATACCACAAATAAAACAAAACAAAGGATTTGGCTTGCAGAATAAGCCGGAACAAATACATATGATAGAGATTTACCCAATCTCATATCATGAATCTATTGGAAAGATATTCTAGGAGCTACTTGAATTCCCACCTATAAACTCCCGAAACTTTCTGGTTATGCAATCTGGTGTTGGGGATACAGGGGACACAAAATATATCACCCAAACTAACAATACCTAGATCCAGCTGTATCCATCCGTCAACACATAACCAAGAAACCTTCGGAAATCGTGTACCTTGACCTTCGAAAAGCATCCGTTATACGAGTCATGGCAATACTCCCGAGCTCGCCCCAGTACTGGGTTATCAGGGTTATCTCACCAACAACTGCACAAAAGAGATTTCGATGTCGGTAAAACTCAGGTATTCCAGAAATGCAACGATAAACTTGTGACGACAACACCTCGGAGCTCAACTCCCCGGGACACTGCCACAACCCCTAAATGTCAGGAGGCACCAAGAACAATGTTCTCGTCACAAAACCATCGGAACGATTCCAAGATACCCGCGTGATCCTAAAAAAATTTAGTGAAATTTGAGGAGAGGAAAGTCAAAACTTCTCGTCAGAGACCTCACCAGAGCGACGAAGGACCGAGGAGTAAAAAGAATCCTACTCTCCGATATATATAATCCTAAGACTCAAAACATTTTCCGTTCTAGACTCAACAACGCCAAAGAAACAATCAAGCAGGGGCTCCTAAGTCGGGAAGGCTCGATTACCAACTTGTAGCGCCCTCGATGCGGCTATATCTCCCACGTGTCGAAGCACGACTTAGAGGCATAACCGCATTGAAAGCAATGTCGCAAGTGAGGTAATCTTCACACAACCCATGTAATACATAAGGGAAAGAGATACATAGTTGGCTTACAATCGCCACTTCACACAATACATGAGTAAAGCATTACATCATACAGATACAATCAAGGTCCGACTACGGAACCAAAATAAATGAAGACTACCCCAAATGCTACATAGATCCCCGATCGTCCCAACTGGGCTCCACTACTGATCAACTGAAACGAAACAACACAATGAACAAGATCTTCATCAAGCTCCTCCTTGAGCTAGGATGCGTCACCTGCATGGTTTCATCGGCACCGCAAACTGGTTTTGAAGTATCTGTGAGTCACGGGACTCAGCAATCTCACACCATGAGATCAAGACTATTTAAGCTTATGGGTAGGAGAAGGTAGTGAGGTGGAGCTGCAGCAAGCGACTAGCATATCTGGTGGCTACAATCGCGAAAGAGAGCGAGAAGAGAAAGCAAAGCACACGGTCGAACAACTATGATCAAGAAGTGATCCTGAAACTACTTACGCCAAACATAACTCCAACACCGTGTTCACTTCCGGACTCACGAGAAGAGACCATCACGTTACACACGCGTTGGTGTATTTTAATTAAGATCAACTTCGGTTTTCTACAACCGACATTAACAAATTCCCATCTGCCTCATAACCGCGGGCACGGCTTTGAAAGATAATACCCTGCAGGGTGTCCCAACTTAGCCCATTATAAGCTCTCACGGTCAACGAAGGATATTCCTTCTACCGAAGACCCGATCAGTCTCGAATCCCGGACTACAAGACATTTCGACAGAATAAAACAAGACCAGCAAAGCCGCCCGAATGTGCCGACAAATCCTGATAGGAGCTGCACATATCTCGCTCGTGGCACACCGGATTGTCCAAACTTCCGATAGGCGAGCCCAGAGTTGCCCTCGTAGGCCACCGGCGGTGACGATTTGGACCAACACTCAAGGAGCACTGCCCGGGTTAAAATAAAGATGGACCTTGAGTCTGCAGAACCCAAGGGAAAAAGGCTTAGGTGGCAAATGGTAAAACCAAAGTTGGGCCTTGCTTTGGAGGAGTCTTTTTCAAAGCGAACTGTCAAGGGGTCCCATAAATCACCCAACCGCGTTAGGGACGCAAAATCCGGGAACATAACACCGTATGACGGAAACTAGGGCGGCAAGAGTGGAACAAAACACCGTGCATAAGGCCGAGCCTTCCACCCTTTACCAAGTATATAGATGCGTTAATTAAATAAGATATATTGTGATATCCCAACAAGTAAACATGTTCCAACAAGGAACAACATCTCCATGTTCCAACAAGGAACAAACTTCATCTTCACCTGCAACTAACAACGCTATAAGAGGGGCTGAGCAAAGCGGTAACATAGCCAAACAACGGTTTGCTAGGAAAGGATGGTTAGGGGCTTGACATGGCAACATGGGAGGCATGATAAGCAAGTGGTAGGCATCATAGCATAGGCATAGCAAAAGAGCGAGCAACTAGCAAGCAAAGATAGAAGTGATTTCGAGGGTATGGTCATCTTGCCTGAAATCCCGCAAGGAAGAAGAACGAGTCCATGAAGAAGATGAACGGGAGTAGTCGAACGAATCCTCACAACTCCGGAACGAAACCGAAGGAAACCCGGAAAGAAGCAAACAACATGGTAAACACACAAGCATAATCATGGCATGATGCACAAACAAACATGATGCATGACCGGTTTAATGAGGCATGGCATGGCAAAGTGCAACAAACAATACTACAAGTTAAGTGGAGCTCAATATGCAACGAGTTGCATATTGACGAAACACCACATGCAAGTATTTAGTTCGCTCTCCTTTAGGTACACAACAATATTAAATGTTGTTAAACATGGCAAGAGGTGAAGCACGATGAAACTACCTATCTAGGCAAGTTTAAATGAGGCCGAAGCAACAAACAACAATTCCGAAAATCCCCATATGCAAATAATGAATTTGGTACTGTTCTGCCCTAAACCATATTTTATTGTTGTTAAACAGGAAAATAAAGTGCACCACGTTAATCTATGCATTTTTCCACCCCATTTACATATAAAGTTTATTTAAAATGGAGCTACGGTTATTTAGTTATGAAATAAATCATTTTAGCATGGCATTATGCAAAATAAACACAAACAGCATGTTAAACATTTTTAACATAGATGAAAGTGGCATATTATTAATCTACACAATTTCTAAGCATTTTACATATATAAAGTTTTTACATATGATGCACTGTTAAAACTGTAAATCGCTGGATAATTAGACAAATTCACAGATGCTAAAAAAAACCTACGCAGGCCGAAACTGATTGGCCCAACAGTGCACATGAGGGGGCATCTGGAGGGGGCTGCTCACCCATGGGCCTTGGGCCGGTTCAGTGGAGAGGGAGGCTAGAAGGGCGATGGGCCTTGGCGCTGGAGGGGAGGCAGCCCAGGCGCTCGGTCAACGGGGAGAGCGGGCGAGCTGCTCGTCCTCTGCTCGTCTGAGCTGCTGGCGGCGGCACTGGAGCAGAGCTCCGGCGAGCGAGGCGAAGGGGCGGCGAGGTGAGGGACTTGGCGCGGAGGTCGAGCCGCAGGTGAGGTCCGAGACGAGGCAGTCGCCAGATTCGGGGCAGAGGGACTCGTTCCCGGCAGCGACGAAGCTGCGGGCAACCATGGCGGCTCCTGGAACACAGGGGAGAGGCATGAGAACCGAGGGAGGAACCAGAGAGAGGAGGAAGGAGGAGAAGAAGAGGGAAGGGGCGACGGGTTCCTGGAGGAGCTCGAGCATGAGGGCGGCGCTCGGGGTGGCTGGGTAGCTGGCGCCGACCGTCGGCGCGGCCGCGTCAGGGACGAAGGAGCTGCGGGAGGCCGGACTTGTCCAGGAGGCAGGGGAGGCAGATGCCCGGAGGACGAGGATCAGGAGGCGGAGGCTTGGGCGCCGGGCATCCACGAGCTCGGTCGATTTGGATCGGGAGGATCCCGAGGGCGCAGGGAGTTGGTCGGGGCTGCGGTTGGTGGGGATGGATCCCGAGGGGAAGAAATAGAGCGGTGGCGGCGCGGATGGGACAGATGGGACAAGAGGCCTAAAAACTAGGGTTTGGACTGATGTATATATATCGCCGTGGGATTAGGTAAGGGCTATTTGGGCTCTCCGATCAAAACCGAACGGTCGAGAAATATAGCTTAGGAGAGTCCAGCAAAGAAAACGGAGATGTGTTAGGGATGTTGGGGGATGATTCGGACTCATCGGTCATGACCGTGCGGGTCGGGTTCGGGGAAGTTTCGGACAACGGAGAGAACCGGCGGAACACGAACGGATGCAAGTTTTGAAAAACATGCGGATGAAATGCAGATGATGACATGAGACGAGATGCATAACAAGAACAAAATGCAAAACAACAGACAAAAACCCAACCATGGAGGAAATAATAAATCACATAGCCGGAAATGGCAAGAGTCGGAGTTACGAATATGGAAAGTTGTATCCGGGGCGTTACAAACCCCTCGCGCGACCAGCGAGCCCCGCGACCACGCCCTGCCGGCCCCGTGCCCGGCCTCCGCGACTCCATCAGCGCGGCCAACTCCGGCGGCCCTCAGGCCATGGCGCCACCGTGCTCCTTCCTCCACCGGCGCCATCCGCCCCGCACAGCCATGGCTCCGCCGACCTCCATGGTTCGCCGCGCCCTGCTTCCTCTTCTCGCCGTTTCCCTCCTCCGTCGCCGTCTTTGGCAGGGGTAGGAGCCCCCATGTCCGCCACAAGCTCCTTAGGAAGCCGCGCCGCCCGCCTTTGACCACGACTCCGGCGAGATCCAGGCGGCCCCGCGCCGGACCGTCGTTCCCGCGCCTCTGCCTCCTTTGTGCTTGCCCCACTATTGTCGTGTTGCTCCTCACCCGCACGCCCTTTGCCGCCTCCTCCGCCGCTGGCGACCACCAGGAGCTCCGCCACGCCTCGAGTTCCATCCTGCGAGCAGCAGCTCCAGTTTGAACCTTGCTCTTGTTGGTCCTGCCTTCCCATGGCCCTGAACCCCCACTGCTACTGAGGGCACCATGTCCGCAAACCCTGCTGCCGGCGCATGCTACCAGTTCGTTCTAGCCCTTACCCTTGCACATCACTGTTGACCCGAGGAGACCACCGCCAAGTTCCATCAAGCCGACCGTGTACGTCTACCGTCACCGTGGGTTTTCATCAAGTTCGGCTACGGCACAAAGATATGTGCAACTACGCGGATTCGCCGAGTACGACTACTCATGGGACCTGTCAAGTTCATCTACGTGCATGTACGACTACACCTGCTGATGCGTCAAGTACCTTGGAACATCTACGACTACGCGGACTCGCCAAGTACCACGATGACCGTGTACCACAACCGTCGACCCCGGAGACATCGGACGCGTCAAGTCCCTCTTCGAAACGTGTACGAACGTGTACCACTACCGTCGCGAGTACCTCTACCGTCGTTCCGAAGACGTTGGATTCATCAAGTTCCTCCCCGAAAACAAACGTGTACAACTACCGTCGCCACGTGAATAACGGCTTCCACTACGCCGTGTACGACTACTTCCCTCGACGATCATCGCGAGAACGTCTACTTCCCTCTACGAAATGCTTTCCGCCCCGAACGCACGCTTCGAAGGTATAACCCGAGACGACCGCCGTGGACCGAATGCATGTGTTGTATGAGTTGCTCGAGTTTTGCACCGTGATCGAATCGTCCTTGCGATGCCCCACTTTGCCATGCCACCGTCCCGTGGGAACCCGGTAACCGGGAACACCCCACCATCTTGCTCAACTCGCTTCCGTCACATTTTCTTTTGCACCGATATCTCCATGAGCTACCGGAACCGAAATGTTCTCGTGGCACCATTTTCGTTTCACCGCCGTGGCACCCTTTCGTTCCACCACGGTGACACAATGCTTCATAACATGCTCTTGTCAACATTTTCATAAAATTGCATAAAACTTGCACATGTCATCCGCATCATGATAACAACATTTAAATGTTTATAATTGTTGTTTGCATTAATTTGCTTAAATGCCATGCTAAAATGATTTATTTCATAACTTAATAACCGTAGCTCCATTTTAAATAAACTACATATGTAAATGGGGTAGAAAAATGCCTAGTTCAACATGGTATACTTTATTTGCATGTTTAACAACTCTAAAATTGTGTTTAGGGCAGAACAGTAGCAAATTCGAAATATGCATATGGGGATTTCCGGAATTGTTGTTTGTTATTTCCGGCCTCATTTAAATTTGCCTAAATAGTTTGTTTTATTATGTTTCACCTCTTGCCATGTTTAATAACATTTAATATTGTTGAGTACCTAATCGGGAGAGAACTAAATAAGTGTTGTGGTTTTTTGTCAATATGCAACCCGTTGCATATTGAGCTCCACTTAACTTGTAGTTTTGTTTGTGCATATTGCCATGCCATGCCTCATTAAACCGGACATGCATCACACTTGTTTGCGCATCATGCCATGTTTATGTGATGGTTGTTTACTATGTTGTTTGTTTCTTTCCGGGTTGCTTCCCTCATTAGCTTCGGTTTCTTTCCGGAGTGGTGAGGATTCATTCGACTTCGTCCGTTTGTCTTCTTCATGGACTCGTTCTTCTTCCTTGCGGGATTTCAGGCAAGATGACCATACCTTCGAAATCACTTCTATCTTTCCTTGCTAGATGCTCGCTCTTTTGCTATGCCTATGCTACGATGCCTATCACTTGCTTATCATGCCTCCCATATTGCCATGTCAAGCCCCTAACCATCCTTTCCTAGCAAACCGTTGTTTGGCTATATTACCGCTTTGCTCAGCCCCTCTTATAGCGTTGTTAGTTGCAGGTGAAGATGAAGTTTGTTCCTTGTTGGAACATGGAGATGTTGTTCCTTGTTGGAACATGTTTACTTGTTGGGATATCACAATATATCTTATTTAATTAATGCATCTATATACTTGGTAAAGGGTGGAAGGCTCGGCCTTATGCCTGGTGTTTTGTTCCACTCTTGCCGCCCCAGTTTCCGTCATATCGGTATTATGTTTCCGGATTTTGCGTCCCTAACGCGGTTGGGTGATTTATGGGACCCCCTTGACAGTTCGCTTTGAATAAGACTCCACCAGCAAGGCCCAACTTTGGTTTTAACATTTGCCACCTAAGCCTTTTTCCCTTGGGTTCTGCAGACTCAAGGGTCATCTTTATTTTAACCCCCCCCCCCCCCCCGGACCAGTGCTCCTTGGAGTGTTGGCTCAAACGGCAGATCAAGGGGCCACCACGGGCAACTCGAGGGCTGGTTTTACTCGTGAGGCTGACCTATCCAAGGTGTGCCCGAGACCGAGATATGTGCAGCTCCTATCAGGATTTGTCGGCACATCCGGGCGGCTTTGCTGGTCTTGTTTTATTGCTGTCGAAATGTCTTGAAGTCCGGATTCCGAGACTGATCGGGTCTTCCCGTAGAAGGAATATCCTTCGTTGACCGTGAGAGCTTATCATGGGCTAAGTTGGGACACCCTGCAGGTATTATCTTTCAAAGTCGTGCCCGCGTTATGAGGCGATGGGAATTTGTTAATGTCCGGTTGTAGAAAACCCGAAGTTGATCTTAATTAAAATACACCAACTGCGTGTGTAACCGTGATGGTCTCTTCTCGGCGGAGCCCGGGAAGTGAACACGGTGTTGGAGTTATGATTGACGTAAGTAGTTTCAGGATCACTTCTTGATCATAGTTGTTCGACCGTGCCTTGCTTTCTCTTCTCGCTCTCTTTTGCGATTGTAGCCACCAGATATGCTAGTCGCTTGCTGCAGCTCCACCTCACTACCCTGTCCTACCTTTAAGCTTAAATAGTCTTGATCTCGCGGGTGTGAGATTGCTGAGTCCCCGTGACTCACAGATACTTCCAAAACCAGTTTGCAGGTGCCGATGAAACCGTGCAGGTGACACACCCGAGCTCAAGGAGGAGCTCGATGAAGATCTTGTTCATTGTGTTGTTTCGTTTCAGTTGATCAGTAGTGTAGCCCAGTTGGGACGATCGGGATCTGTAGCATTTGGGGTAGTCTTCTTTTATTTTGGTTCCGTAGTCGGACCTTGATTGTATCTGTATGATGTAATGCTTTACTCATGTATTGTGTGAAGTGGCGATTGTAAGCCAACTATGTATCTCTTTCCCTTATGTATTACATGGGTTGTGTGAAGATTACCTCACTTGCGACATTGCTTTCAATGCGGTTATGCCTCTAAGTCGTGCTTCGACACGTGGGAGATATAGCCGCATCGAGGGTGTTACAAGTTTGTAATCGAGCCTTCCCGACTTAGGAGCCCCCGCTTGATTGTTTGTCATGGCGTTGTTGAGTCTAGAACGGAAAATGTTTTGAGTCTTAGGATTATATATATCGGAGAGTAGGATTCTTTTACTCCTCACCCCTTCGTCGCTCGGTGAGGTCTCCCGACGAGAAGTTTTGACTTTCCTCTCCTTAAATTTCACTAAAAAAATTTAGGATCACGCTGGTATCTTGGAATCGTTCGATGGTTTTGTGACGAGAACATTGTTCTTGGTGCCTCGACATTTAGGGGTTGTGGCAGTGTCCCGGGAGTTGAGCTCCGAGGTGTTGTCGTCACAATTTTATCGCTGCAGTTCTCGAATACCGAGCTTTGCCGACATCGAAATCTCTTTTGTGCAGTTGTTGGTGAGATAACCTCGATAACCCAAAGATCGGGCGAGCTCGAGAGTATTGCCATGACTCGATAACGGATGCTTTTCAAGGTCGAGGTAAACGATTTCGGAGTTTTCTTGGTTATGTGTTGAAGGATGGATACAGCTGGATCTAGGTATTGTTAGTTTGGGTGATATATTTTGTGTCCCCTGTATCCCCAACACCAGATTGCATAACCAGAAAGTTTCGGGAGTTTATAGGTGGGAATTCAAGTAGCTCCTAGAATATCTTTTCGACAGATGCATGATATGTGATTGGGTAAATCTCTATCATATGTGTTTGTTTCCGGCTTATTCTGCAAGCCAAATCCTTTGTTTTTGTTCCGTTTTGTGGTATTCGAGTTGCTTCAATGTCAAGTGTTGATTCCATACCTTTCCTAAATGGTGTTCTCTTATTGCTATGTGAATACTAATCCTTCTTGATCACTGAGCTTGTCATGTCAATTCTTTTCTCAACCGGTGTGCTTCTCTTCAAGTGGATCCGATCATTCCAACATTCGCAAGAGCAATTCTAAGCTTTTTCTCAACGGTGTTCGTTTCATCCGACCTAAGTTGCCTTTGTTTTCCCACCCTCCCACCCTTTTTCTTCAAGGACTCAGATATCTTAATCAAGTATCCATTTTATTGAGTGAAGTTTCTTCATTCTTTTCCTTTAATGTTTTATCCGGTGATTTCTCATGAAGACACTAAAGGAAGCTTCAAGTTTATCATTCTTCTTTCTTTTCTTCTCCGTGGATTCAATTAAAGCTTTGTTGATCATATCTTTCCTCATTTCAAATGCTTTCTCTGCCGATGCATCTCCTAATCATTCACTTCCCGCTATTCATTTGGTTGGGAGTGCTAAAGTTTATCTCAGAAGATTCGTGTTTCCATTCTTAATCCGTTCAAATTATTTCGAGTTTGTTATCCCATTCAAGCCATTTAAATCAACCGGTGCAATCTTTATTTCAAGCAATCGTTCAACGGTGGTTCTTTTGAGTGGGCCCTAACCCACAGGTCTTTTCCTAGGATCTTACCTGACTCTTCTAATTTATCCCGGAGCTATTCCCAAATTCTTTTCGAAGCTTGACGTAAGAATGAATTGTCATCAGTCATATGTCTTTCTCCAAGATCTTTCACATTCTTTTCATTGTTGGTTCAACCTTTCTAATTTTCATTCCGGAGTGCATCAACAATTCATGATGGTGTTTCTCATCGTCATTCTCAACATTTGAAGACCAAAGAAGAGTTTCTCTTAAATTTTGCTCCATTCTCTTCAACATTCATGGTTCTAGCTTCGTGCCATCATCATAATTGTTTTGATTGTGAGAATTCTTTTCACCCATCCGGAGCAATTCAGGAGTCTTTTCAGTTTGATTCTTCGGAGCCCATCATCTCAGAATTATTCATTCCAGCTTTCAGCTCTTGTTCCCCAAATCTTACCGGTGCATCGTTCAAGTATTCACTAATCAGTTCATGATCTCTCCGTTCTCATGTATCTAAATTCTGTCAAGCATCTTTATTTGTTTTCTAATTCTTCCCGGTGAATTGTGCCTTTGCTACTTTCATCTTCAATTCTTACAGTGGTTCATTCAAGATTTCACTTCCTTCTTTATCATATCAATTCATTTGTTGTTTCCAAATCCCACCGGTGGTTCCATCAATACCTTCTCAAGTTTGCGCTATATCTCTATCTGTAATCATTTTTCAATGAGAATAAGTAGTATGCCAAATCCATTCCTTTCCATCAATTTAATTGGTGAAGGATCAGCATAATGTAATTTTTATTCTTGTTTCATCGAGTAAGTTCAATTCCTTATTCCGGAGGTTCATCAAAATTCTTGATTTCATTTGTTCATCTTTCTTTCCGGAGTTCCAAGTTTTTTCTCGGTTATATCATTTCAAAGCTTCATCTTGTCACTGTAAGGCTTCACCTTGTGTTGTCAACTTCTCTTTTCTTTCTTTCATCCTTTCTTTACCGGAGTTCTTATGGAGTTTCTTCATGGTGGTTCATCAAGGATTTAATTCATTCTCGAAGCGTTCTCAAGATTCTTGTTGGAAGAGCTCAAATATTCTTCTTCCTACATTCCGAAGTGCAATTCTTTCTACCTTATCTCTTGAGATGGTGTTATGTCACTCTTGGCAATTTCTCTTCGTGTTTCATGTTTCACTTGTTGTCAAGAATGAGATATTTAAATCCATCAATCCCTTTGTTGGAGTTATCTTGGGCTATATTTCACCTAAAGCTTTCCCTAAGGATTGTTGCTATTTATGGTGCTTATAAATGACCTAAGTTCTTCATTTGTCCTCCGGTGAAATAAGTTTCTCGTCTCCTTGTTGATATAAATCCAATCAATTGTTTCCGTTGGTGGCAGAAGCTCATCTCATAATTTTGAGATGTTTTTCATAAGCCCACTACAAGCTTATTCTTACCGTTGTTGTTTTTTTTCAAACAACTCCGTTCTATCCTTCTTTGTAAGGATGCTTCATTCAAATTCATTTGTGGTACAAGTTGTCATTTTATTCTCCGTCCCTTTATCCCGACAATCTAGATTCTATTCTTTCGTTTCGAAGGCATTGTGATGTTGCTCTCTTCGACCCATCGTCTCGTTTTGCCAAGATCATGTTCTTTTTCTTGCTTATCCATTTAACCGGAGGTTGTGTCATCTCTTCAAGTTCTTTTCATCTTATCAAGTTTCCTTCTTCTTCCAGTCGGAGTGCTGCCCAAATTTTATCAATCTTATTCCTTGTCTATCTAGTTTTAACCGGAGTGGTTTCAGTATCTATCTTATCACTAAACCTCTTGGTTCTCGTCGTATCCCTTGTTCCTCTTTTCTAACAGAGTGTTTTCAACTTTCTTCATCTTTGTTGTTGTCTTTCTTTCATTTTGTTCAACCTCTCAAGGTTCTTTGGTTAAACTCGTTTGTCGGAGATGCAACTTTGTTTTACCTCTTCCTCTTCCGCTTTTCTCCGGTGCCATCCTAGATCTCGGGACAAGATCCTCTCGTAGTGGTGGAGTGTTGTGACGCCCCAAGACCGGAGCTTCAGTTGCCTTCCAGGGTTTCCGAGTTTTGCCATGTGATTTGTTTTGTTTGTGCATTCATCATGTCATCTTTTGCATTGCATCATGTCATCATGCCATCATATCATTAATTTTAAAACTCATCTTAATAAATTGCATAGATCTTTTGATCTATTTAAATCGAGGGAAGGTTGACTTCTCTTTATAACATATACTCCCAATATTATTAGGGAGCTATAATAAATACTCCATTGTTTTGGAATCACCATAACCCACTTGCATAATAAATCCCATGCCTTTTCTGCTCCGAGTTGACCTCAAAACCTTGCCAATATTAATTCTTCATTTTCCGGAGCTCCACCAAAAATCCTCAACATTTTTGGACCTTCCCAAACCTCACTCCCTATTCAAACCATTTGAATTATATTCAAATGAATTTGAATTTAATTCCTTCAATCTTGCCACTTCTATTTTTCTGTGGTCATGCTTATTTTTATGAGTCCAGGAAAATTGTCCTCGTTCCCAAATTCTTTCTCTAACCCTCTCTTTCTTTTTGTCTCTCTTTAATTGTTTTCTGCTAAGAAAATATTTTAAGAGAGAGAGAGAGAGGTAAGCCCAGCAGGCCATCTAGGCTCCTCCGTAGGCCTCTGGCCACTTCTTTCCCCACTGGGCCGGCCTCCCAAGGCCCAGCCGGCGCCCAGCTCTAACCCTAGCCGCACGCAGCGCCGTCCCCTCGATCCATCTCCTCCTCCTCCTCGTTCCCGCAGCGCTCGATCCCCTCGTCTCCCTCGTCGTGGCTGCCCACGAGGCTCATGCCGCCGGCGCCTCTTCCTGGCCGGATCCGCCGCCATCTCTCCCTCCTGCCGCCTCGTCCCGTCCCCGCGGCCCCCTCCTCGTCGCCTCGCGCCTCCAACCTCACGCGACCAGCGAGCCTCATGACCACGCCTGCCCGGCCCGTGCCCGGCCTCCGCGACTCCATCAGCGCGGCCAACTCCGACGGCCCTCAGGCCATGGCGCCACCATGCTCCTTCCTCCACCAGCGCCATCCGCCCCGCACAGCCATGGCTCCGCCGACCTCCATGGTTCGCCGCGCCCTGCTTCCTCTTCTCGCCGTTTCCCTCCTCCGTCGCCGTCTTTGGCAGGGGTAGGAGCCCCCATGTCCGCCCCAAGCTCCTTAGGAAGCCGCGCCGCCCGCCTTTGACCACGACTCCGGCGAGATCCAGGCAGCCCCGCGCAGGACCGTCGTTCCCGCGCCTCTGCCTCCTTTGTGCTTGCCCCACTATTGCCGTGCTGCTCCTCACCCGCACGCCCTTTGCCGCCTCCTCCGCCGCTGGCGACCACCAGGAGCTCCGCCACGCCTCGAGTTCCATCCTGCGAGCAGCAGCTCCAGTTTGAACCTTGCTCTTGTTGGTCCTGCCTTCCCATGGCCCTGAACCCCCACTGCTACTGAGGGCACCATGTCCGCAAACCCTGCTGCGGCGCATGCTACCAGTTCGTTCTAGCCCTTGCCCTTGCACATCATCATGACCCGAGGAGACCATCGCCAAGTTCCATCAAGCCGACCGTGTCGTCTACCGTCACCGTGGGTTTCATCACTGTTCGCTACAGCACAAAGATATGTGCAACTACGCGGATTCGCCGAGTACGACTACCATGGGACCCGCAAGTTCATCTACGCATGTACGACTACACCTGCTGATCGTCAAGTACCTTGGAACATCTACGACTCGCGGACTCGCCAAGTACCACGATGACCGTGTACCACAACCGTCGACCCGGAGACATCGGACGCGTCAAGTCCCTCTTCAAACGATGTACGAACGTGTACCACTACCATCGCGAGTACCTGTACCGTCGTTCCGAAGACGTTGGATTCATCAAGTTCCTCCCCGAAAACAAACGTGTACAACTACCGTCGCCACGTGAATAACGGCTTCCACTACGCCGTGTACGACTACTTCCCTCGACGATCATCGCGAGAACGTCTACTTCCCTCTACGAAACACTTTCCGCCCCGAACGCACGCTTCGAAGGTATAACCCGAGACGACCGCCGTGGACCGAATGCATGTGTTGTATGAGTTGCTCGAGTTTTGCACCGTGATCGAATCCTCCTTGCGATGCCCCACTTTGCCATGCCACCGTCCCGTGGGAACCCGGTAACCGGGAACACCCCACCATCTTGCTCAACTCGCTTCCGTCACATTTTCTTTTGCACCGATATCTCCATGAGCTACGGAACCAAATGTTGCCGTGGCACCATTTTCGTTTCGCCGCCGTGGCACCCTTTCGTTCCACCACGGTGACACAATGCTTCATAACATGCTCTTGTCAACATTTTCATAAAATTGCATAAAACTTGCACATGTCATCCGCATCATGATAACAACATTTAAATGTTTATAATTGTTGTTTGCATTAATTTGCTTAAATGCCATGCTAAAATGATTTATTTCATAACTTAATAACCGTAGCTCCATTTTAAATAAACTAAATATGTAAATGGGGTAGAAAAATGCCTAGTTTAACATGGTATACTTTATTTGCATGTTTAACAACTCTAAAATTGTGTTTAGGGCAGAACAGTAGCAAATTCGAAATATGCATATGGGGATTTCCGGATTTGTTGTTTGTTATTTCCGGCCTCATTTAAATTTGCCTAAATAGTTTGTTTTATTATGCTTCACCTCTTGCCATGTTTAATAACATTTAATATTGTTGAGTACCTAATCGGGAGAGAACTAAATAAGTGTTGTGGTGTTTTGTCAATATGCAACCCGTTGCATATTGAGCTCCACTTAACTTGTAGTTTTGTTTGTGCATATTGCCATGCCATGCCTCATTAAACCGGACATGCATCATACTTGTTTGCGCATCATGCCATGTTTATGTGATGGTTGTTTACTATGTTGTTTGTTTCTTTCCGGTTCCTTCCTCGTTAGCTTCGGTTTTGTTCGGAGTGGTGAGGATTCATTCGACTTCGTCCGTTTGTCTTCTTCATGGACTCGTTCTTCTTCCTTGCGGATTTCAGGCAAGATGACCATACCTTCAAATCACTTCTATCTTTGCTTGCTAGATGCTCGCTCTTTTGCTATGCCTATGCTACGATGCCTATCACTTGCTTATCATGCCTCCCATATTGCCATGTCAAGCCCCTAACCATCCTTTCCTAGCAAACCGTTGTTTGGCTATGTTACCGCTTTGCTCAGCCCCTCTTATAGCGTTGTTAGTTGCAGGTGAAGATGAAGTTTGTTCCTTGTTGGAACATGGAGATGTTGTTCCTTGTTGGAACATGTTTACTTGTTGGGATATCACAATATATCTTATTTAATTAATGCATCTATATACTTGGTAAAGGGTGGAAGGCTCGGCCTTATGCCTGGTGTTTTGTTCCACTCTTGCCGCCCCAGTTTCCGTCAGATCGGTATTATGTTTCCGGATTTTGTGTCCCTAACGCGGTTGGGTGATTTATGGGACCCCCTTGACAGTTCGCTTTGAATAAGACTCCACCAGCAAGGCCCAACTTTGGTTTTAACATTTGCCACCTAAGCCTTTTTCCCTTGGGTTCTGCAGACTCAAGGGTCATCTTTATTTTAACACCCCCCCCCCCCCCGGACCAGTGCTCCTTCGAGTGCTGGCCCGAAACGGGCACACTGCGGGGCCACCACGGGGCAACTCGAGGGCTGGTTTTACTCGTAAGGCTGACCTATCCGGTGTGCCCTGAGACCGAGATATGTGCAGCTCCTATCAGGATTTGTCAGCACATCCGGGCGGCTTTGCTAGTCTTGTTTTATTGCAGTCGAAATGTCTTGTAGTCTGGGATTCCGAGACTGGTCGGGTCTTCCCGGTACAAGGAATATCCTTCGTTGACCGTGAGAGCTTATCATGGGCTAAGTTGGGACACCCCTGCAGGGTATTATCTTTCGAAAGCCGTGCCCGCGGTTATGAGGCAGATGGGAATTTGTTAATGTCCGGTTGTAGAAAACCCGAAGTTGATCTTAATTAAAATACACCAACTGCGTGTGTAACCGTGATGGTCTCTTCTCGGCGGAGCCCGGGAAGTGAACACGGTGTTGGAGTTATGATTGACGTAAGTAGTTTCAGGATCACTTCTTGATCATAGTTGTTCGATCGTGCCTTGCTTTCTCTTCTCGCTCTCTTTTGCGATTGTAGCCACCAGATATGCTAGTCGCTTGCTGCAGCTCCACCTCACTACCCTGTCCTACCTTTAAGCTTAAATAGTCTTGATCTCATGGGTGTGAGATTGCTGAGTCCCGTGACTCACGATACTTCAAAACCAGTTTGCGGTGCCGATGAAACCGTGCAGGTGACACACCGAGCTCAAGGAGGAGCTCGATGAAGATCTTGTTCATTGTGTTGTTTCGTTTCAGTTGATCAAGAGTGGAGCCAGTTGGGACGATCGGGGATCTGTGTAGCATTTGGGGTAGTCTTCTTTTATTTTGGTTCCGTAGTCGGACCTTGATTGTATCTGTATGATGTAATGCTTTACTCATGTATTGTGTGAAGTGACGATTGTAAGCCAACTATGTATCTCTTTCCCTTATGTATTACATGGGTTGTGTGAAGATTACCTCACTTGCGACATTGCTTTCAATGCGGTTATGCCTCTAAGTCGTGCTTCGACACGTGGGAGATATAGCCGCATCGAGGGCGTTACAGACCCCCTTGACAGTTCGCTTTGAATAAGACTCCTCTAGCAAGGCCCAACATTTGTTTTACCATTTGCCACCTAAGCCTTTTTCCCCCGGGTTTTCGTGAGCCCGAGGGTCATCTTTATTTTAGCCCCCCGGCCAGTGCTCCTTCGAGTGTTGGCCCGAACCGGGCAGACTGCGGCGCCACCATGGGGCAACTCGAGGGCTGGTTTTACTCGTAGGCTGACCTATCCGGTGTGCCCTGAGAACGAGATATGTGCAGCTCCTATCGGGATTTGTCGGCGCATCGGGCGGCTTTGCTGGTCTTGTTTTATTGCTGTCGAAATGTCTTGTAGTCCGGGATTCCGAGACTGATCGGGTCTTCCCGGTAGAAGGAATATCCTTCGTTGACCGTGAGAGCTTATAATGGGCTAAGTTGGGACACCCCTGCAGGGTATTATCTTTCGAAAGTCGTGCCCGTGGTTATGAGGCAGATGGGAATTTGTTAATGTCCTGTTGTAGAAAACCCGAAGTTGACCTTAATTAAAACACATCAACCGCGTGTGTAACCGTGATGGTCTCTTCTCGGCGGAGTCCGGGAAGTGAACACAGTGTTGGAGTTATGTTTGACGTAAGTACTTTCAGGATCACTTCTTGATCGCTACTAGCTTCACGACCGCGCCTTGCTTCTCTTCTCGCTCTCTTTTGTGAATGTAGCCACCATATATGCTAGTCGCTTGCTGCAGCTCCACCTCACAACTCTGTCCTTCCTATAAGCTTAAATAGTCTTGATCTCGCGTGTGAGACTGCTGAGTCCCGTGACTCACAGATTCTACCAAAACAGTTGCAGTGCCGACGATGCGGTCAGATGACGCAACCGAGCTCAAGTGGGAGTTCGACGAGGAACGTGGTCATTACTATGTGTCTTTTCCGATGATCGAGTAGTGGAGCCAGTTGGGACGATCGGGGATCTGTAGCATTTGGGGTAGTCTTCTTTTATTTTGGTTCCGTAGTCGGACCTTGAGTGTAATCTGGATGATGGGTGTTTATTTATGTATTGTGTGAAGTGGCGATTGTAAGCCAACTATGTATCTCTTTCCTTATGTATTACATGGGTTGTGTGAAGATTACCTCACTTGCGACATTGCTTTCAATGCGGTTATGCCTCTAAGTCGTGCTTCGACACGTGGGAGATATAGCCGCATCGAGGGCGCTACAAGTTGGTAATCGAGCCATCCCGACTTAGGAGCCCTCGCTTGATTGTTTGTTGGCGTTGTTGAGTATAGAACAAAAAGTTTTGAGTCTTAGGATTATATATATCGGAGAGTAGGATTCTTTTACTCCTCGGTCCTTCGTCGCTCTGGTGAGGTCTCTGACGTAGAAGTTTTGACTCTCCTCTCCTCAAATTTCACTAAATTTTTTTAGGATCACGCGGGTATCTTGGAGTCGTTCGATGGTTTTGTGACGAGAACATTGTTCTTGGTGCCTCGACATTTAGGGGTTGTGGCAGTGTCCCGGGGAGTTGAGCTCCGAGGTGTCGTCGTCACAATTTTATCGTTGCAGTTCTGGAATACTGAGCTTTGCCGACATCGAAAATCTCTTTTGTACAGTTGTTGGTGAGATAACCCGATAACCCGATCTTCAAGGCGAGCTCGGGAGTATTGCCATGACTCGTATAACGGATGCTTTTCGAAGGTCGAGGTACACGATTTCCGAAGGTTTCTTGGTTATGTGTTGACGGATGGATACAGCTGGATCTAGGTATCGTTAGTTTGGGTGATATATTTTGTGTCCCCTGTATCCCCAACACCATATTGCATAACCAGAAAGTTTCGGAGTTTATAGGTGGGATTCAAGTAGCTCTTAGCATTTCTTCCCGCAGATATTTGGTTTGTGATTGGGTAATCCTTACCACTTATTTGTTCGATCGTACCTTGTTATTTTTTCATCAACCCTTAATCAAGTGGCTTCTCACCTTAATGGACGTGTGATGTTAGCTTTTGGAATTCATTCGTTCATCCTTGTTCGAATGTTTATTGTGAAGACTATATGTTGCAATTTCTATCCGTTGATTCAACTTGTCTATCTGTCTATCAAAGTGCTAATGGATGTCACCCTCTTCAGGATGGCTCCGCCAAAGCGTCTGAATCCGGAACGCAATGATGGGAGTCAGTCGAACCCTCCACCTCCACCTCCGCCTTCGGAGGCATGGCAAGCTATCATGGCAGCCACCAACGCAAATGCTCAGATGATTTTGCAACTCTTGCAAGAGCGTACCCAAGGGCAAGGAAACCAAGGAAATCAAGGCCAAGGCAACAACCAGCCGCACTTTGCTACCCTCAATCAGTTCCTCGCTAATCAGCCGAAGTATTTCAGCTTCTGTCTCGAGGCCACAGACGCAGACGATTGGCTTGTGGACATCTGCAAACATTTTGAATGTAGCAATGTCAGACCTGAGGACTTTGTCAAGTTTGCTTCGTTTC
This sequence comes from Aegilops longissima, assembly GCA_021605205.1. Lineage (NCBI taxonomy): Eukaryota > Viridiplantae > Streptophyta > Magnoliopsida > Poales > Poaceae > Aegilops > Aegilops longissima. Next base: position 92,199,673 of record CM038681.1, read on the forward strand.
AACTCAAAGACCAAGCTGCCGAGTGGTATCAGCAATACAAAGATTCCAGAGGAGGTCGTGTAATTACAGGATGAGTTCATGAGACTTCAAAGCTCACCACATTCCGAAAAGTGTTGTTGAGAGCAAGCGTGAGGAGTTCCGCAATCTCAAGCAAGGCAACATGTCTGTGTATCAATACAATATCCAGTTCGAAACTTCGCTCATTTAGCTAAACAAGGCGTCCACGATGAACAGTATGATCTATCAATTCAGAGGTGGCCTCGGAGAAGATCTGCAATTAGCTCTCGTGCTTTTGAGCGAGAAAAGTATGATGAATTCTACAACATGGCATCAAGCAAGAAGCTGCCCAGCTCAAGTGTGAGGCTTCTAAGAAGAGAATCGGGGATGCAGTTCAGTCTTCTTCTTCCTCTCAAGTGGCAGCTAAGCAGCAGAAGTTCTGGTTGCCTCCTCCTCCTCCGTTCCGTCAGCCTTATCGGTAGAAGAACTCGGTGGTCGTGGATCTTCCCACCCACCCAACCCAAAGCTATCGTAACAAGTCTAATTCTCAAGCTCCAAGGTCAAATGCTCCTTATCACCGTCCGCTCTCGGAGGTGACTTGCAACAAATGTCGTGAGAAGGTCACTATGCGAACAAGTGCTTCAACCAAAGGCGCCTTCCGCCTCCTCCACCTGTGAGATCTTCCAGCAATGCAGTGGTCAAGCATAATCCCAAGTCTGCAAAGGTGAACATGATGAATGCAGCGCAAGCAGAGGATTCTTATGATGTGATAATGGGTAATCTCTCAGTTAATGATATTCCTGCAAAAGTCTTATTTGATACTAGTGCATCGCATTGTTTCATGTCAAGACCGTTTTTTGCCAAGCATGATTTCACTTCGGAATTTTTGGATAGACCTCTAGCAATTGTTTCCCCGGGAAAGCACATGAGTTCTAGTTTGTTGGTTCCGAATGTCGGTATCAAGATGGGCGATTATAGATTTATGGCTAAACCAATTGTCCTTGGTGACTCGGATATTGATCTAATTCTCGGGATGGACTGGCTTTCTCAGCACAAAGCTCAGCTTGATTGTGCTGCCAGGGAAATTCAATTGACTCACTCTTCTGACGATGTGATCATCTATGCCGCTCGTGATGAAACCATTCGGTTGTTCTCTCTCAATGAGAAGGGCGAGTTGGATGCTATCTCTCAGATTCCAGCCGTTTGTGAGTATCAAGATGTTTTTCCAGAAGAGCTTCCAGGAATGCCTCCTCACCGGCCAGTTGAATTCGTTATCGATCTTGAGCCTGGCAAAGAACCCGTTTGCAAGCGTCCATACAAGCTTGGACCTAATGAGCTGAAGGAATTGAAGAAACAGCTCGATGAACAAGAACGTCTGGGTTTGATCAGACCGAGTTCATCTCCTTGGGGTTGTGGTGTTCTTTTTTTCCAGAAGAAGGATGGCACGGACCGACTTTGCGTCGATTACCGTCCATTGAATAAGAAGACTATCAAGAACAAGTATCCACTTCCCAACATCAATGAGCTTTTCGAGCAACTCAAAGGTGCTAAAGTATTCTCCAAGCTTGACCTTCGTATGGGTTATCATCAAATTCGCATTCGTGAACAAGATATTCCCAAGACAGCATTCAGAACAAGCTTTGGTTCTTATGAATATACTGTCATGTCTTTCGGCCTTGTCAATGCTCCTCCAACATTCTCTCGAATGATGAACTTCATCTTCAACCCCTACACCAATGAATTCGTCTTGGTCTATCTTGATGATATTTTGGTCTTCTCCAAGAATAAGAAGGATCATGCCAAACATTTGCGATTGGTGCTCGACAAGCTCGAGAGCATCAATTCTATCTAAGTTTTCCAAATGTGAACTTTGGCTTGATGAAGTTCTTTACCTTGGTCACATCATCTCCGCCAAGGGCATCGCTGTTAACCCGAGAAGGTGTCTTGATTTGTGAATTGGGAACCTCCTCGAATGTCAAGCAGCTTCGATTTTCTTGGACTTGCAAGCTATTGCGAAGATTCGTTGAGAACTTCTCTATGCAAAGCCTCTTTCCAACCTCCTCCGAAGCATGTGAAGTATGTCCGGTCTCCTCGGTGTGGCGTTGCTTTCAATACTCTCAAAGAGAAACTCTTCACAGCTCTGTCTTAACTCCTCTGATGAATCCAAGCCATTCAAGTTTTACGTGATGCTTCTCTTCAAGGTCTCGGTGCTGTGTTAATGCAAGAGAAGAGAGTTGTGGCCTATACCTCTCGTCGGTTGAAGCCCAACGAAAAGAACTACCCCACTCACGATCTTGAGTTGGCGGCGATTGTCCATGCATTGATAACATGGAGACATCTCTTGTTGGGAAGGAAAGTGGACATTTTCACCGATCACAAGAGTCTCAAGTATATCTTCACTCAACCGAACCTCAACCTCGAGGCAAACTCGATGGGTGAAATGATTCAAGAGTACAATCCGAGTATTGAATATACTCGGGCAAGGCCAATGTGATTGCAGATGCTTTGAGCAGGAAGGCTTATTGCAACAGTTTAATCCTCAAGCCCTTCCAACAGGACCTTTGTGAAGCTTTCCATAAGCTGAATCTTCAAGTTGTTCCTCAAGGCTTTCTTGCCAACCTCATAGTGTCTCCTACTTTGGAAGACCAAATTCGTGAGGCTCAACTCCTGGATACCATGGTGAAAAGGTGAAGCGTGGTATCGACAAGGGCATTCAAGTACAAGTGCTTCCACATTGATGACAAAGATACTCTTTTCTTGAGGACGGATTGTGGTTCCTAAGGGTGATCTCGTAAAGTCATTATGAGCGAGGCACACAATTCCCTTCTATCCATTCATCCCGGAAATGCGAAGATGTACCATGACCTCAAGCAGTCATATTAGTGGACTCGAATGAACCGAGAAATTGCTCAATTCGTGAATGAGTGTGATGTCTGCAGAAGAGTGAAAGCGAGAACACCAACGACCAGCTGGTCTCCTCCAACCTCTTGCTATTCCAGAATGGAAGTTTGATCATATCGAGATGGACTTCGTGACTGGATTTCCAAAGTCCAAGCGTGGAAATGATTCTATCTTCGTTGTCATTGACAAGCTTACTAAAGTGGCTCATTTTCTTCCTATCAAAGAATCTATCACAGCAGCTCGGTTGGCGAGCTATACACCTCGAAATTGTCTCCTTGCACGGCATTCCACAATTGATCTCTTGAGACCGTGGCAGCATCTTTACCTCAAGTTTTGGGATTCTTTTGAAGGCCATGGGCACCAACATTCGTTTCAGCACAGCTTTCCATCCTCAAACAAGTGGCCAAGTCGAGCGAGTCAATCAAATCCTTGAAGATATGCTCGGGGCTTGTGTCATTTCCTTCGTATGAAATGGGAAGATTGTCTTCCATATGCTGAGTTCTCCTACAACAACAGCTTCCAGCGAGTTCGGCAAGGCCCCATTCAAATTCTCTATGGCGAGAAAGTGCGTACTCCTCTCAATTGGTCCGAGACAGGTGAGCGCCAACTTCTTGGCAACGACTTGATCACGAAGCGAAGAAATGTGCAAAGTCATTCGTGAGAATCTCAAAGCAGCATAATCGCGCCAGAAGAGCTATTATGATGACAAGCACCGTGATGTGGCTTTTGAAATCGAGACCATGTCTACCTCCACGTCTCTCAATGAAAGGCACTCGTAAACCCGGTATCAAAGGAAGCTTGCCCCTAGATCGTGGGTCCTTTCAAGATCATTGGCAAAAGAGGCGATCTCGCCTATCAACGAGCTTCCGTCCAACCGCGAACATGCGATGTGTTTCACGTGTCACAACTTCGCAAGTGCTTCAAGACTCTGAGCGCACTATCAACTTCAAGAGATTGACCTCCAAGAAGATCTCTCTTATCATGAGCACCCGTTGCTATTCTTGAAGAAACCGGCGCAAGACTCGCAACAAGTCAATCAAATTCCTGAAAGTGAAGTGGTCACACCATTCCGACGAGAAGCCACACGGGCCGCGAGGATCACCTCCGTTCGAATATCCGGAGTTCTTTCAGTCCTAGATCTCGGGACGAGATCCTCTTGTAGTGGTGGAGTGTTGTAACACCCCGGATGTAACTTTCCATATTTGTAACTCCAACTCTTGCCATTTTCGGCATTGTGATATGATATTCCCTCCGTGGTTGGGTTTTTGTCTTTCGTTTTGCATTTTGTTTATGTCATGCATCTCATATCATGTCATCATGTGCATCTCCTTTGCATACGTGTTCGTATCATGATTCCGAGTATTTTCCCCGTTGTCCGTTTTGCAATCCGGCACTCCTATGTCCCCCGGCGTCCCCTTTTACATTTTTCCGTGAGCGGGTACTAAACTTTCTCGGAATTGACCGAGGTTTGTCAAGTGGCCTTGGTACACCACCGGTAGACCACCTATCAAGTTTCGAGTCATTTGGAGCTCGTTTGATACTCCAACGGTTAACCGCATAACCGCAAAGGCCTCTTTTGGGTTGCAGCCTAACACCCCTTCAAAACAGCCCAATAACCCATCTAAGTCACTTCCATGCTCTCCGTCGTCGGATCACGATCGTGTGGGCGAAAACCGCACCTCATTTGGAGCTTCCTAGCTCCTTCTACCTATAAAACACCACCTCCCCCGAAATCCCGGGTCATTTCCACCCCTAACCCTAGTCACGCTCCTCTCCGCGCCGCCGGACACGTCCGGACGGAGCAGACGCGTCGCCGCCGCGCGGGCGAATCGGGAGCCGCCACGGGCGTGCCCCCACCGCCGCGCCGCCAGCCCGCCCGGGCCAGCGAGCCCTCCGCCCACGCGCCGGGCCGCACCACCGCGCCGCCCGAAACACCGCCGCCCGGCGAGATCGCCCGGCCTCCGCCGCCTCGCCCTCGGCCGCGCCGCCGCCGCCGCCTCCGCCCGTCGCCCGCCACGTCGCCCCGCCACCACGCCCGCCGCCACCGGCCGCCGTCCCTCCGACCGGCCCCGTCCTCCTTCGGCCCTCTCCCTCCTCCGGCGCCCGTCCCCGGCCGCCGCTGCTCCGGCCGGCGAACCTCGATCCGAGCCGGATCTAGATCCAATCGAAGGGTTGACTTCTTCTTCCCCCCGTTTTTCGTCTAAGTCTTTTTCCTGCAGATATTTTGTTGCATTTTCATCGCACCATAACTCTGTACACGTGGCTCCGTTTTGGGCGTGTAGCAACCGAATTGTTCGCCTCGACGAGTACATCATTTCATCTCATTGCATTATCTTCATTTCAGCTCATCTTGATGCCCGAAATGCTGGTAGAAGAGGGCTATGTGATGTTAGTTTCAGATTCTTATCAGAACATGCACTTTTGTCATTTTTCCCATGATTGATGTGTGCATCCTATGATCTTGAGTCCTACATGTGTTTTGTAATATGCCATGCCATCTTCACAGGGGTGTATGCGATGTATTTTTGTGATCTCTGTGGTGACTAGCACAAGCATTCAAACTAGGCTTCATGATGTTGCTGTTTTCAGCCCCTGTTTTGCTGATATTTTTATGCCATGTAAACTTGATGCTACCGAGAGACACTTCAGTAAGGATGTTTTGAACATATGGTTATTATCTATCCATCCATGCCCTTGTTTGCAATTATAGAGTGCCACAGCTTGAGTCAATCGAGCTCTAATTTTGCTATAAAATGTTTCCTGGCAGATTGTTTACATGTTATTCAATTTTGCCAGGGTTGTGGTAGTTGATCCGTGTATGCTATGATGTTGTTCTTGCCATGTATACCTTCTATGCCATGTCTTCTTGATGGATGTAAGCTTAGTTTATCATGAAATGCTCTGTAGTGAGTGTATCGAGCTCGCGAAGATGCCTACATAATTCTGTCAATGTCATGCCTGTTTGCTTGAATCATTATCTAAACTTGCTATATTGACATGGGTGCTATTACATTTTCTGATCCCTTTTGGCTCTTGATCAGTAAGGGACTTTTTTTCTATGCTTTGAGTAGATTCATGCCATGCCTTGTTTTGCTATTATAATTTCCTGTAGCGTGTAGTTTTCTTGCTCTGAACATTGCTTCCTGATGCTGATTCTGCCATGTTCAGTATTTTCACCAAGTCTGTGAAGCTGATATATTTTGCACTTTTGCCATGCTTGTTTGGATCTGTTATGGTGTGATTTAGCCGTAGCTCAGTGTTCATCTTTTGTCAAGCATCTTTAGTAGATCACTGCCATATGCTTTGTTGGTACGTTTGGGTGCAGTAGCTTAATTTCTTGTTGCTTGCTATGTGGCATCATGCTGTTAATAGCAGATTTGTGCCATTCTTGTTTTTCTTGTCATTTGCAAACCGTGCATCCGATTCGGTGATCTTTATATCGATTTCAACGAAAACATCTCACCTTTCCAGCGGCATACTTGGTTTGCCAAGTTGATGCCTGGTTCATCATTTTCCTTCCGAGCACGATACGCATTGCATATCACATCTCGCATATCATGCCATGTATTGCATCATGTTGCTTGTGCATTGCACCGTGATTTATTGTGGTTCCTTTGTTTGTGTTCTTGCTTTGGGTAGAGCCGGGAGACGAGTACGTGAACGAGGAACCTGTTGAGAACGCTTACGAGGATCAAGCTTTCGACAACTCTGAGAACCTTGCAGGCAAGATGACCATACCCTCGAAATCACTTCTATCTTTGCTTGCTAGATGCTCGCTCTTTTGCTATGCCTATGCTACGTTACCTACCACTTTATTATCATGCCTCCTATATTGCCATGTCAAGCCCCTAACCATCCTTTCCTAGCAAACCGTTGTTTGGCTATGTTACCGCTTTGCTCAGCCCCTCTTATAGCGTTGCTAGTTGCAGGTGAAGTTGAAGTTTGTTCCTTGTTGGAACATGGAGATGTTTTTCCTTGCGGGAACATGTTTACTTGTTGGGATATTACAATATCTATTGTTTAATTAATGCACCTATATACTTGGTAAAGGGTGGAAGACTCGGCCTTATGCCTGGTGTTTTGTTCCACTCTTGCCGCCCTAGTTTCCGTCATACCGGTGTTATGTTCCTTGATTTCGCGTTCCTTACACGGTTGGGTGATTTATGGGACCCCCTTGATAGTTCGCTTTGAATAAGACTCCTCCAGCAAGGCCCAACATTGGTTTTACCATTTGCCACCTAAGCCTTTTTCCCCCGTGTTTTCGCGAGCCCGAGGGTCATCTTTATTTTAGCCCCGGGCGGTGCTCCTTGAGTGTTGGCCCGAACCGGCAGATCATGGGGCCACCACGGGCAACTCGAGGGCTGGTTTTACTCGTGGGCTGACCTATCCGGTGTGCCACGAGCGAGATATGTGCAGCTCCTATCGGGATTTGTCGGCGCATCGGGCGGCTTTGTTGGTATTGTTTTATTCTGTCGAAATGTCTTGTAGCCGGGATTCGAGATCGATCGGGTCTTCCGGTAGAAGGAATATCCTTCGTTGACCGTGAGAGCTTATAATGGGCTAAGTTGGGACACCCTGCAGGTATTATCTTTCAAAGCCGTGCCCGCGTTATGAGGCAGATGGGAATTTGTTAATGTCGGTTGTAGAAAACCGAAGTTGACCTTAATTAAAACACATCAATTGCGTGTGTAACTGATGGTCTCTTCTCGGCGGAGTCCGGGAAGTGAACACGGTGTTGGAGTTATGTTTGACGTAAGTAGTTTCAGGATCACTTCTTGATCGCTACTAGCTTCACGACCGCGCCTTGCTTCTCTTCTCGCTCTCTTTTGCGAATGTAGCCACCATATATGCTAGTCGCTTGCTGCAGCTCCACCTCACAACTCTGTCCTTCCTATAAGCTTAAAAAGTCTTGATCTCGCGGTGTGAGATTGCTGAGTCCCCGTGACTCACAGATTCTACCAAAACAGTTGCAGGTGCCCACGATGCTAGTGCAGATGACGCAACCGAGCTCAAGTGGGAGTTCGACGAGGAACGTGGTCGTTACTATGTGTCTTTTCCTGATGATCAGTAGTGGATCCCAGTTGGGACGATCGGGGATCTGTGTAGCATTTGGGGTAGTCTTCTTTTATTTTGGTTCCGTAGTCGGACCTTGAGTGTAATCTGGATGATGGATGTTTATTTATGTATTGTGTGAAGTGGCATTTGTAAGCCAACTATGTATCTCTTTCCTTATGTATTACATGGGTTGTGTGAAGATTACCTCACTTGCGACATTGCTTTCAATGCGGTTATGCCTCTAAGTCGTGCTTCGACACGTGGGAGATATAGCCGCATCGAGGGCGTTACAATGCCCGTGCCATGCCCAGCCTCCGCCCTCCATTAATGCTTGGTCGGGAGCTCGCCCGTGAGCTCCAGAAGCCTCCCCTCGGCCTATATAAGCATGCCCCGACCTCCTCCGCAGCTCCCAAGCCCCTCCTAGTCCCTCCTAGTCCACCGGAGCCCTCGGCCCCCTCCTCCTTTCTCCGGACTTCGCCTCGGCCGACGCGGTTCCTCCTTGGTTCCGGCGAGCACGAGCCTCCTCTCCTCCTACCAAGTTGTCCGCGAGGTTCCCCTCATCTCCTCGAGCCACCCCAACCCTTTTCCCCTCGCCGGAGTGCACCCTGGGAGCGGCCTCTGCGTTCGGCCGCCGCCGTATCGTCTCGTCCGCCTCTCCATCTCGGCCATCCGGAGCTCCTCATGCCTCCCGACCTCACCACAGCCTCTCCCTCATCCTCGCAAGCCGCCCCGACCCCTTAGCTCTCGCCGGAGCGCCCTGCTCCGACGAACTCCACCACCACTGAGCCGCCCCTGCCCTCCCATGGCGCCGCCTCTCCCCTCCAGCTCTCTCTTCCCCGAAGGCCGTGCCCCCTCTGAACGGGACACCCTCGTCGCCCCGGTCCCGCCGGTGCCCTCGGCTCGGCCGGAGACAGCCGAAGCCGGCCGGCCCCCTCGCCGCTTTGTTGGAGAACGTTGCATAAAATAAAATTTTTCCTACGTTCACCAAGATCCATCTATGAGTTCATCTAGCGACGAGTGAGAGATGCATCTACATACCCTTTGTAGATCGCATGCGGAAGCGTTCAAGAGAACGGGGTTGAGGGAGTCGTTCTCGTCGTGATCCAAATCACCGGAGATCCTATCGCCGAACGGACGGCACCTCCGTGTTCAACACACGTAAGGTCAGCGTGATGTCTCCTCCATCTTGATTCAGCAAGGGGGAAGGAGAGGTTGATGAAGATCCAGCAGCACGACGGCGTGGTGGTGGATCGGCGATCACCATGCAGGGGCTTCACCGAGCCTGCGAGAGGAGAGGTGTAGCGAGAGGAGGCGCCAAGATGCAGGTGCGGCTGCCTCCTCCCCTCCTTTATATAGGCCCCGGGCGCCCGCCCTGAGATCCAATCTCCAAGGGGCGGCGGACCAGGGGGAGACTTGCCCCCCAAGGCAAGTGGGGCGCCCCCCCACCCTAGGGTTTCCAACCTTAGGCGCGGGGGGCCCAAGTGGGGGGCGCACCAGCCCACCAGGGGCTGGTTCCCTCCCACTTCAGCCCACGGGGCCCTCCGGGATAGGTGGCCCCACCCGGGACCCTTCCGGTGGTCCCGGTACAATATCGGTAACCCCCGAAATTCTCCCGATGGCCGAAATAGCACTTCCTATATATAAGTCTTTACCTCCGGACCATTCCGGAACTCCTCGTGACGTCCGGGATCTCATCCGGGACTCCGAACAACATTCTGTTTGCTGCATACTCATATTCATACAACCCTAGCGTCACCGAACCTTAAGTGTGTAGACCCTACGGGTTTGGGAGACATGCAGACATGACCGAGACGGCTCTCCGGTAAATAACCAACAGCGGGATCTGGATACCCATGTTGGCTCCCACATGCTCCTCGATGATCTCATCGGATGAACCACGTTGTCGAGGATTCAAGCAACCCCGTATACTATTCCCTTTGTCAGACGGTATGTTACTTGCCCGAGATTCGATCGTCGGTATCCCAATACCTCGTTCAATCTCGTTACCGACAAGTCACTTTACTCGTACCGCAATGCATGATCCCGTGACCAGACACTTGGTTACTTTGAGCTCATTATGACGATGCACTATCGAGTGGGCCCAATGATACCTCTCCGTAATACGGAGTGACAAATCCCAGTCTCGATCCGTGTCAACCCAACAGATACTTTCGGAGATACCTGTAGTGAACCTTTATAGTCACCAAGTTCGCCAGTGACGTTTGGTACACCAAAGTACTCCTACGGTATCCGGGAGTTACGATCTCATGGTCTAAGGAAGAGATACTTGACATTGGAAAAGCTCTAGCAAAACGAACTACACGATCTTGTGCTATGCTTAGGATTGGGTCTTGTCCATCACATCATTCTCCTAATGATGTGATCCCGTTATCAATGACATCCAATGTCCATAGTCAGGAAACCGTGACTATCTATTGCTCACCGAGCTAGTCAACTAGAGACTCACTAGGGACATATTGTGGTCTATCTATTCACACGTGTATTACGATTTCCGGATAATACAATTATAGCAGGAATAAAAGACAATTATCACGAACAAGGAAATATAATAATAATCCTTTTATTATTGCCTCTAGGGCATATTTCCAACACGCTTCCCTCCCCTGCTTTGCCTCTGCCTCGCGCGAGGAACAGGGCGAGAGGAGGAAGACGACGCCCGACTTGCCAACCTGGCCCCTGCCAGTGGGTCCCGCTCCCCCCTCGGCCCCACCAGTCAGCCACAGGGCGTTGACCCGCCCTGCCCACGTGGAAAAGTGAAGGGCCCCACCCGCGGGACCCGCACGCGTCAGCCCCGCCTTTGTTCATATGGACAAGGTGAAAATGTATTTCCCCGGTTACGCTTTCACTCTTTCTGTTCAGGCCCCTGGTTGAAAAGATTTTCATTACAGATGGGTCCCTGGCAGAAAAACCTCCATAACTTTTTATCTGTAGATCCAAATGAGGTGAAACCAACGCTCACTTCTTTGTTTCGTTGAGCCCTCTCTGTTGGTGTCACTTTCACTATGGTTTGACACTATGAAAATGACTTTTATGCCCTTGCCCTTATTCAGCCCCCTCCGAGAGAGAACTGTTTCCGGCAAATCTTTCCGCGGCTTCACCGCACTTCTCCCCGGTGCCTTCTTCATCCCCAGGCAAGCCACAATACCCACTTGCATGATAGTCATGCAGTAGCCATCGTTTTCAACTTGAATCTTTATTAAATGTTTGCTTGTTGAAAAGATGGTTATCGTTGTTCTGGAAATGTTCAGATTTGCATGTTCACTTTTGTGCTATGTTGTCTTGTACTCTGTGATCATGTTATACCTGCTAGTATTTCCTTTCATATCTTTATTCTTGCTAGTAGTACATGTTGATGTTGGTGATGGTCATGCTAGTCAGTATGCGATGCTCAGTGGATATGATTTATTGTTGATATGGTGGAAAGTTATGTGATACTCTCATGATGATGTTGATATCATGTTCATGCATTTTATCATGGCTCAGCATATTTGCATACAAGTTAGCCGAATTAAATTGAACTTGAACAACTATTGGCTGAGGGTTCCGCTGAATCGATGCTGACCAGTGCAACCACGCTTACCGGTATGGGATGGTCCTAACTGGGTCTATTGTTGTGCCTCTCGCCGGTGCCTCCAACGAGGGAAGGTTTTGGGCGCGCGCTATCCTGATCAGGTAGGCGGACATAAGCCTTGTGTGCCCGTAGTTGTTATAGCTGGCGGATCCCCGTGTGGGATCGTTTATGTTTTGGCCACGACGGTGGTCGTTGTGTCTGGAGGTAGACACGGGGCCACCCGTGACAGCCCAGAGGGGAGTGAGTCGGAGTGGTCGGGAGAGTGTCATGGCAGTAGGACGGTTTCGTCGGAACGCCGTTGGTCCACCCGAATGGGAGTGCGATGCCATGGGTTCCGTAGTGTGGGTACAGTGTACTAACCTCTGCAGAGTGTATATTAAATCTATCGATAGCCGCGCCGGCGGATAAGGGCCCAGGTCGAAAGTAGGGCACACCATGAGTCAATAGTAATAAGAATAATGTGCTTAATAACAGTGAGATAAGTTGGTTGTGATCGTCGTAAGGATCATGGGCCATTTAGTGGTCGGGTTGTGATCGCCGTAAGGATCACGGGCCATTTAGTGGTCGGGTTGTGATCGCCGTAAGGATCACGGGCCAAGTGTTGGTTGGGTGGTGATCGCCGTAAGGATCACGATGGTATCGAGGATACCGAGTTGTTGTATATTCGTGTTGTTGTACGAGAATCATGGCTAAAGCTCAAGGTCCTTATGGTCATTTACTGATTACTGTGGTATTGTTTATACCAAGCTTGATTTGATCCTGAGATGATCGTGTGATGAACGAGGTTGGTAAGTGATGCATATGTTGGTTACGAGATAACCCGAGGAGAATAAGTGGTGCATATAGTGTCATCATGTTGCACGATAGTATTGTTGGATTAATATGTTCATGCCATGTTCTTGTTATGTTAGCCGTATCATGTTTATGTTGGTGATGCCATGTTATTATGATGATCTCATGATAATCCCTGTTTAACCTATAATTGCCATGCTGTTGTCTGTCTTGAATGCTTCTGGTTATTGTGAGCTTGCAAGTACATTTAATGTCTTGACACAGCGTGTCATGCCAGCTTGCGTCATACCGGATTTGATTGCTTGCTTGTCGTGGTTTCCGTTAAATGCGAGCTAGGATAAGCGTTCCAGCCAGAGTCCCTGCGGAGTGGAGTTCACCACCGTCGTCGTTGTTCCGCTGCTAGAGTTATTCCGCTGCTTCGAGTTGTTCTGCTGCTTGCATAGAGCAACTGAGGATGGCGTAGTGTCGCCGTATCGATGTTATTCATTGTAATATCGGAGACCTTGTATTCTTATTCGTGTAATAATAGAAAGTTGTTTTGTTCTATGATAAGCAGTGCCGTATTCCAGAAGACTTCTCCTTGATCTCTGGGCCTGGAATATGGGGCGTTCGGTTTCTCGAGCGGGGTGCCACGGTAACAGTATCGAGCAGGTCTGGCTGTAGGACGCCCTAGACCTCGCGAACGTTAGAAAGCGGTAGTATAGACCCCAGTTGGTTTGTTGCACTTGATTGTTGCATAGTATGCATATAGATTATTATTTAGTCGCTAACGGTTTATCTGGTGAGTGTAGCTGGCATCGGTTCGGATCCACTATAGCTCAACCTTTGCATTTTCCAGTTCCCTTTTTCCTTTGGTGTTTGGTGTCATTTCTGTCCCAGCAGAGTGATGCCAAGTGATCCCGACACTGTTTGCTAAAATGGTGCTCAGGTATCGCACCGATGTCTTTCCTTCAGTCCCGCCTATCGTTTCGGTGATGGACATGTTTCTATCCCGGATCATTCTTTTATTTTGTCGTGTTGGCAACCCTTAATGATCTTAGTTATCAAGAAAGGGCAATGTGAACAACCTCAGTTTTTCCCCGCTATCCTATTTCTTGGACGAGTACGGATCTTTTTCCGTCCGCTTGATAATAATGTGGTTGCGACCTTCGTGTCCTACTGCATGATTACCGAGTACATCCTCGTCTCCGAGCTAGTCCAGGTTGCTATCTGGCTAAGCTAGCACTTGGTGTAGCGCTGTTTACACCAATTCTTCCACACATTTATTCGTCCTCGTGCACATCGTCACAGCATATTAGACCGCAATACCGGAGTTTCCACGAGATTTGTGTGCTTAGGTGTGCATGCATAATATTGTGTGACTAGCAGCAATATGTGATGATTGCTTGATTTATTATATTAGTAGAATGTTTGTGTGCTTTTGTTTTAGTCGTTGTTGTTGTTCCTTTCTTTGAGCCTTCGGTGTTACAAATTTTTCCCCTATTAAAGTTGCTCGTCAGCCGACACCGGACCCGAAGAGTCAGCAAGAGATGCATATATTTGGAAACTCAGCTAAACGGAATGGAATTATCAACCGACTGCAGTGAAATTGGGAATATCTTGTCGGGATGCAAAAGAAATCCTAGATGGACCGTCAGTATCAAGTTTGCATTAGCGTGCACTCATCACAACAAAATGATTAAATCAGCAAGAAGATAGATTGTGTGCAAGGTTGACAGAATATTATCAAAGGTATGGCTCCGATACAAGTTTAACTTTCCGTTGAGGATGACATTGGAACTCGATGTACCTGGAAGCAAACAAAAATATGGCATATACTCAGAAAGGAGGATAGTCCTGCAAAACCCCGTTTCATGCAAGAAATCAATAGCAAAAATATTCAGATGGTTATATATGTGGAAATCGGTCCGCATACAACAATAAGAAGTTTCTGGTGTAAGCAACCCACTTTTCCCTTGCAAGCTACCAGAGAAGCTTCCAAGGCAAGATTCATCTATCTTCCTCAGTACGATACGTGGATGATTCCCCGTGCAAGGTACTCTGTCTTCTTCAGTAAGCAACCGCAAAAGCTTCCAGCATAAGGTACCGAGTCTTTCCCCAACAATGTCTTTAAGGGGGTAAGCTTCTGAAGCATGATATTCAGTCTTCTTCCGCAAGCTGTCCGATGAAAGTTTCAAGCACAAGCCAAAAAAATATTCCTCAGTAAGAAATTGGTACAAGGTAGTACACTGTGAATTGACAGCATATGGCAGTGAATCCCAAGAATCAGATCCGCAACATTTTGGTCAAAATCAAAAATCAGTCAGAATACACGTCTGTCTCAGAATCAGGTCCTCATATATATGCGATGAGCATACCATCAAGACCTTACAAGTCACTCGGATGAGGATTTGATAACCACATGAGGATGGTTAATATAAGAAATCCAGTATACACCGCAGTGTGACAAAGGATTATGAGGATTGACGACATCAATGAGCTCAATACAAGTACCCATGAACCTATAAAATGATCCTGATGAGCCTTTGTCCCCTTTTTCTCCAATGACGGCACCACGCCTGTGATCTGAGCTGTTTCTAGCTATCCGGGATGGATGCCTATTTTTGTTTCTCTCTTCAACGACTGTCATGAGTTTGAGCTGCTTTTCGGTCGTCTCGTACAGCTGTTGAGTTTCTTTTTGTGACAGTAGCCCTATAGCTGCTTTTTGGCTATTTTAGGGAGCTGCCACCTTCTTCTTATCGACCCGGTCTCATGCTCTGAGCTGCTTTCTGGCCGTCCTGAGCCGTGGTTGAGTTATTTCAGTAATGTCCCAGATCTGGGTTGTAAAGACCATTCTGGTGGCTACTGGTTAATTTGTTGATTTCTTGCAAGGGTTTCGGATGATCATTTCCGAACAATCAGAATTTGAGAGGTGTTGAACCTGTGATGTAATAGGTTACCCTGTCAAGAAAAATGAGGATAAGCTACAGTTGCCGAAAAACTGCACCGACAGTACCTATGGTCATACAAAGAAACAATATGGCCAGCTCTTTCAGCCAAAGATCCAGACCAGGAAAACAATAATGAAGGAGCAAGACCAGTGATGCAGGTATGAAAATTGTACACGACCCTCATGGTGCAGATACCCCGGACAGTCTAAGTCAGTATTGATCCACATGGATTTGCCTACAGCATGAGTAATCAGCATGAGGAATAACAATCTGGAAGCCTGAGTCCTCACTTATATGAATCATCATGAATAGCCTGTCATGAACAAAAATTTTCCGTCAAGTCTGCGGATATTATCATACATGCCAAACCCTTTAAGCTGGCCGCGACAGGAGACAATCAAATATTTGGTGCAGATCCGATATTCACAAAAGTGGAACTGGTTGAGATGATTCAGAAACCCGATGCAATGAGTCAGAGCTTGAGTTTTCATCAGAAAAATCTGATCATCATTACATGAAAGGTTGTCAGTGCCGGGTGGCACACCCAGCGGAAATCACTTTTGGATTTGTGAGACGGCCATATATTTCAGTTGTGATAATCAAATCACACTCAGCTAGTCAGCATATCTAAAAATAAATTGGAGCCTATATAAGCATGAACAAGCAAGGCAAGATCTGTCAGAAGGTGGATACAGTAAAGCAAACCACCCAGGGCCAGTCAGATAAAATTTAATGGGAACAACAATAAAGGAAAAAGGATACCCGAGTTGGAAACGGTTTCCTTAAGTCAGAATATTCATACTAGTTCCCTGAGCAAACAAATCTCGAGAACGAGATTTCTTTAAGGGGGTAAGGTTTGTGACAGCCTGATTTTTGGCCGTTTTCTTTTTCTTTTGTTTTTCAGAGGTTTTTGCGCGAGTTTTCTTTTCCCGTGGCTTTGTGGTCTGGAAACTGAAGAAGATGCCCTCTTCTTTGTTTCCAGAGTGGCTTGTCATATACAAATCCTTGCCTAGACCCTGTCATTTCCATCCTAGCCCAAATCCCAATATTCTTTTTATTGGGAATATTCCTTTTCTATTAAAGGAATAACTCAAATTGCCCTAGGTTGTGAAGCAACCTATATTTCCCTCACTCCAAAAATTCCCAAATAATTCTCATAAATTGTTTGGGTCATATCTTGATCAAATATGGCAAAACTTTTCATTGCCATGTTCAAAAATAATTCCCCAATATTCCTTTTTCTATTCTGCCCTGAATGGCACTTTGTGAAGGAAGTGTCATTTATATTTCTACTATTGACTCCCAAAATTTTTGGGAATATTTATATGTCCAAATAATAGCCTCATGCACAAGTTCAAATTTATTTTCCTAGCCAATATTCCTCAGGGAATTTCAAAGTTTCTGTCAAACAGAAAGCTTTGTGAAGGAAGTACTAGCTAGGAGTACCCAATCGAGTTGAGCTTTTGCGCAATCCTTAATATGCTCATATTAAATCACTCCACCCATTTGCAGTCCCATCCAATCATCTATATGAGCACAGGGGCAAATCTTTGTTTCTGGCAATATTTTCAGGTTGTGAAGGAAGTGTATTTTATATTGCTTCAAAAATCCTGATAAATTACCAGGTCCTTCTTATACACATAAAACATCTCTCCACCCAATTTGGCATCATTTCATTGATCCATTTGACACCATATTTATTCCAAATTTCTGTTCAGAGGTGATGTTTGTGAAGCAAGTGCCATTCTGGCTTGTCCATTTGGCATGATCTTTTTACAGCATCTTTATATGCCCATATCATGAGGATTTGCCAAGTTTCATCCCATTCCATAACTCGATGTGAGAGCATCATCATGATCTTCATTTCTAGACCAAAAATGCAGTTGTGAAGGAACTGCAGTAAATCTTGATCCATTTACACTCAAAACCTCCAGGATGAAAGTCCTTCGATAGATAAACCTCCCAGACAAGTTATTTACTGAGTTACCTAGCTCGTGTCCCCACTGCCCAGCACAAACACTTGGCTGCTGGTTTTCTTTGGAGCTAAGTGCAAATCTCTTCTTTGCCCCTGGAACGATTTGTTTCCTCATTTATATTTAGGTCACTAGGGTCATTCCACTGGACATGGTCGGCACGGCCAGAACACGCCATTCGCACCAGAGCCCATGGTGATCACTCTTGCGTCATGCAGATTGCGCGCTCTGGCTTCTTCCCGGCCATGTGCCCGTCGTCTCCCTCCTCGTCTCGACCTCCATTCATGTCCTGGAGCTCCCCCGTGATTCCCTGCATCGCCCTGCATCGATGGCTCGTCGTCGTTCGCCTTTAATGCGTCGCAAATGCCATGCCCGTGCCATGCCCAGCCTCTGCCCTCCATTAATGCCTTGTCGGGAGCTTGCCCGTGAGCTCCAGAAGCCTCCCCTCGGCCTATATAAGCATGCCCTGACCTCCTCCGCAGCTCCCAAGCCCCTCCTCGTCCCTCCTAGCCCACCAGAGCCCTCGGCCCCCTCCTCTTTTCGCCGGAGTTCGCCTCGGCCGCCGCGGTTCCTCCTTGGTTCCGGCGAGCACGAGCCTCCTCCCCTCCTCCCAAGTTGTCCGCGAGGTTCCCCTCATCTCCGCGAGCCACCCCAACCCTTTTCCCCTCGCCGGAGTGCACCCTGGCCGCGGCATCTGCGTTCGGCCGCCGCCGTCTCGTCTCGGCCGCCTCTCCATCTCGGCCATCCGGAGCTCCTCGTGCCTCCCCGACCTCACCACGGCCTCCCCCTCATCCCCGCAAGCCGCCCCGACCCCTCAGCCCTCGCCGGAGCGCCCTGGTCCGACGAACTCCACCACCACCGAGCCGCCCCTGCCCTCCCATGGTGTCGCCTCTCCGCTCCAGCTCTCTCTTCCCCGGCGGCCATGCCCCCTCTGAACAGGACCCCCTCGTCGCCCCGGTCCCTCCGGTGCCCTCGGCTCGGCCGGAGACGGCCGGAGCCGGCCGGCCCCCTCGCCGCTTCCCTCCCCTGCTCTGCCTCTGCCTCGCGCGAGGTACAGGGCGAGAGGAGGAAGACGACGCCTGACTCGCCATCCTGCCCCTGCCAGTGGGTCCCGCGCCCCCCTCGGCACCACTAGTCAGCCACAGGGCGTTGACCCGCCCTGCCCACGTGGAAAAGTGACGGGCCCCACCCGCGGGACCCGCACGCATCAGCCCCGCCTCTATTCATATGGCTAAGTTGAAAACGTATTTCCCCGGTTACGCTTTCACTTTTTCTGTTCAGGCCCCTGGTTGAAAAGATTTTCATTAGAGATGGGTCCCTGGCAGAAAAACCTCCATAACTTTTTATCCGTAGCTCCAAATGAGGTGAAACCAACGCTCACTTCTTCGTTTCGTCGAGCCCTCTCTGTTGGTGTCACTTTCACTATGAGTTGACACTATGAAAATGATCTTTATGCCCTTGCCCTTATTCATCCCCCTCCGAGAGAGAACTGTTTCCGGCAAATCTTTCCGCGGCTTCACCGCACTTCTCCCCGGTGCCTTCTTCATCCCCAGGCAAGCCACAATACCCACTTGCATGATAGTCATGCAGTAGCCATGGTTTTCAACTTGAATCTTTATTAAATGTTTGCTTGTTGAAAAGATGGTTATCGTTGTTCTGGAAATGTTCAGATTTGCATGTTCACTTTTGTGCTATGTTGTCTTGTACTCTGTGATCATGTTATACCTCCTAGTATTTCCTTTCATATGTTTATGCTTGCTAGTAGTACATGTTGATGTTGGTGATGGTCATGCTAGTCAGTATGCGATGCTCAGTGGATATGATTTATTGTTGATATGGTGGAAAGCTATGTGATACTCTCATGATGATGTTGATATCATGTTCATGCATTTTATCATGGCTCAGCATATTTGCATTCAAGTTAACCGGATTAAATTGAACTTGAACAACTGTTGGATGAGTCATGGTGCCGCAGAATCGATGCTGACCAGTGCAACCACGCTTACCGGTATGGGACGGTCCTAACTGGGTATATTGTTGTGCCTCTCGCCGGTGCCTCCAACGAGGGAAGGTTATGGGCACGCGCTACCCTGATCAGGTAGGCGGACATAAGCCTTGTGTGCTCGTAGTTGTTATAACCGGCGGATCCCCGTGTGGGATCTATGTTTTGGCCACGACGGTGGTCGTTGTGTCTGGAGGTAGACACGGGGCCACCCATGACAGCCCAGAGGGGAGTGAGTCGGAGTGGCCGGGAGAGTGTCATGGTAGTAGGATGGTTTTGTCGGAACACCGTTGGTCCACCCGAATGGGAGTGCGAGGCCATGGGTTCCATAGTGCGGGTACAATGTACTAACCTCTGCAGAGTGTATATTAAATCTATCGATAGCCGCGACCGCGGATAAGGGCCCAGGTCGAAATTAGGTCACACCAAGAATCAACAGTAATAAGAATAATGTGCTTAATAACAGTGAGATAAGTTGGTTGTGATCATCGTAAGGATCACGGGCCATGTAGTGGCCGGGTTGTGATCGCCGTAAGGACCACGGGCCATTTAGTGGTCGGGTTATGATCGCCGTAAGGATCATGGGCCAAGTGTTGGTCGGGTGGTGATTGCCGTTAGGATCATGATGGTATCGAGTATACCGAGTTGTTGTATATTCGTGTTGTTGTACGAGAATCATGGGAAAAGGTCAAGCTCCTTGTGGTCATTTACTTATTACTGCTGTATTGTTTATACCAAGCTTGATTTGATCCTGAGGTTGGTAAGTGATGCATATGTTGGTTACGAGATAACCCGAGCAGAATAAGTGGTGCATATAGTGTCATCATGTTGCACGATAGTATTGTTGGATTAATATGTTCATGCCATGTTCATGTTATGTTAGCTGTATCATGTTTATGTTGGTGATGCCATGTTATTATGATGATCTCATGATAATCCATGTTTAACTGTAATTGCCGTCTTGTTATGCATCTTGAATGCTTACGGTTATTGTGAGCTTGCAAGTACATTCAATGTCTTGACTGGCGTGTCATGCCGACTTGCGTGTCATGCGGATTTGATTGCTTTCTGTCGTGGTTTACATTAAATGCGAGCTAGGATAAGCGTTCGAGCCAGAGTCCCTGCGGAGTGGAGTTCACCACCGTTGTCGTTGTTCCGCTGCTAGAGTTATTCCGCTGCTTTGAGTTGTTCTGCTGCTTGCATAGAGAAACTGAGGATGGCGTAGTGTCGTCGTACCGATGTTATTCATTGTAATATCGGAGACCTTGTATTCTTATTCGTGTAAGAGCTGGAATACGGGGCGTCCCGGTTTTCTCTAAGCCGGGGTGCCACACGCCCACCACAACACACACCTTTTGGGAGAGACACACATGAATCGGAGTTTATTAGAATACTCTATGTGCTTCACTTATATCTTTTGGGGTAGATATATTTTTCTCTAGTGCTTCACTTATACCCTTTTAGAGCACAGTGGTGGTTTTATTTTATAGATATTATTGATCTCTCATGCTTCACTTATATTATTTTGAGAGTCTTTTAGAACAGCATGGTAATTTGCTTTGGCTATAAAATAAGTCCTAATATGATAGGCATCCAAGATGGCTATAATAAAAACTTTCATATACAGTGACGAAATACTATGATAAGTTTGATACTTGATAGTTGTTTTGAGATATAAAGGTGGTAATGTCAGAGTCATGCTAGTTGGGTAATTGTGGAATTGATAAATACTTGTGTTGAGGATTGCAAGTCCCGTAGCATGCACGTATAGTAAACGTTGTGTGACAAATTTGAAGCAGGGGTGTCGGTGTCAAAACCGGCGGATCTCGGGTAGGGGGTCCCGAACTGTGCGTCTAAGGCGGATGGTAATAGGAGGCGGGGGACACGATGTTTACCCAGGTTCGGGCCCTCTCGATGGAGGTAATACCCTACTTCCTGCTTGATTGATCTTGATGAATATGAGTATTCCAAGAGTTGATCTACCACGAGATCGTAGAGGCTAAACCCTAGAAGCTAGCCTATGGTATGATTGTTGTTGTCCTACGGACTAAACCCTCTGGTTTATATAGACCTTTGGAGGGGCTAGGGTTACAGTCGGTTACAAGGGAGGAGATCTACATATCCGTATTGCCAAGCTTGCCTCCACGCCAAGGAGAGTCCCATCCGGACACAGGACGAAGTCTTCAATCTTGTATCTTCATAGTCCAACAGCCCGGCCAAAGGATATGGTCCGGCTGTCCGGAGACCCCCTAATCCAGGACTCCCTCAGTAGCCCCTGAACCAGGATTCAATGACGATGAGTCCGGCGCGCAGATTTGTCTTCGGCATTGCAAGGCAGGTTCCTCCTCCGAATACTCCATAGAAGATCTTGAACACAAGGACAGTGTCCGGCTCTGCAAAACAAGTTCCACATACCACCGTAGAGAGAAAATAATATTTCCACAAATCTAATCTGCTGACGCATTTTGCCGCATGACATCACGCCACAGCCCGGTCTTTATTTGAACCGTTTTTCACAACCAGCCACCACACATATCGCGAGGCGGTTTCCTTGGCACGTCTTGTCGAAGCAGAGATCGTGTCCCCTTATCACGGGATTCTCATGAATACGGGTGTGGGTAACCCAACCGCGCCATCAATTACGGCGCTTGGGGAACAAGCGACTTTACCAGGTAAGTGGGGAGGCACATCGCCTCTACCGCCCTTATAAAGGGACAAGGATTCACCCTTTTTACCCACGCCTTCTTCCTCCTTGCTCAACCATTCTTACGTACTCGAGCTCCAGCGCCCAAGTTCACATTTTCTCCTCAACCCACTCCAAGCATGTCCGGAGGGGGAGGCAAGTGGATGGTCTCCTCTGTTATGGAAGAGAACATTACAAAGTTACGGGATGCCGGATATTTAGCCGCGGATATTGCACACCGGCTCCCAGATGCGGGGCAGATCATCCCTATGCCGGAGTCCTATGGAGAGGGTTGTTTTCCTCACCCACTTCGTCCACTGATAAGTCTCCAACATATCTATAATTTTTGATTGCTCCATGCTACTTTATCTACTGTTTTGGGCAATATTGGGCTTTATTTTCCACTTCTATATTACTTTTGGGACTAACCTATTAACCGGAGGCCCAGCCAGATTCTTTGTTTTATGCCTATTTCAGGTGTTTGAGGAAAAGGAATATCGACGAAGTCAAAACGGACGAAATCAAGCTGGAGAAGTTATTTTTGGAAGGAAAGACACGGATAGGCTTGGACTCTCGTCGGAAGATACGGGGAGCTAGCCACGAGGGTGAGGCGCGCCCCCGCCTCGTGGGCCCCAAGCTCCACCGACGCACTGCGCGAGCAATGAAGATAGATCGGGAGTTCCGCCGCCGCAAGCCTCTGTAGCCACCAAAAACCTCGGAAGCCCGTTCCGGCACCCTGCCGGAGGGGGAACCCATCACCGGTGGCCATCTTCATCATGCCGGTGCTCTCCATGACGAGGAGGGAGTAGTTCACCCTCGGGGTTGAGGGTATGTACCAGTAGCTATGTGTTTGATCTCTCTCTCTCGTGTTCTCTCTCGTGTTACCTCTATGGCACGATCTTGATGTATCCCGAGCTTTGCTATTGTAGTTGGATCTTATGATGTTTCTCCCCCTCTACTCTCTTGTGATGAATTGAGTTTCCCCTTTGAAGTTATCTTATCGGATTGAGTCTTTACTTTGAGAACACTTGATGTATTTCTTGCCGTGTTTATCTGTGGTGACAATGGGATATCATGTGCCACTTCATGTATGTTTTGGTGACCAACTTGCGGGTTCCGCCCATGAACCTATGCATAGGGGTTGGCACACGTTCGTGATTCTCCGGTAGAAACTTTGGGGCACTCTTTGAGGTTCTATGTCTTTGTTTGAATAGATGAATTGACATTGTGTGATGCATATCATATAATCATGCCCACGGATACTTGAGGTGGCATTGGAGTATCTAGGTGACATTAGGGTTTTGGTTGATTTGTATCTTAAGGTGTTATTCTAGTATGAACTCTAGGGCTGTTTGTGACACTTATAGGAATAGCCCAACAGATTGATTGGAAAGAATAACTTTGAGGTGGTTTCGTACCCTACCATAATCTCTTCGTTTGTTATCCGCTATTAGTGACTTTGGAGTGACTCTTTGTTGCATGTTGAGGGATTGTTATATGATCTATTCATGTTATTATTGTTGAGAGAACTTGCACTAGTGAAAGTATGAACCCTAGGCCTTGTTTCAACGCATTGGAATACCGTTTACGCTCACTTTTATCTCTAGTTACCTTGCTGTTTTTATATTTTCAGATTACAAATACCCATATCTACCATCCATATTGCACTTGTATCACCATCTCTTCGCCGAACTAGTGCACCTATACAATATACCATTGTATTGGGTGTGTTGGGGACACAAGAGACTCTTTACTATTTGGTTGCAGGGTTGCTTGAGAGAGACCATCTTCATCCTATGCCTCCCACGGATTGATAAACCTTAGGTCATCCACTTGAGGGAAATTTGCTACTGTCCTATAAACCTCTGCACTTGGAGGCCCAACAACGTCTACAAGAGGAAGGTTGTGTAGTAGACATCATCCGCGGAGTGGGATTTCCTCTCCACCCGTTTGTCCGCTGGCTCATGTTCTACTACGGGATGGATTTTCATGATCTGGCCCCCAATTTCATCCTTAACATCTCGGCGTTTATCGTCTTGTGCTAGGCTTTCCTCCGCATCCGGCCCCACTTCGGCCTGTGGCTAAAGACCTTCAATGTTAAACCGAAGGTGGTGGTCGGCCAGCAAGCGGAGTGCGGAGGCGCCATGATGTATCCCGAATATGTCTATATGCGTATGCATGCTTCACTGCTGGCCGCTGCAGCATGTAATGCGGAGGTCGCTACATTGAAGCAGGACCTTGAGCGGTCCAAAGAAGAGCTCGGCGTTGCCAAGAGGCAGCTCGAGGAGAGCAAAGGTAGGCAATACCTTGTCTATATATTAAAAGGAAATTGGTTGCAAAAAATAATAGGATCATCATGAATGTGCCAGGGGCCACGACCGAAGTGGCGACCCTGAAGAAGGCGCTGTCCGAGGCCGAAAACAAAGCGGCCAAGGAGCGCATTGAGCGAAAAAAGCAAGAACCCCGGGTAGGCGAGGTGCAGCAAGAGCTTCAGGATCTTGTCAAAAACCACGAGTCCTTGGAGCTTGACTCTAAGACGCGAGAGTCCGAGCTTGTGAAGGCCCTCGAAAGCGCACAACATGCCAATGCCGAAGCCCAAAAGGCCCTCCGAGAAATTGAGGCGGTTAAGAAGATAGTAGCGGGTAGGCATTCATTATGCAAAGTAAGCATATAAAGGAAACTTTCCTTTTACTTACCCGAGTTCGGAGCTCTCCAGGAGCATTCGCAGATCTTCCCCGCAGTGTGTTGGATGCCGCGGAGTTCTACCGGGCTGAGGAGGGGAGCTCGACGGAGAAGTTGTTCTGGTCTCAATATACTGGGACCGAACACCCCATGCCCTTGAGCGACCAGCTGAAGCAACTGGTCGAGCTTCACAAGGCGGCCGAACAGGCCATGAAGGGTCTTATAGTCCGGATGTGGCCTGGCGATCCCCTTCCTAACAGCTACTTCGGTCTGGTGAGGTGGCTTGTGGATGCCTGCCCACGGCTTGAAGTCATAAAGCGGTCCATCTGCATTGAGGGTGCACGCAGG
This sequence comes from Aegilops longissima, assembly GCA_021605205.1. Classification (NCBI taxonomy): domain Eukaryota; kingdom Viridiplantae; phylum Streptophyta; class Magnoliopsida; order Poales; family Poaceae; genus Aegilops; species Aegilops longissima. The sequence goes on from CM038681.1 coordinate 92,224,628, forward strand.
GTGAGGGAGTCCTGGATTAGGGGGTGTCCGGATAGCCGAACTATCACCGTTGGCCGGACTCCTGGACTATGAAGATACAAGATTGAAGACTTCGTCCCGTGTCCGGATGGGACTTTCCTTGGCGTGGAAGGCAAGCTTGGCGATACAGATATGTAGATCTCCTACCATTGTAACCGACTCTGTGTAACCCTAACTGTCGGTGTCAAAACCGGCGGATCTCGGGTAGGGGGTCCCGAACTGTGCGTCTAGGCGGATGGTAACAGGAGACAAGGGACACGATGTTTTACCCAGGTTGGGCCCTCTTGATGGAGGTAAAACCCTACGTCCTGCTTGATTAATATTGATGATGTGTGTTACAAGAGTGGATCTACCACGAGATCAAAGAGGCTAAACCTAGAAGCTAGCCTATGGTATGATTGTTATTCTTCGTCCTATGGACTAAAGCCATCCGGTTTATATAGACACCGGAGAGGGCTAGGGTTACAGTAGTCGGTTACAATGGTAGGAGATCTACATATCCGTATCGCCAAGCTTGCCTTCCACGCCAAGGAAAGTCCCATCCGGACACGGGACGAAGTCTTCAATCTTGTATCTTCATAGTCTTGGAGTCCGGCCGATGATGATAGTTCGGCTATCTGGACACCCCTAGTCCGAACTCCCTCGGTAGCCCTGAACCAGGCTTCAATGACGACGAGTCCGGCGCGCATGTTGTCTTCGGCATTGCAAGGCGGGTTCTTCCTCGAATAATTTATAGAAGATTGTGAACACCAGGATAGTGTCCGGCTCGCAAAGATAAATTCCACGTATCACCGTAGAGAATAATATTACACAAGTTCAATCTGCTGGCGTATTTAGTGGCGTGACATCATGCCATTACCAAGCCTTTACTCGTTTTTATTGTTCCACCTCCGTGCGTTTAGCGGCGGTTTCCTTACGCGTCTAGTCGAGCGGAGATCGTGTTCCCCTTATTCCGGATTCCCATCAATACGGACGTGGGTAACCCAACCACGCCATTGATTGTGGCGCTTGGGGATAAGCGAGTTTTACCAGGCGGTGGGGACACATGTTTTGTCCGCCCATATAAGGGATAAAGATCCAACCCTTTTACCTGCGCCTTCTTCCTCCTTGGCTTATCCATCTCCATGAACTCGAGCTCTAGCGCCCAAGTCCGCACTTCTCACCTCAACCTTCTCCAACTATGTCCGAGCGGGAGGCAAGTGGATGGCCTCCTCCGTCACGGAGGGCAGATCCAGAAGCTGCGCGACGCCGGATATTGTCCAGCAACATCGCGCGCGGCTCCCGATGAGGAGAACTCGTCCCCAACCCGAGCCCCATGAGAGGTAGTATTTCTTCCCCATTTCCTCCATGGACTGGGCTTCGCTTCATCCCTTTGTCCGGGGCTCATGTTCTACTATGGCCTAGATTTCCATGATCGGCCCCAATTTCATCCTCAACATCTCGGCGTTTATCGTGGTGTGCGAGGCCTTCCTCTGCATCCAGCCCCACTTGACTTGGCTCAAGACCTTCCATGTCAAGCGAAGGTTGTGAAGGGAAGCCAAGAGGAGTGCGGAGGCGCCATGGTGGGCAGGATGTCCCACGTTACGTGGCTGGAGGGCACTTTCGTGGAAACCATCAAGGGGTGGCAATCGGGGTGGTTCTACATCACCGAGTCGCGTGACCCTGATTGGGCAGCGGCCCCAATTCAGATCTGGCATCCTACGGCTCACCTCCTGGAAAGAGAGTGGCGGTTTGGGGATTCGGAGGAGCTGGCCGGACTCAAGCTGTATCCGAAGCTGGTGGACAAGAAGCTCAAGCTTGTCAGCGTAGTCGAGTCATGCTCATCCGCGGATTCTCCGTGCCAGCGACGGGCTTCAACATGTGGGAGTTTGATCCGTGCAGCACCGGACCTGGCGGGCTCTTGACACTACGTCGAAGATGTCCGGAAGGTGATGTTCAAAAGGCGCGAAGCTCCGCATCCGCTACCAAGATCGCGGATTCCGCTCGCGGCGTCCAGTGACGAGGTAAGTGATTTCACCACTTGTTTTCCATAGTTTGGCTCTATCACGGATCTAAACTCCCTTTACCTTTGGCAGGAATGGCTCGCGAAGGCGAGCGGACTATCTGTCGGCCCCATTGCCGAGGACCCAGCGGACGCCCGCCCTAACGGGTTTGCTGGCCCGGCACCCCACGTGGTGCGGAGAAGAAGGCCAATAAGGCGACCACGGGACTCGGAAGAGTTCCCGTTTTCAGGTGCTATCGGATGATGAATCCGAGGCCGACTCCTCCCACCAAGGCGAGGAGGAGAAAAAAGCCTCTCCCTAGCGGGGAGGGAAGAAAGGAAGGCCTCCCCAACAAGGGAGGCGAAGGGTCCAGAAGGAAAAACTCTTCCCGGACTGCTCCATAGCCAGTGATGTGACGACGAGGACTGGCCTCCAAGGGCCAAGCCTGGCGAGATCGTAAGTATCCGGACCCCGAATAACTTCAAGGTTTTTCTTTTAGCCACATAATGTCTTTCTAATGCCGCATACAACCCTGCAGTCCGCCCAAGGATGATCTTCCCGTTTCGTCGAGCGGGTCCTTGGGTGCGTCGGATATGGATTCCCTTCCGACTGCCTCCACCCCCCTTGCCGCAGACGACGCCGAGGTGGGATCCCAGGAAGGGACCCACCAGGAGGAGGAGGCCCCGGAGGTGTCACAGGACACCCTCCCGGACTTTGCACCGGACTCAGCCTCGGAGGCCCGAGTGGCTCCGGAGTCCGGCGGGCGACCCCTTCGTAAGAAGGGCAAGACCGCGACGCCGGCTGCCTCCGTCCAACCGGAGGTGCCGGATAATTCTTGGGGCGCTCAGCGGCGCCTCCATCGAAAAGGAACACCGCCTTTATTATGAGTGCGGTGATTGAAAAGTTCAGCTCGCCAAGAGCGGGCTGACTGAAGCTTCTGCAGCAGCCTTCTAACGAGCTTTGAGGTAAGAATTTCAATATATGTAAAATGGTACCGCATGGACGGTAGCCCCGATGCTCGGTTCGGTGTTCGGAAAGAAAAGCGGATGAGGATCTTTAGAAAGATAAGCGCAGGAGTCATAAAAATATGTCAATATGGGATTGCAGGCTGTGCTTGACCTCCGCCCGCCCGATCATGGAGGTCAATACTTTGAAGGAAAACCTCGGCGGTCGAGAACGAGCTCGACCATGCCAAGAAGCAGCTCGAGGAAAAAGAAGGTGAGTAATACCTTATGAAAATTGTACCTTCTGAAAAGGATTTGGTTGCAAGAAATATGACAAGGATAGCGTGGGTATTGTAGGGGCCACTAACGAGGTGGCAACCACAAGAAGGCGGCGGTGGCATGCCGAGCGTAATCTGACATGGGCGCTGAGCAGCAAGAGAAGCAGGAGGCGGGGTGGCGGAGGTACAACAAGAGCTCCAGGATCTCTGAAAAAACATGAGAGCTTGGAGCGTGACTCGAAGACTCGAGAGTCTGAGCTTGCAACGGCTCTTGAGAGTGCCAAAGCCGCTAAGGCCGAAGACTACAAGGCCCTCCACGAGGTTGAGGCGGTGAAGAAAATAGCAGCGGGTAAGGCAATTTTCATGCAAAGTAAGCATGTGAGTGTTAATTACCTATTGCTTACCCGAATTCGGAGCTCTCTAGGAGCGTTCGCAGATCTTCCTCGTAGCATGTCCGATGCTGCCGCATTCTACCGGACCGAGGAGGGGAGCTCGACGGAGAAGGTCTTCTGGTCTCGAGATCTTTGAGGCGGACATCCGTGCCCTTAGCGACCAGTGAAGCAGCTGGTCGAGCTCCACAAGGCGGCGAACAGGCCATGAAGGGCCTCATAGTTGGCTGTGGCCTAAGGAGGCCATGCACAGGAGCTACTTGGCTGGTGCGGTGGCTGATGGATGCGTGCCCGTGGGTAGAAGTCATCAAGCATTCCGCTTGTATTGAGGGTGCCCGTCGGGCCCTTGCCCGCGCAAAGGTGCACTGGGGCAAGATGGATGCCCAGAACTCGTGACGGACCCTCCACCAGAGGGCAAGGAGCATCGCACGCCCGAGATGTATTATAAGAGTGTGCTGAAGGGTGCCCGCACTATTGCGGGTGAGTGCTCCAAAGATGTAATATTTGAGTAGACTCGCATTTTGTTATCCTGTGCGATGAAAACTTAGTTCATATGTGCTAAGCAACGCTTGTTAATTTAAAATATTACCTTCATGCGGATGTTTATCAAATCGAGAGATGGCAAGTCGCCACTTCAGCCCCCATGCCACGAGTCTTTGGGGTGTTCGGGATAAACTTGGCGCTCTTGTTCCCATTTTGGGTCCATCTAGGGGCGCTCAACACAGCGAACAAGGCAACGGACTTATAATGCTTGAACACTCTCACTTAGCCATAGAATTCTATAATTTTAAATTTCGGCGAATAGTCTTCGGAAGGCCGAATTTGGGGCGCTATCCACGCCTTGGCTGTACAGTATCTGGCTCCTCGCTCTAAGCGGCATAAGTCTTTAAGGACTCGCAAAAAACCTCTCGAACAGCGACCGGCTCTCACCTCATCATGAATGTCAGTCTTAGCTTTCTCCACTGAGGCGTTAACTCAGCTCAACTGGGGCGGAATCGGAGTGGTTCTCCCAGTGCTACCTTAGCCGATATAACGGAACGTAAGGTACCAAAACATGGGAGCCGGGCAAACCCAACTATTGATCCAAGACATGATTCGGAGCCGATGCATATAGTGCTATAAGTTCGGGTGCCGCACTTGTGAAAGTGTTAGGACTCATCATACCATAATCACGGGAAACATAAGCCCTGGTGTATATTAGCCGTACCAAAGTGTACGGATGCAACATGCCGTGAATGAACATATGTATGAAAAAGAAATGCAATTATAAGCAAAAGGTGCTACATTGTTTTACTCAATAAGTGCTGCTACGAATGCGAGCGATACAAATAGTCACGATAAGCAAGGTATGGGACTGTTAAACATGTCCCCCTCCGAGGGTAGGCTGCAGATTGGTGTATAAAAATGCTCGTAATGGAGACCACCAGATATTTGTTGTAGCCTTTATCCTTCCCTGGCTGTTGCATGGTAAGTTGGCAGGTCTGCTGCCGGACAGGGCCTCGACAAGCGGAGTCCTGTGGGTAAAAAGTAAAAGGTAAAAAGAAAAGAAAAGGAACGACACACTTGAGAGCCCTGGTGTGGTTGAGCCGCAGATCTGGGTTTATCGTGGTGGTGCCCTCTCCCCATGCCCATGGTATCTTGAGAGCGTAATGGTGTCGCGAAGGACCTGCTGGCGTTTAGCGGGAGCTGGGGTTGCGGCCGCCTTTCACGCGTGCTCGGAACGTGCCGGTGGTCTTGTTGTAAGTTACTCCGGGCGCTCTTAGCTGTGTCCGGCCGCTTAACGGCGGACTCGAGAATTGCCTTAAGAGGCTGCATTGCACTTCGCGCGAGAGCGCCAGATGTTCCTCCGTGCGGAGAGAACGTTCGATGTTTCCGTTGACCGTGATGACTCCTCGAGGGCTGGCATCTTGAGCTTGAGGTATCGTGGTGCGGCACGCGTTGAACTTTGCAAGCGCTGCACGTCCGAACAAGGCATGATAGCCGCTGAGCGGTACTATGTCGAAGATTAACTCCTCGCTTGGAAGTTATCCGGGATCCGAAGACCACTTCGGTGTAATTGAGCCTGTACAATTGGCTTCTACACCTGGTATGGCGCCTTTAAAGGTCGTTTTGGTAGGTTTAATCCTTGATGGGTCTATGCCCATTTTGCGCCTTGTATCTGGTAAAGCAGGTTCAGGCTGCTGCCGCCGTCCATCGGGACTCGGTTAGGTGAAATCCATCGGCGATTGGGTCTAAGACCGGTCGGCGAATCCGCGATGGCGGATCTTTGGTGGGGTGGTCCCTTGGTCAAAAGTGATCGGGCGGGAGGACCATGGATTGAACTTGGGCAACTGGCTCCATCGCGTAGACATCCACGAGTGCGCTTCCGCTCCCTTTTGGGCATGTCGCGTTGCGTATATCATGTTCACCGTCACTTTTGTGGGAAACCCTTCATTCTCTATTGTTCGGCGGTTGGGTCTCGTCCTCGTCATCGCTATACAGCCCTTGTCATTGTTTTCGACAATTAACTTGCCTGCCTGCTTGAATACCCAACAGTCCCTGTTGGTGTGGTTAACTGGCTTTTGAAGTGCCAGCGTGTCGCTGTGCGGTGATATTCGGTCCAAATTGGACGGACCGGAGTAGTTCTTTTGAATGGCTTTTTCCGCTGACGAGTTTAGAGCCTCTGAATCCGGCATTGATTGTCGTATCCTCAATATCGTCGCTGTTAATGCGGCGTTTGTTTTTATTACGACGCTGCCTGCCATTTCGGTCCTTGAAGTCCGGACTGCGAATTTTCTTGAGGTTGTTGCTGCGTGCTAGCCAGCTCTCCTCACCCGTGCAGAAGCGGGTCATGAGTGATGTGAGGGCTGCCATGGATTTTGGCTTTTCCTGTCCTACATGCCGGGCAAGCCACTCATCGCGGATGTTATGCTTGAAGGCGCGAGGGCCTCCGCATCCGGACGGTCGACGATTTGGTTTTTCTTGGTTAGAACCGTGTCGAGAATTATCCGGCGATTCGTCTGGCTGCTGAATTATGTGGCTTAGGTCATCAGCGTTTGGTGGTCGCACATAAGTGCCACGGAAGTTATCGAGGAATCGGCTTCGGTCCTCCAGCTCCCAATTGACTATCTTTGGCAAGCTGTTGAGCCAATGTCGGGCTGGTCCTTTAAGCTTGAGGGGAGGTATTTGATGGCGTGAAGATCGTCACGGCGGGCCATGTGGATGTGAAGGAGATAGTCTTGATCCAAACCACGGGGTCTGTTGTGCCATCATAGGATTCAATATTGACGGTTTAAACCCTTGAGATTTGATGATCCATTACTTAGTCATGAAGCATAGTGGATGTCTGGCGCCTCAGTCTTTGGCGATATCACGGCCAGACTCAAAAGAGCTTTATGCATTTTGTTTGGCCCGGCGGACTTATGTGTCGGTAGCGACGGTTGTCGCCACGCACCGTGGGCGCCCACGCGATCCATAGATCGATCTTGATTGTCTTGCCTTGTCCTCAATATATCTCGCAGGTCGGGCGTTCCCCTGTGGCTGTGTGCTTTTTGAAGCGATGCCGAGTGCGGTTCTAGTGAAGAGCCTAGAGGCCTCTCTCTCGCGACCATGGGGTGGTCGGTCAGCCGTATTGTCTCCTGGTGATGCGGGTTCGTAAGCCTCCTCCTCTAATCGGGGAGCAACTTGCGTTTAGGGTAGCTTTTGGAGGCGTTCGAGCTCATGCTCTTGACGCGAGGACTTGATCCATCATCGGCTAGCAGATCTGATCAGCTCTAAGCTGTTGCTGCTTTTTCTTGAGGCTGTTCGCCGTGGCCATAAGCCTGCGTCCAAAACGCTCTTGTTCGGCGGGATCCTCGGGCCACGATGAATTCATCGTCGTCGAGGCTTGCCGTCTCCGGAGGGAGGCATATAATCCTCTACCTCTTCTTCTGCCGCTCTCTCGTGAGGCTGGCGTCTCCATCCTCCTGCGCTGGATCTTGCTTTGGAGTGGATTGTCTTGACCTTTGTCCGGTGTATTGTTATCTCCGGTGCGGAATCTTCATTCTTCTTGTGGCGGGATTTAGGCGGCGCCCGGCGCGCCGGCGCTTGGGCTGTTTCTTGGGCGGTCATCCTCCTCTGTTCCTCGCCATTCCCATCCTTTGGGATATCCACCATGTATATGTCATATGATGAGGTGGCTTTCCGGTGCCGGTAGGCGCTGGTTCTTATTAAATCTCGGCATCGTTGTCCATACCGTCGATGTCTTGGTCGTAGTCTAACATGTCGGTTAGATCGTCGACAGCGACTACCAAGTGGGTGTTGGGTGGGCTTTGAATTTCTTCGTCGTCCGCATCCCAACTGTCCTGACCGCAGTCCGGCCAGGGCTCTCCTGATAACGAGAGGTACTTTAGCGAACTCAAGATGTCGCCAAAAGGTGAGAGTTGAAAGATGTCCGCTGCGGTGAACTCCATGACCGGCCCAATCGGATTCGATCGGAGGGGCGGGAGGTTCAAGTCCGGCAAGGAGTCCGGCACCTCGGTCGCGAGCTTTATGAGGGACAAGATCAGTGTTGGCTCTATCGCCGTAGAGGTGGCAGCCCCGGGCGGTGTCTAGCCACCCGTCCCGATCTGCGCAGCCGCTCGAATTGAAGATCGGGCCGGGTTGAATCTGACCTCGAGTCTTGTCCGGCTGCGAGCTAAATCATGCTTGCCGTGATAGTCGGCACGCTTCGGTGTGGCTCGACTCCATCGAGATCAAGTCCCGCGGATGTCGGCCGTGAAGTTCAAACTTCAAATCTGACTGGCGGCCAGGCGTAGCTTTGATCTGCTCCGTATGGCCAGCGAATCGGCCCGCGATCGAAGCCGCCGAATCTGAAGATCTGTCCGGGAGAAAGTCTCCCCTGGACTGCGTCATTGATGATGGTCGAAGAAGCCATCGAGCCTATCGGTGGCGACACAGAGGAACTCTCAATGAAAGCACCAATGTCGGTGTCAAAACCGGCGGATCTCGGGTAGGGGGTCCCGACTGTGCGTCTAGGCGGATGGTAACAGGGAGACAAGGGGCGATGTTTTACCAGGTTGGGCCCTCTTGATGGAGGTAAAACCCTACGTCCTGCTTGATTAATATTGATGATGTGTGTTACAAGAGTGGATCTACCACGAGATCAAAGAGGCTAAACCCTAGAAGCTAGCCTATGGTATGATTGTTATTCTTCGTCCTATGGACTAAAGCCATCCGGTTTATATAGACACCGGAGAGGGCTAGGGTTACACAGAGTCGGTTACAACATATCCGTATCGCCAAGCTTGCCTTCCACGCCAAGGAAAGTCCCATCCGGACACGGGACGAAGTCTTCAATCTTGTATCTTCATAGCCTTGGAGTCCGGCCGATGATGATAGTTTGGCTATCCGGACACCCACTAGTCCGGAACTCCCTCACTAACCCTACCCGGTGTCTATATAAACCGGAGGGTTTTAGTCCATAATACGAACAACAATCATACCATATGCTAGCTTCTAGGGTTTAGCCTCTCTGATCTCGTGGTAGATCCACTCTTGTACTACCCATATCATCAATATTAATCAAGTAGGAGTAGGGTTTTGCCTCCATCGAGAGGGCTCGAACCTGGGTAAAAACATTGTGTCCCTTGTCTCCTGTTACCATCCGCCTAGACGCACAGTTCGGGACCCCCTACCCAAGATTCGCCGGTTTTGACACCGACATTGGTGCTTTCATTGAGAGTTCCTCTGTGTCGTCATCCTTAGGCCTGATGGCTCCTTCGATCATCAACAACAACACAGTCCAAGGTGAGACTTTTCTTCCCGAGCAGATCTTCGTATTCGGTGGCTTTACACTGCGGACCAATTCACTTGGCCATCTGGAGCAGATCGAAAGCTACGCCCCTGGCCATCAGGTCAGATTTGGGAGTTTGAACTACATGGCCGACATCCGCGGAGACTTGATCTTCGACGGATTCGAGCCACAGCCAAGCGCGCCGCACTGTCTCGATGGGCACGATCTAGCTCTGCCGCCGAATAGTGCCCTGGAGGCCGCACCAGCGTCCGCTCCGACCCTTAGCTCGGAGCCGACTCCGCCGATCGAGGACGAGTGGCTGGACACCTCCTCGGGGGCTAAGATCTCTACGGCGACTAAGCCGAACTCCATCCCTGTCCTTTGCAAAGACCATGACTCCAAGGTGTCGGACTCCTCTCCGGACTCCGAACCCTCCGCGCCCCCCCAATCGAATCCAATTGGGCGCCGGTTATGGAGTTCACTGCCGCGGACATCTTTCAGCACTCGCCCTTTCGCGACATCCTGAATTCACTAAAGTATCTCTCTTTATCTGGAGAGCCCTGGCCGGACTACGGTCAGGAAGGTTGGGATGCGGACGACGAAGAAACTCAACGCCCACCCACCACCCACTTTGTAGCCACTGTCAATGATTTAACCGACATGCTCGACTTCGACTCCGACGACATCGATGGTATGGACGACGATGCTGGAGACGACCAAGAACCAGTGCCTACAGGGCACTGGAAGGCCAACTCGTCATACGAAATATACATGGTGGACATCCCAAAAGATGGGAACGACGATGGAACAGCGGAGGATGACCCCTCCAAGAAACAGCCCAAGCGTCGGCGTCAGCGGCACCGCTCTAAATCCCGCCACAGAAAAAATGGTGATTCCGGCACGGGAGATAATAACACCGGACGGTGCGAAGACAACCCCTCCAAAGCAGGATTCAGCACAGGAGGAGGAGAAGCCAGCCCTCATGATAGAGCGGTGAGCGGGGAGGTGGAGGGCGATAATTATATGCCTACCTCCGAAGATGAGGCAAGCCTCGACGACGACGAATTTGTCGGCCTGAGGATCCCGCCGAACAGGAGCGTTTCAAACGCAGGCTTATGGCCACGGCAAGCAGCCTCAAGAAAAGGAGCAGCAGCTTAGAGCTGACCAAGACCTGCTAGGCGATAGATGGACTGAAGTCCTTGCAGCCAAAAGTGCGAACTCGAACGCCTCTCAAGAGATACCCAAACGCAGGCTGCTACCCCAATTAGAGGAAGCAGCACCCAAACCTACATCACCAGCGCATGATGCGGCCGACCGGAAACCCCGTGGTCGCGACAGAGAGGCGTCTAGACCCTCCATTCAAGCCGCACCCCGGCGTCGCTCGAAAAGTACCAAGGCACGGGGAAACGTGCCAGACCTGCCAGACATATTGGAGGACAAGGCAAGGCAAACAAGATCAGTCTACGGATCGGGTGGGCTCCCCACGACACGCGACGATAACCATCACGCCGGATACAGCAATTCTGGCCAGGACGAACACAGTAGACAAAGCTCATTTGAGCTCCGTCGTGATATAGCTCAATACAGAGGCGCCGCACACCCACTATGCTTCACAGACGAAGTGATGGATCATCAAATTCCCGAGGGTTTCAAACCCGTAAACATCGAATCATACGATGGCACAACAGATCCTGCGGTTTGGATCGAGGACTACCTCCTCCATATCCACATGGCCCGCGGTGATGATCTACACGCCATCAAATACCTCCCACTCAAGCTTAAAGGACCAGCTCGGCATTGGCTTAACAGCTTGCCGCAGAATCAATTGGTTGTTGGGAGGACACGGAAGCCGCATTCCTTGATAACTTCCGGGCACATATGTGCGACCACCGGACGCCGATGACCTCAGCCACATAATTCAGCAGCCGAAGAATCGGCCGGACAATTCGGACACGGTTCCTAACCAAGAAAAATCAAATCGTTGATCGTCCGGATCAGAGGCCCTTGCAGCCTTCAAACATAACATCCGCGACGAGTGGCTTGCCCGGCACCTAGGACAGAAAAGCCAAATCCATGGCAGCCCTCACAACGCTCATGACCCGCTTTTGCGGGAGAGGACAGCTGGCTAGCTCGTAGCAACAACTTGACCAAAAACCCGGTAGTTCGGATACCAAGGAAAGTAATGGCAGGTCACGTCGCAACAAGCACAAGCGCCGCGTGCGGTGATAATGCGAAGATACGGCGGTCAATGCGGATTCGAGGCTCTAAACCCGGTCAGCGGAAAAAGCCATTTAAAAGAAATACTCAGGGCCCGTCCAATCTGGACCGAATACTCGATCGCTCGTGCCAAATACATGGCACCCCCGAAAAACTAGCCAACCACACCAACAGGGATTGTTGGGTCTTCAAACAGGCAGGCAAGTTAAATGTCGAACTCAATGACAAGGGGCTGCATAGCGATGACGAGGAGGAGCCCCGGCCGCCGAACAATAGAGGACAGAAGGGCTTCCCCCCACAAGTGCGGACGGTGAACATGATATACGCAACCCACATACCCAAAAGGGAGCGGAAGCGTGCACTAAGGGACGTATATGCGATGGAGCCAGTCGCCCCAAAGTTCAACCCATGGTCCTCCTGCCCGATCACCTTTGATCGAAGGGACCACCCCACTAGCATCCGCCACGGCGGATTCGCCGCATTGGTTCTTGACCCAATCATCGACGGATTCCACCTCACTAGAGTCCTGATGGGCGGCGGTAGCATCTGAACCTGCTCTATCGGGATACAAAGGTCGCAAAATGGGCATAGACCCTCAAGGATTAAACCCACAAAGACGACCTTTAAAGGCGTCATACCAGTGTAGAGGCCAATTATGCAGGCTCGGTTACACTCAAGTGGTCTTCGGATCCCGGATAACTTCGGCGAAGAGTTAATCTTCGACATAGTCCCGTTCATGCAGCGGCTATCACGCCTTTGCTTGGACGAACTGCATTTGCAAAGTTCAATGTGGTTCCGCTTCGCATACCTCAAGCTCAAGATGCCAGGCCCTCGAGGAGTAATCACGGTCAATGGAAACACAAACGCTCTCTCCGAACGGAGGAGCATATGGTGGTCTTAGCGGCGGAGGTGCAAAGCAACCTCTCACAGCAATTCTCGAGTCCCGCTACTAAACGTCCGGGCATCGTCAAGCGCGCCCGGAGTAATCTACAACAAGACCGCCTGGCACGATCCGAGCACGCGTAGCAATCCGGCCCCAACCCCAGCCCTCGCGAAATTGCGAAGCCAGTACTACGCGTACATAACTACGCTCTCGAGATACCATGGGCATAAGGGGAGGGGCACGACCACGGCACGCCCAGAATGCGGCTCAACCGCACCAGGGGCTCCTGATTGTGTCATTCTTTTTCTTTCTTCTTTTCTCTTACTTTCAGGACTCCGCTTTCCAGAAGCCCTGTCCGGCACTAGAATTGTCGAACTCACGATGCAACAGCCAGGGAAGCAGAAAGCTACGTCGAGTGTCCAGGTGGTCTCTACTACAAGCATTATAACTGTTTTACATACCATCCCGCAGCTTACCCTAGAGGGGGACATGTTAAATAGTCCCATCCCTTGCTTATCGCACTATTTGTATCGTTCCGCTTTCATTGCAGTACCTTTTTGAATAAACAATACATAGCTTTTGCCTATTATTGCATGCACTCCTTTCTTTATCTATATATATGTTCATTCATGACATGTTGCACCCGTACGCTTTGGTACGGCCAATACACCAGGGGCTTAAGTACCCCAAAAATATGGTGTGATAAGTACGAACACTTTCACAAGTGCGGCACCCCGAACTTATAGCATTATATGCATCGGCTCCAAATCATGTCTTGGGTCAATAGTTGGGTTTGCCCGGCTCCCATGTTTTGGTACCTTACGTTCCGTTATATCGGCTAAGGTAGCGCTAGGAGAACCACTGCGATTGTGCCCGGTTGAGCTGGGTTGAGCACCTCGGTGGAAAAGCTAAAACTGACCGTCATGATAGGGCGAGAGCCGATCGCTGTTCGAGAGGTTTTTGGGTCCTAAAGACTTATGCCGCTTAGGCGAGGAGTCGGCATTGTCCGCCAAAGGCGTGGATAGCACCCGAACTCGGTCTTCGAATACTAGGGGCTTCACTAAATTTAAAATTATAGAATTCTATGGCTAAGTGGGAGTGTTCAAGCACTATAGTCTGGTTGCTTTGTCCGTTGCGTTGAGCGCCTCCCTCGAAGGACCCAAGAATGGGAAAAAGAGCGCTCAAGATTATCCCGAACACCCCAGCACTCATGGCATAGGGGCTGAAGCCAACGACTTGCCATCTCTCAAATTTGATAAACGGCTGGACAAAAGGTAATATTTTAAATTCACAAGCGTTGCTTAGTGCATATGAACAAGTTTTCAGCGTACACGATAACAAATGCGAGTCTATTCAAAAATTACATCTTTGGAGCATTCACCCGCTATAAGGCGGGCACCCTTCAGGACGCCCTCATAGTACATTTCGGGCTTGCGATGCTCCTTGCCCTTCGGTGGCCCGTCCGTCACAAGCTTCTCAGCATCCAGCTTGCCCCAGTGCACTTTAGCACGGGCAAGGGCCCGACGGGCACCTTAAATGCAGCGGAGCACTTGATGACTTCAATCCATGGACAGGCGTCCACCAGCCGCCGCACTAGCCCGAAGTAGCTCCAAGGCATGGCTTCCAATGACCACAGCCGAATTATGCGGCCCTTCATGGCCTGTTCGGCGACCTTGTGGAGCTCGACCAGCTGCTTCAGCTGGTCGCTCAGGGGCACCGGATGTCCGGCCTCAGCATACTGAGACCAGAACACCTTTTCCATTGAGCTCCCCTCCTTGGCGCGGTAGAACTCGGCAGCATCAGAGACACTACGGGGCAGATCTGCGAATGCTCCTAGAGAGCTCCGGATTCGGGTAAGTAATAGATAATTCACTTTCACATGCTTGCTTTGCATAAAGAATGCCTTACCCGCCGCTATCTTCTTTAACGATTCAATTTCCTAGAGGGCTTTTGGGCTTGGCCTTAGCGGCTCGACACTCTCAAGAGCCGAGGCGAGCTCGGACTCTCGAGTCTTGAGTCACGCTCCAAACTCGTGTTTTTCCACGAGCACTGGAGCTCTTGCTGCACCTCCGCCACCCGCGCCTCCTGCTTCTCTCGCTCGGTGCGCTCATGCGCTTTGCTTTCGACCGCGGACACCGCTTCCTTCAGGGTCGCCACCTCATTCGTGGCCCCTACAATACCCACGTTAGTCCTGTCATTTTTGCAACCAAATCCTTTCTATAAGGTATTACTTTAAGAAGGTATTACTTACCTTCCTTGTCCTCGAGCTGCTTCTTGGCAAGGCCGAGCTCGTTCTCGGACCGCTCGAGGCTCTGCTTCAATGCATTGACCTCTGCAGTCAGTGCGGCAGAGGTCAGCAGCGCAACCTGAATTCCCATATTGACATACTTATGTTAGACTCATGCGTATATCTTTTTAGATCCTCAGTCCGGTTTTTCTTTCCGAACACCGAACTAAGCATCAGGGGCTACTGTCTATGCGGTAATATTTTTACATATTCTAAACTTACCTAAAAGCCTGTTAGAAGGCTGGTACAGGATTCAGTCAGCCCGCTCTTGGCGGACTGAACTTTCTGGATCACCACACTCATAACAGTGTGGTGCTCCTCATCGATGGAGGCGCCGTTAAGCGCCTCCAGCAAGCTATCCGGTGCCTCCGGATGGACGGAGGTCACTGGCGTCGCAGTCTTGCCCTTCTTACGAAGGGGCCGCTTGCCGGACTACGGAACCACTTAAGGTTCCGGTACGGAGTCCGGCACAGGGCAGGACTTAGAGCCCTCTGGGGTTTCGCCCCCTTTGCGCCCGGAGTCCGGGAGGTTGCCTTGCGGCGCCTCCAGGACCACCTCCTCCTGGTGGGGCCCCTTTTGGGACTCCACCGCGGTGCCGTCTGCGTCACGAGGAGAGGAGGCGGTCGGAAGTGAAGTGCTATTCACATCCGACGAATCCGAGAGCCGCTTCGGCAAGCGGCGAGCTCGTCCTTAGGCGGGCTACATGTTTATATTCGGCGTTAGAAGACACTGTCGACAAATAAAAGTCATGAGCTATTCTGAGTCCGGACACTTACGATCTCGCCAGGGCTTGGCCCTTGGTGGCCCTCCTCCTCGTTGTTGTCGGCGTTGGTGGAGAAGTCGGAGGAAGGGTCCTTCCTTTCTTGGACCCTTGGCCTCCCGGTCGGGCGGCCTTCCTTTCTTCTCTCCCCGGCGGGGAGAGGCATCTTTTTCCTCCTCGTCCTCAGGGGAGGATTCCACCTCAGAGTCGTCGGACGATGAGTCCGACAGCACCTGGCGCCGGGAGCTCCTTCCAGTTCCCGTGGCCTTCTTCTCCGGCACCACGTGAGGTGCCGGAGCCAGCAGCCCCGTCAATCGGCCGTCCGCTGGGTCTTCTGGCAAGGGGCGGACGGTTAATCTGTCCGGGGCGTCTTGACAAGTCTGTCAAAGGTTAGGGAGTTTTAGATCCGCATAGAGTCAAACTATGAAAAAAGAGTCCCATAAAGGGTAAAATAACTTACCTCGCTGGCTTGACGCTGCGAGCTGAATCCGCGATCTTCGGTAGCGGATGCGGGAGCTTCGGCGCCCTTGAGCAGCACCTTCCAGGCATCTTCGTACGTAGTGTCGAAGAGCCGGCTTAAGGTTCGGTGTTGTGTCGGATCAAATTCCCAGAAATTGAAGGCCCGTTGTTGGCATGAGAGAATCCGGCGGATGAGCATTACCTGGATTACATTGACAAGCTTGAGATTCTTGTCCACCAGGTTTCAGACGCAGGTTTGGAGTCCGGACAGCTCTTCCCAATCACCCCACGGAAGGCCCGTATCTTTCCATGATGTGAGCCATGTGGGGAAGCTAGATCAGAATTCGGGGGCCGCCGCACATTGAGAGTCGCGTGGCTCGGTGATGTAGAACCACCCCGATTGCCACCCCTTCACGATCTCCACAAAGGAGCCCTCGAGCCGTAGGACTTTGGCCATCTTGCCAACCATGGCACCTCCGCACTCCTCTTGGCGGCCGCCCACTACCTTCGGCTTGACATTGAAGGTCTTCAGCCATAAGCCGAAGTGGGGCTCGATGCAGAGAAAGGCCTCGCACACGAAGATAAACGCTGAGATGTTGAGGATGAAGTTCGGGGCCTCACCGTGGAAATCCAGGCTGTAGTAGAACATGAGCCCCCGGACAAATGGGTGAAGTGGAAAACCTAGTCCGCGGAGGAAGTGGGTGAGGAACACCACCCTCTCATGGGGCCTGGGGGTGGGAATGAGCTGCCCCTCGTCGGGAGCCGTGCGCAATGTCCTTTGGACAAGTATCCGGCCTTCCGCAGCTTTTTGACTTGTCCCTCCGTGGCGGAGGAGACCATCCACTTGCCTCCCACTCCGGACATGGCTGGAGAAGGTTGAGGAGGGATGTGCGGACTTGGGCGCTGGAGCTCGAGTGAGCGGAAATGGATGAGCAAAGGAGGAAGAAGGCGTAGGTTAAAAGGTGGATTCTTATCCCCTTATATGGGCGAGACGAAGCTATCGTCCCCATGACTGGTAAAACTAGCTTATCTCCCAAGCGCCATAATCAATGGCGCGGTTGGGTTACCCACGTCCGTATTGATGGGAATCCAGGAATAAGGGGCACGATCTCCACTTTGATAAGGCGTGCCAAGAAACCGCCTCGCTAAGCGCTGAGGTGGGACGGTAAAAGCGATCACGATAAAGGCTGGCCGTGGTGTGATGTCACGCCCGCGGAATCGTCGACAGATCTGTGCAAAGGTTATTCTCTCTCGGTAGTATGTGGAACTTGTTTTGCAGAGCCGGACACTATCCTTGTGTTCAAAATCTTCTATGAAGTATTCGGAGGAGGAACCCGCCTTGCAATGCCGAAGAAAAAATGCGCGCCGGATTTGTCGTCATTGAAGCCTGGTTCAGGGGCTACTGAGGGAGTCCTGGATTAGGGGGTGTCCGGATAGCCGAACTATCACCGTTGGCGGACTCTGGACTATGAAGATACAAGATTGAAGACTTCGTCCGTGTCGGATGGGACTTTCCTTGGCGTGGAAGGCAAGCTTAGCGACACGGATATGTAGATCTCCTACCATTGTAACCGACTACTGTGTAACCCTAACCCTACACGGTGTCTATGTAACGGAGGGTTTTAGTCCGTGGGGCGAACAACAATCATACCATAGGCTAGCTTCTTGAGTTTAGCCTCTCTGATCTCGTGGTAGATCCACTCTTGTACTACCCATATCATCAATATTAATCAAGCGGAGTAGGGTTTTACCTCGATCGAGAGGGCCCAAACCTGGGTAAAAACATCGTGTCCCTTGTCTCCTGTTACCATCCGCCTAGGCGCACAGTTGGGACCCCCTACCGAGATCCACGGTTTGACACCGACACGGGGCTTTTGTCCGGCGAAGGTGCATTGGCGAAGATGGGCGCCGTGAAGCTGGTGAAGGAGGGGCGCGGAGGGCAAAACATCGCCGCCCCAAGATGTACTATGACAGTGTCCTGCAGGGTTCCCGCCTTGTGGCGGAGGAATGTGCTAAAGATGTAATTTTTTAATGAACGTGCTCATGTGATCCTGTAATGTGAAACTAGTTCATTTGCGCTATGCAACTCTTTTTGCATTCAAAATATTACCTTCTGTGTGACCGTTTTATAGAATCTGAGAGTTGGCCAGTCGTCGGCTTCTGCCCCCATGTAACAAGTACCGGGGTGTTCGGAACAAATCTAAGCACTCTTTACCCAAATTTGTGGTCCTTTAAGGAGGTGTTTAGCGTGGCAAACAAGGCAACCAGACTATACGGCTTTATCACTCTCACTTAGCCATAGAAGCCTACAATTTTAAATTTTGGCGAAGCCCCTAGTATTCGGAAGGCCGAACACGGGGCGCTATACACGCCTAAATCAGACAAGGCCGACTCCTCGCCCGAAGCGGAAAAAATCATTTGCGCTATGCAACGCTTTTTGCATTTAAAATATTACCTTCTGTGCGGCCGTTTATAAAATCTGAGAGTTGGCCAGTCGTCGGCTTCTGCCCCCATAAAACTAGTACTGAGGTGTTCGGGATAAATCTAAGCACTCTTTATCCCAATTTTGGGTCCTTCGAGGGAGGTGTTCAGCACAATGAACCAGGCAATCGGACTATAAGGCTTTAACATTCCCACTTAGCCATAGAAGTCTACAATTTTAAATGTTGGCAAAGCCCCTAGTATTCGGAAGGCAGAATTTGGGGCGCTATATACGCCTAAGTCGGGCAAGGCCGACTCCTCGCCCGAAGTGGAAAAAGTCTTTAAGGACTTGAGGCCTCTCGAACAGCGACCAGCTCTCGCCTTATCATGACAGTCAGTTTTCGGCTTTCTCTACTGAGGTGCTCGTCCGGAAGAACCGGGACACAATCGCAGTAGTTCTCCCAGCGCTACCTTAGCCGATATAGCGGAACGTAAGGTACCAAAACATGGGAGCCGGGAAAACCCAACTATTGGCCCAAGAAATGATTCAGAGTTGATGCATATAATGCTATAAGTTCGGGGTGCCGCACTGTCGAAAGTGTTCAGACTTCTCATGCCGTATTATGGGGTATACGAAAAGCCCCTGGCGTACTGGCCGTTCCAGAATGTACGGTGCAAATTGCCGTAAATGAACATATAAGAAAAAGGTATGTATAATGCAATAATAGACTGATGCTATGCATTGTTTATTAAATAATACGTCGAAGCGTACTGATATAGGTAGTGCAATAAGAAAAAATAGGACTATTTGACATGTCCTATCCAAGGGCAGGCTGCGTACGGGAATTAAGAAGCGGGTATATCGATTGTTATTAGGTACCATCTGGGGTTTCCCTTGTACAACTTAGCTTCTTGCCTCCTTGGTTCTTCCTTCCCGTAATGTGTCCAGCAATCATACTGTCGGAAAGGTCTTCCAGAGAGTAAGGTCCTGAAAGAGAGAAAATGATGAAGGTATGCAGCCCCTAGGGCGGTTGAACCGCATTGCAGGATGTGCCCTGGTCATGCCCCCGCCTGTGCCCATGGTATTTTCAGTGCATAGTTATGTACGCACGGCACGAGTTTCGTCGCTTGACTGGGACTAGGACGGGGGCCGAATTGCTAGGCGAGCTCTGAACGTGCCAGGCGATCCTGCTGCAGGTTACTCCGGACTCGCTTGACGGTGTCTGGGGGCTGTAACACCGAATTGGTGGTTTGCCTTAAAAGGCTGCTTTTGTGCATCTGCTGCGAGGGACGCAGTGTGCTCCTCAGTGCGGAGTGAGCGCTCTGTGTTTCCATTGACTGTTATGAACCCCTAGGTCCTGGCATCTTGAGCTTGAGGTATGCGTAATGCGGAACCGCATTGAATTTTGCAAATGCGGTTCGCCCGGCGATCGCGTGATAGCCACTGCGGAACGGGATGATATCGAAGATTAACTCCTCGCTTCGGAAGTTATCCGGAGATCCGAGGACCACTTCCAGTGTGATTGAGCCCGTGCAATGGGCCTCTACACCTGGGATGACACCCTTGAAGGTGGTTTTGGTGGGTTTGATCCTTGAAGGATCTATACCCATTTTGCGCATTGTATCCTGATAGAGAAGGTTCATGCTGCTACCGCCGTCCATGAGGACTTTAGTGAGGTGAAATCCGTCAATGATGGGGTCTAGACCAATGCGGCTGATCCGCCATGACAGATACTAGTGGGGTGGTCCCTGCGATCGAAGGTGATCGGGCAAGAGGACCATGGGTTGAACTTTGGGGTGACGGGCTCCATCGCATATACGTCCCTTAGTGCACGCTTCTGTTCCCTCTTGGGAATGTGGGTTGTGTATATCATGTTCACCGTCTTCGCTTGTGGGGGGAACCTCTTCTGTCCTCCCGTGTTCGGCGGCCGGGGCTCCTCCTCGTTGTTGATACGTCTCCAACGTACCTATAATTTTTGATTGCTCCATTCTATATTATCTACTATTTTGGGCAATATTGGGCTTTATTTTCCACTTTTATATTACTTTTGGGACTAACCTATTAACCGGAGGCACAGCCCAGATTTGTTGTTTTTTGCCTATTTTAGTATTTCGAGGAAAAGGAATAACAAACGGAGTCAAAACGGAACGAAATCAACTCAAGAAGTTATTTTTGGAAGGAAAGCCACCCGATGGACTTGGAGTGCACGTCAGGAAAGAAGGGAGGTGCTCACGAGGGTGGGGGCGCGCCCCCTGCCTCGTGGGGCCCCCGTAGCTCCACCGACGTACCCCCTGCACCCATATATACCTACGTATCATAAAACTTCCAGAACAGAAGATAGATCAGGAGTTCCGCCGCCGCAAGCCCCTGTAGCCACCAAAAACCTCTCGGGAGCCTGTTCCGGCACCCTGCCGGAGGGGGGAACCCTCACCGGTGGCCATCTTCATCATCCCGGCGCTCTCCATGACGAGGAGGGAGTAGTTCACCCTCGGGGCTGAGGGTATGTACCAGTAGCTATGTGTTTGATCTCTCTCTCTCTCGTGTTCTTGATTTTGCACGATCTTGATGTATCGCGAGCTTTGCTATTATAGTTGGATCTTATGTTTCTTCTCCCCCTCTTCTCTCTTGTAATGAATTGAGTTTTCCCCTTGAAGTAATCTTATTGGATTGAGTCTTTAAAGATTTGAGAACACTTGATGTATGTCTTGCCGTGCATATCTGTGGTGACAATGGGATATCATGTGCCACTTGATGTATGTTTTGGTGATCAACTTGCGGGTTCTGCCCATGAACCTATGCATAGGGGTTGGCACACGTTTTTATCATGATTCTCCGGTAGAAACTTTGGGGAACTCTTTGAGGTTCTATGTGTTGGTTTGAGTAGATGAATTGAGATTGTGTGATGCATATCGTATAATCATACCCACGGATACTTGAGGTGACATTGGAGTATCTAGGTGACATTAGGGTTTTGGTTGATTTGTATCTTAATGTGTTATTCTAGTACGAACTCTAGGGCTGTTTGTGACACTTATAGGAATAGCCCAACGGATTGATTGAAAAGAATAACTTTGAGGTGGTTTCGTACCCTACCATAATCTCTTCGTTTGTTCTCCGCTATTAATAACTTTGGAGTGACTCTTTGTTGCATGTTGAAGGATTGTTATATGATCTATCTATGTTATTATTGTTGAGAGAACTTGCAGTAGTGAAAGTATGAACCCTAGGCCTTGTTTCCTATCATTGCAATGCCGTTTACGCTCACGTTTATCACTTGTTACCATGCTGTTTTTATATTTTCAGATTACAAAAACCTATATCTACCATCCATATTGCACTTGTATCACCATCTCTTCGCTGAACTAGTGCACCTATACAATTTACCATTGTATTGGGTGTGTTGGGGACACAAGAGACTCTTTGTTATTTGGTTGCAGGGTTGCTTGAGAGATACCATCTTCATCCTACGCCTCCCACGGATTGATAAACCTTAGGTCATGCACTTGAGGGAAATTTGCTACTGTCCTACAAACATGTGCACTTGCAGGCCCAACAACATCTACAAGAAGAAGGTTGCGTAGTAGACATCAAGATCTTTTCTGGTGCCGTTGCCGGGGAGGTTAGTGCTTGAAGGTATATCTTTAGATCTTGCAATCGAATCTTTTTGTTTCTTGTTTTATCACTAGTTTAGTTTATAAAAGAAAATTACAAAAAAATGGACTTGAGTTTGTCTCATACGCTTCGTCTTTTTAATATCTTTTGTGAGAATGATGGAAAGGAAAATGGTGCTTAATTGCTACAAGAAGAATGCATTAAAATGTTTGGTACTAGATCTTTTTATGATGAGCATGATTGCAATGTTGTTAGTATGAATTCCTTGAATATCCGTGATGCTAATGATATGAAAAGCCACAAGCTTGGGGAAGCTATGTTTGATGAAGATGACATTTTTTGTCCCCCAAGCTTTGATGAGCAAATTTACTATGATGAAAGCATGCCTCCTATCTATGATGATTATTGTGATGACACGTATGCTTTAAATAATAGTGATAACCATGCAACTTTTCATCTTGATTTTAATTTCCAATCATATGATAGTTATTTTGTTGAGTTTGCTCCCACTATTCCGAATGAGAAGAAATTTGCTTATGTGGAGAGTAATAAAATTTCTATGCTTGTAGATCATGAAAAGAATTCTTTAGGTGTTGGTTATATTGTTGAATACATTCATGATGCTACTGAAAATTATTATGAGGGAGGAATATATGCTTGTAGGAATGGCAATAATATCAAGTTTCCTCTCTATGTGCTTAAAGTTTTGAAGTTATGCTTGTTTTACCTTCCTATGCAAGTTGATTATTATTCCCATAAGTTGTTTGCTCACAAAATCCCTATGCGTAGGAAGTGGGTTAGACTTAAATGTGCTAGTCATATGCTTCATGATGCTCCCGTTATGTTTCAATTCTTATCTTTTATGTGAGCATCATTGTCATCATCATGCCTAGTTAGGGGCGTTAAACGATAGCGCTTGTTGGGAGGCAACCCAATTTTATTTTAGTTTCTTACTTTTTGGTTATTTTTATGAATAAATAATCCATCTAGCTTCTGTTTAGATGTTTTTTTATGTTTTAATTAGTGTTTGTGCCAAGTAGAACCTTTGGGAAGACTTGGGTGAAGTCTTTATGATCATGCTGTAAAAAACAGAAACTTTAGCGCTAACGAGATTAGCTAGAACTTTTTACTGGAGAGTGCTATTTAGTTGATTCTTTTTTAAGATGATTACTAGACAAATTCCTCATGTCCACCAATTTATTTTAGAAGTTTTTGAGTTCCAGAAGTTTGTGTTAGTTACAGATTACTACAGACTGTTCTGTTTTTGACAGATTCTGTTTTCATTGTGTTGTTTGATTATTTTGATGAATCTATGGCTAGTAAAATAGTTTATAAACCATAGTGAAGTTGGAATACAGTAGGTTTAACATCAATATAAATAGATAATGAGTTCATTACAGTACCTTGAATTGGTGTTTTGTTTTCTTACGCTAACGGAGCTTACGAGTTTTCTGTTAAGTTTTGTGTTGTGAAGTTTTCAAGTTTTGGGTAAAGATTCGATGAACTATGGAATAAGGAGTGGCAAGAGCCTAATCTTGGGGTGACCAAGGCACCCCAAGGAAGTATTCAAGGATAACCAAGCGGCTAAGCTTGAGGATGCCCCGGAAGGCATCCCCTCTTTCGTATTTGTTCATCGGTAACTTTTCTTGGAGCTGTATTTTTATTCCCCACATGATATGTGTTTTGCTTGGAGCGTCATGTCATTTTATTTTGTTTTGCTTGATTTTATTTAGAATAATGTTTTGCATCTTTAGTTTCAATAAAAAAAAGTCAAGGATAGCCTTTGCCATGCTTATTTTGCAAGTATACATGTTGCTGTTTGAAAACAGAAAGTTTACCGCTGTTGCAAAAATTCCCTAGAAAAGTCAGAGAGTGGTATAATGTTGAATATTCTTGCATATTGAGCTCTGATAAATTTAGTACAGTGGGAATTTTAGTTCATAATTTTTGGTGTTAGGGAAGTATTGATACTCTTGCATTCTTCACAGACTATACTGTTTTGGCAGATTGCTGTTATGTTTGCATTGTTTGCATATGTTTGCTTGTTTAATGATTCTATTTGAGGATAGGAGTATTAAATATGCAGAGGCATTTAGTATGCAATGTTGAATAATAATTTTTGTGATTTGTTACAGTAGGAAATGATAAGGTTTTGCATTGGTTTATACTAACCTATCTCACGAGTTCTTGTTGAGTTTGTTGTGAATGAAGCTTTTGATAAAAAGAGAAACCATGATATGAGAGGAATTAAGGAGACACAAAAGCTCAAGCTTGGGGATGCCCAAGGCACCCCAAGATATTATTTCAAGAATTCTCAAGCATCTAAGCTTGGGGATGCCCACGTTGGCATCCCACCTTTCTTCTTCAACAACTATCTGTTAGTATCGGTTGAACCTAAGTTTTTGCTTCTTCACTTGAGTTGTGCTATCCTTGCAATGTAGTTTTATTTAGATTTTCTTGCTGTTTGAATAAAGTATCAAGATCTGAAATTCTTTAATGAGAGAGGGTCTTCATATAGTTGCATAATTATTCGACTACTCATTGATCTTCAATTGTATCTTTCGGAGTAGTTTGTTGTTTGCTCTAGTGCTTCACTTATATCTTTTAGAGCACGGTGGTCGATTTGTTTCATAGAAACTATTGATCTCTCATGCTTCACTTATATTATTTTGAGAGTCTTAAATAGCATGGTAATTTTCTTAAATAATCATCATATGCTAAGCATACAAGATTTGTAAGAATTCTTATGAGTGTGTTGAATACTATAAGAAGTTTGATGCTTGATAGTTGTTTTGAGATATGAAGATGGTGATATTAGAGTCATGCTAGTTGAGTAGTTGTGAATATGAGAAATACTTGTGTTAAAGTTTGTGATTCCCGTAGCATGCACATATGGTGAAACGTTATGTGATGAAGTCGGAGCATGATTTATTTATTGATTGTCTTCCTTATGAGTGGCGGTCGGGGACGAGCGATGGTCTTTTCCTACCAATCTATCCCCCTAGGAGCATGGGCGTAATACTTTGCTTTGATAAATTGTAGATTTTTGCAATAATTATATGAGTTCTTTATGCCTAATGTTGAGTCCATGGATTATACGCATTTTTTCCCATCCTTCCACCATTGCTAGCCCCTCTAATACCGCGCACCTTTCGCCGGTATCATACACCCACCATATCCTTCCTCAAAACAGCCACCATACCTACCTATCATGGCATTTCCATAGCCATTCCGAGATATATTGCCATGCAACTTTCCACCGTTCCGTTTATAATGACACGCTCCATCATTGTCATATTGCTAGCATGATCATGTGGTTGACATCGTATTTGTGGCAAAGCCACCATTCATAATTCTTTCATACACGTCACTCTTGATTCATTGCATATCCCGGTACACCGCCGGAGGCATTCATATAGAGTCATATTTTGTTCTAAGTATCGAGTTGTAATTCTTGAGTTGTAAGTAAATAAAAGTGTGACGATCATCATTATTAGAGCATTGTCCCAGCGAGGGAAGGATGATGGAGACTATGATTCCCCCACAAGTCGGGATGAGACTCCGGACGAAAAAAAAGAGGCCATAAAAAAAAAGAAGGCCCAAATAAAAAAATATAAAAAAATGAGAGAAAAAGAGAGAAGGGGCAATGCTACTATCCTTTTACCACACTTGTGCTTCAAAGTAGCACCATGATCTTCATGATAGAGAGTCTCTCATTTTGTCACCTTCATATATACTAGTGGGAATATTTCATTATAGAACTTGGCTTGTATATTCCAATGATGGGCTTCCTCAAAATGCCCTA
Source organism: Aegilops longissima (assembly GCA_021605205.1). Lineage (NCBI taxonomy): Eukaryota > Viridiplantae > Streptophyta > Magnoliopsida > Poales > Poaceae > Aegilops > Aegilops longissima. The sequence goes on from CM038681.1 coordinate 92,250,436, forward strand.
GGTCTTCGTGAGCAAGCGAGTTGGATGCACACCCACTTAGTTTCTTTTGTTGAGCTTTCATATACTTATAGCTCTAGTGCATCCGTTGCATGGCAATCCCTACTCACTCACATTGATATCTATTGATGGGCATCTCCATAGCCCGTTGATACGCCTAGTTGATGTGAGACTATCTTCTCCTTTTTGTCTTCTCCACAACCACCATTCTATTCCACATATAGTGTTATATCCATGGCTCACGCTCATGTATTGCGTGAAGATTGAAAAAGTTTTGAGAATGTCAAAAGTATGAAACAATTGCTTGGCTTGTCATCGGGGCTGTGCATGATTTAAATACTTTGTGTGGTGAAGATAGAGCATAGCCAGACTATATGATTTTGTAGGGATAACTTTCTTTGGCCGTGTTATTTTGAGAAGACATAATTGCTTTGTTAGTATGCTTGAAGTATTATTATTTTTATGTCAATATGAACTTTTGTCTTGAATCTTTCGGATCTGAATATTCATATCACAAGTAAGAAGAATTACATTGAAATTATGCCAACTAGCATTCCACATCAAAATTATCTTTTTATCATTTACCTACTCGAGGACGAGCAGGAATTAAGCTTGGGGCGGCATCGTCTCCAACGTATCTATAATTTTTATTGCTCCACGCTATATTATCTACTGTTTTGGGCAATATTGGGCTTTATTTTCCACTTTTATATTACTTTTGGACTAACCTATTAACCCGAGGCCCAGCCCATTTTTGCTGTTTTTGCCTATTTGATATTTGAGGAAAAGGAATATCAAGCGGAGTCAAAGCGGAGCGAAATCAAGCTGGAGAAGTTATTCTTGGAAGGAAAGCCACCCGATGGACTTGGAGTGCACGTCAGGAAAGAAGGGAGGTGCTCACGAGGGCGGGGGGCGCGCCCACCCCCCTAGGGTGCGCCTCCCTGCCTCGTGGGGCCCCCGTAGCTCCACCGACGTACCCCCTGCACCCATATATACCTACATATCGTAAAACTTCCAGAACAGAAGATAGATCAGGAGTTCCGCCGCCGCAAGCCTCTGTAGCCACCAAAAACCTCTCGGAGCCTGTTAGGCACCTGCGGAGGAGGGAACCCTCACCGATGGCCATCTTCATCATCCCGACGCTCTCCATGATGAGGAGGGAGTAGTTCACCCTCGGGAATGAGGGTATGTACCAGTACCTATGTGTTTGATCTCTCTCTCTCGTGTTCTTGATTTGGCACGATCTTGATGTATCGCGAGCTTTGCTATTATAGTTGGATCTTATGTTTCTTCTCCCCCTCTTCTATCTTGTAATGAATTGAGTTTTCCCCTTGAAGTAATCTTATCGGATTGAGTCTTTAAAGATTTGAGAACACTTGATGTATGTCTTGCCGTGCGTATCTGTGGTGACAATGGGATATAACGTGCCACTTGATGTATGTTTTGGTGATCAACTTGCGGGTTCTGCCCATGAACCTATGCATAGGGGTTGGCACACGTTTTCGTCGTGATTCTCCGGTAGAAACTTTGGGGCACTCTTTGAGGTTCTATGTGTTGGTTTGAGTAGATGAATCGAGATTGTGTGATGCATATCGTATAATCATACCCACGGATTCTTGAGGTGACATTGGAGTATCTAGGTGACATTAGGGCTTTGGTTGATTTGTATCTTAAGGTGTTATTCTAGTACGAACTCTAGGGCTGTTTGTGACACTTATAGGAATAGCCCAACGGATTGATTGGAAAGAATAACTTTGAGGTGGTTTCGTACCCTACCATAATCTCTTCGTTTGTTCTTCGCTATTAGTAACTTTGGAGTGACTCTTTGTTGCATGTTGAGGGATTGTTATATGATCTATCTATGTTATTATTGTTGAGAGAACTTGCACTAGTGAAAGTATGAACCCTAGGCCTTGTTTCCTATCATTGCAATACCGTTTACGCTCACGTTTATCACTTGTTACCTTGCTGTTTTTATATTTTCAGATTACAAAAACCTATATCTACCATCCATATTGCACTTGTATCACCATCTCTTCGCTGAACTAGTGCACCTATACAATTTACCATTGTATTGGGTGTGTTGGGGACACAAGAGCCTCTTTGTTATTTGGTTGCAGGATTGCTTGAGAGAGACCATCTTCATCCTACGCCTCCCATAAATTGATAATCCTTAGGTCATCCACTTGAGGGAAATTTGCTACTGTCCTACAAACTTGTGCACTTGCAGGCCCAATAACGTCTACAAGAAGAAGGTTGTGTAGTAGACATCAGTCATCGCTATGCAGCCCCTTTTCCTTGTTTTCGGCATTTACCTTACCGGCCTGTTTGAACACCCAGCATTCTCTGTTGGTGTGGTTGGCTGGTTTGTCGGGGGTGCCGTGTATTTGACACGAGCAATCGAGTATGCGGTCCAGACTGGACGGGCCTGGATTGTTTCTTTTAAATGGCTTCTTCCGCTGACCGGATTTAGGCCAGTGAATCCGGCATTGACTGCCGTGTCTTCGGCGTTGTCGCCATTGTTGCGATGCTTGTTTCTTCTGCGTCGTGGCTTGCCGTTGCTGTCTCTGGCATCTGAATTGCCAGGATTTCCTGATGTGTTATTGCTACGAGCCAGCCAGCTATCCTCGCCCGCACAAAAGCGGGTCATGAGTGTCGTGAGGGCTGCCATAGACTTTGGCTTCTCTTGGCCGAGATGTCGGGCAAGCCACTTGTCATCGATGTTATGCTTAAAGGCTGCTAAGGCTTCGGCATCCGGACAGTCGACAATGTGGTTCTTTTTAGTTAGGAACCGAGTCCAAAATTTCCTGGCTGACTCTCCGGGCTGTTGGGTTATGTGACTTAGGTCATCAACATCCGATGGTCGCACGTAAGTGCCTTGGAAGTTGTCAAGGAACGCGTCTTCCAAGTTCTCCCAACTGCCGATGGAGTTTGTCGGTAGGCTATTCAGCCAATGTTGAGCCGGTCCTTTGAGTTTTAGTGGGAGGTACTTGATGGCATGTAGATCATCGCCGCGGGCCATGTGAATGTAGAGGAGGAAATCTTCGATCCATACCGCGGGGTCTGTTGTACCATCATAGGATTCGATGTTCACGGGTTTAAACCCTTCTGGGAACTCATGATCCATTACTTCATCAGTGAAGCATAGGGGGTGTGCGGCGCCTCTGTGTCGGGCTATATCATGACACAGTTCAAAAGAGTCCTGTCTGCTGTGTTCGGCCCGACCGGATTTGCTTTTAGTGTATCCGGCGTGACGATCATTGTCACGCGTTGGGGCGCGACCCCGTGATCCGTAGATCGATCTTGCATGTTTTGCTTTGTTTTCCAATACGTCTCGTAGGTCCCGCATGTTGCTCCGGGCCTTAGTATTTTTGTTTGAGTGGCGGCGGGGTACGGGCTGGTCAGCCACGTCGTACGCTGGTGATGTAGGTTTCAATGCTTCCTCCTCTAGTTGGGGTAGCAACCTGCGCTTTGGATAACTCTTGGTCGGGCTTCCGAGTTCGTATTCCTCGGCCGCAAGGACTTCGGTCCATCTGTCTGCTAGCAAATCTTGATCAGCTTGAAGCTGTTGTTGCTTTTTCTTCAGGCTATTTGTTGTGGCTATAAGCCGGCACTTGAAGCGCTCCTGTTCGACGGGATCCTCAGGCACGATAAATTCTTCGTCGCCGAGGCTCACCTCGCCTTCGGAGAGAGGCATGTAATTGTCATCCTCTGTTTCAGGGCTAGCTTGTTCATCCTCCCACTCTAAATCGTGCTGGAGGGGATTTTTGTCGTCTTCGGCACTATCCGGAGTGCTATTGTCTCTTGTGCCGGTATCACTATTTTTGTTGTGGCGGGACTTAGAGCGGTGCCGCTGACGTCGGTGCTTGGATTGCTTCTTGGTGGGGTCATCCTCCGCTGTCTCGTCGCCATTGCCTTCTTTGGGGGTATCCACCATATATATATCATATGATGAGGTGGCTGTCCAGCGCCCCGTGGGCGGTGGTTCCTGTTCGTCTCTTGCATCGTCGTCCATACCATCGATGTCTTCGGAGTCGAAGTTGAGCATGTCGGTTAAATCGTCAACAGTGGCTACTAAGTGGGTGGTGGGTGGGCAGCGAATTTCTTCGTCGTCCGCATCCCATTCTAGCCGGACATAGTTCGGCCAAGGTTCTCCTGACAAGGAGAGGGGGACCTTAATGAATCTAGCACGTCGCTGAAAGGTGAGTGCTAAAAAATATCCGCGGAGGTAAACTCCATGATCGACGCCCAATCGGATTCGATAGGTACGGGCGCAGGCGGCTTGGAGTCCGTGGCCGGGGGCGAATCTAGTAGTTCAGCAACACGGCTCTCGTAAGGGGTGAAGTCAGTATCCGGCTCTATCGCCACTGTGAGTGCAGCCTCCATGGCGGGGTCTATCCACCCGTCCTCGGATGGCGTGATTTGCTCCAGATTGAGGGCCGGAGTAGTTGCCGGTGTGATTTCCCGAACACTGTCTGAAGGCAGAGCTAAATCATGCTCGTCGTGACCATGCGGCACACCTGGCATGGGTTCGAATCCGTCAAAGATCAAGTCTTCGCGGACGTCGGCAATGTAGTTAGAGTTTCCGAACCTGACCTGGTGGCCAGGGGCGTAGCTCTCGATCTGCTTCAGATGGCCAAGCGAGTTGGCCCGCAGTGCGAAGCCGCCGAATACGAAGATTTGTCCTGGGAGGAAAACCTCACCCTGGAGCGCATCGTTACCGATGATCGAAGGATCCATCAAGCCTCACGTTGACGGCACAGTGGAACTCTCAATGAAAGCACCAATGTCGGTGTCAAAACCGGCGGATCTCGGGTAGGGGGTCCCGAACTGTGCATCTAAGGTGGATGGTAACAGGAGGCGGGGGACACGATGTTTATCCAGGTTCGGGCCCTCTCGATGGAGGTAATACCCTACTTCCTGCTTGATTGATCTTGATGAATATGAGTATTACAAGAGTTGATCTACCACGAGATCATAGAGGCTAAACCCTAGAAGCTAGCCTATGGTATGATTGTTGTTGTCCTACGGACTAAACCCTCCGGTTTATATAGACACCGGAGGGGGCTAGGGTTACAAAGAGTCGGTTACAAGGGAGGAGATCTACATATCCGTATTGCCAAGCTTTCCTTCCACGCCAAGGAGAGTCCCATCTGGACACGGTACGAAGTCTTCAATCTTGTATCTTCATAGTCCAACAGTCCAGCCAAAGGATATAGTCCGGCTGCCGGAGACCCCCTAATCCTGGACTCCCTCAATGGGGTGTTCTTTGATTGCTTTCCTTATGAGCGGCAGTCAGGGACGAGCGATGGTATTTTCCTAGCAACCTATCCCTCTAGGAGCATGTGCGTAGTGCTCGGTGAAGTAGCCCCGATGAGCTGGGAGACTACGTCGGTGAAGCGCACCTGATGCAGTGGAAGTCGGTGTCTGTGAGGCACGTCGGTTGCGGCGGCCAACATTGTCGGTGGACCACCCGGTGCGGTGGACGAGGGCGTAGATGAGGTAGCTCCGGTGTGGTGGTGAAGCGTGACCGTCATCTTCGTCCTCGTCGTCCGACAGAGAGGTGGGGAAAGAGATGAGACGAGGGGCGATTCAAACTTTGCTTGGGTTGGCGGCGAATTAGGGATTTGAGCAATCTGGGCGCGGAAGGGGACGGTGGAGAAGGGAGATTTTGCAGGGCTGGAATTGGGGCCGCCAGATGTTTCAATCCGAAATGTGGTAGCGCGAACTTATTTTGTCATCGTCCTTTTGGGGGGGGGGGGGAGGGAGGGGTGGGTGGCTGGGTGCTAAGCGTCCTTCCGACACACGCACCCACCACGACACGACCCTGGTCTGCCTGGTGCGCCTACATTTTAGAATGCAAACGAATCTTCTTTCATTTGCAAATGAATCTGTATGTATTACCATGCCTGTGTTTTCCTTGCAATAATTAGTCATTCGAAACGGGATACTATAAATTAATTAATGAGGAGCTATTTGAAAAAAAATCAAAACGGTATCCACGGTATCCATGCTAACGTGGATTAGAGTGTGCGTCACATAATTAGTTATTTGAATTAGAGTGTGTGTCACATAGCGATCTCGAATTCTAACATGGATTTCGCATTTCACTGTATCCACGCTACTTTTTTAATACAAATTCATATGTATATGATGAACACCATGGTAGTGTGAAATTTTTTGGATGGATTCAAACATATGACCTACAAAATAGCACAACAAATCGAGTCAATGTCAACTTTTTGAAACCTAGTATGGCACGAATTCGAAATAATTACCCATATGCATGGTCCCCAGTTCAAATCTTACAATGCACACCAAATTGAAACATCGATATTAAGTCTCATACCATCTACATTCAAATGATGTTTTTAGGGCCTGAGGGAGTCCTGGATTAGGGGTATCCGGACAGCCGGACTATATCCTTTGGCCGGACTGTTGGACTATGAAGATACAAGATTGAAGACTTCGTCTCATGTCTGGATGGGACTCTCTTGGCGTGGAAGGCAAGCTTGGCGATACGGATATGTAGATCTCCTTCTGCTGTAACCGACTCTGTGTAACCCTAGCCCCCTCCGGTGTCTATATAATCCGGAGGGTTTAGTCCGTAGGACAACAACAATCATACCATAGGCTAGCTTCTAGGGTTTAGCCTCTACGATCTCGTGGTAGATCAACTCTTGTAATACTCATATTCATCAAGATCAATCAAGCAGGAAGTAGGGTATTACCTCCATAGAGAGGGCCCGAACCTGGTAAACATCGTGTCCCTTGCCTCTGTTACCATCCACCTTAGGCGCTTGCAGTTCGGGACCCCCTACCCGAGATCCGCGGTTTGACACCGACATTGGTGCTTTCATTGAGATTTCCACTGTGTCGTTGCTGCAAGGTTCGATGGCCCCTTCGATCATCGACAACGATGCGGTCCAGAGTGAGGTCTTCCTCCCCCCACAGATCTTCGTGTTCGGCGGCTTCGCACTGCGGGCCAACTCGTTTGGCCATCTGGAGCAGATCGGGAGCTACGCCCCTGGCCATCAGGTCGGGTTTGGAAACTTGAATTACACTGCCGATATCCGCGGAGACTTGATCTTCGACGGATTCGGGCCCATGCCAGGTTTGCCGCACGATCACGACGAGCACGATATAGCTCTGCCGTCGGACGTTGTTCGGGAGATCACGCCAGCAACTACTCCGGCCTCTAGTCCGGAGCAGATCGCGCCATCCGAGGACGGGAGGATAGACTCCGCCATGGAGGCCGCGCCCTCAATGGCGATAGAGCCGAATACTGACCTTACCCTTCACGAGAGCCGTGTCGCCGAACTGCTGGACTCGTCCTCGGCCACGGACTCCGTACCACCCGCGCCCATACCTATCGAATCCGATTGGGCGCCGATCATGGAGTTCACCTCCGCAGATATCTTTCAGCACTCGCCCTTCGGCGACATACTGAACTCATTGAAATCTCTCTCCCTGTCCGGAGAACCTTGGCCGAACTATGTCCGGCTAGAGTGGGATGCGGACGACGAAGAAATTCAATCCCCACCCACCAACCACTTAGTAGCCACTGTCAATGATTTAACCGACATGCTCGACTTCGACTCCGAAGACATCGATGGTATGGACACCGATGCCGGAGACGCACAAGAACCACTGCCCACAGGGCACTGGACCGCCACCTCATCATATGATATATACATGGTGGATACACCCAAAGAAGGCAATGGTGACAAGACAACGGAGGACGACCCCTCCGAGAAGCAACCCCAGCGCCGACATCAGCGGCGCCGCTCTCAGTCTCGCCACACTAAAAGCGGTGATACCGGCACAGGAGATAACAGTACTCCGGACAGTGCCGAAGATGATGACAATCCCCTCCAGAACAATCAAGAGCCGGAGGATGAACAAGCCAACCCTCCTAAGAGAGCGACAGAGGGAGAAACGGAGGACGACAACTATATGCCTCCCTCCGAAGACGAAGCGAGCCTCGACGATGAAGAATTTGTCATGCCTGAGGATCCCATCGAGCAGGAGCGCTTTAAGCGCCAGCTTATTGCCACAGCAAACAGCCTGAAGAAAAAGCAGCAACAGCTTCGAGCTGATCAGGATCTGCTAGCAGATAGATGGACTGAAGTCCTTGCGGCTGAGGAGTACGAACTCGAACGCCCTTCCAGAGGTCACCCGGCGTTCGATGCGGCTGATCGGCCACCCCGTTGCCGAGATAGAGAGGCAGTACGGCCTGAAAATCAGCCTGCACCCCACCGCCATTCAAACAAATATACCAAGGCAAGGGTAAACACGCGAGACCTGCGAGACGTATTGGAAGACAGGGCAAAACACGCTAGATCGATCTATGGATCATGGGGCCATGCCCCTACAAGGGACGGTGCCCGCCTCGCCAGATGCAGTAAAAGTAGTTCCGGACGGGCCGAATACAGCAGGCAGGACTCATACGAGCTGCGTCGCGACATAGCCCAGCACAGAGGCGCGGCACACCCCCTATGCTTCACCAACGAAGTAATGGAGCATGAATTCCCAGAAGGTTTTAAACCTATAAATATCGAATCATATGATGGTACAACAGATCCCGCGGTATGGATCGAGGACTTCCTCCTCCACATCCGCATGGCCCGTGGTGATGATCTACATGCCATCAAGTACCTCCCGTTAAAACTCAAAGGACCAGCTCAGCATTGGCTAAATAGCCTGCCAGCAGACTCCGTCGGCTGCTAGAAGGATCTGGAAGACGCATTTCTCGACAATTTCCAGGGCACTTATGTGCGACCACCATACGCCGATGACTTGAGCCACATAATTCAGCAGCCAGGGAAATCGGCCAGGCAATTCTGGACATGGTTCCTAACAAGGAAAAACCAAATTGTCGACTGTCCGGATGCAGAAGCCTTAGCGGCATTCAAGCACAACATCCGTGACGAGTGGCTCGCCCGGCACCTCGGCCAGGAAAAGCCGAAATCAATGGCAGCCCTCACGACACTCATGACCCGCTTTTGCGCGGGAGAGGATAGCTGGCTGGCTCGTAGCAATAACATACCAAGGAACCTTGGCACTTCGGATACCAAGGACAGCAACGGCAGGTCACATCGCAACAAACACAAGCGCCGCAGCAACGGTGATAACGCCAAAGACACGACAATCAATGCCGGATTCAGAGGCTCTAAATCCGGTCAGCGGAAAAAGCCATTCAAAAGAAGTACTCCGGGCCCGTCCAGTATGGACCGCATACTCGATGCTCGTGTCAAATACATGGCACCCCCGATAAGCCAGCCAATCACACCAACAGAGAATGCTGGGTGTTCAAGCAGGCTGGGAAGTTAAATGCCGAAGACAAGGACAAGGGGCTGCACAGCGATGACGAGGAGGAGCCACAGCCGCCGAACACGAGAGGACAGAAGAAGTTCCCCCCACAAGTGAGGATTGTAAACATGATATAAGCAACCCACATCCCCAAAAGGGAACGGAAGCATGCACTAAGAGACGTATACGCGATGGAGCCCGTCGCCCCAAAGTTCAACCCATGGTCCTCTTGTCCGATCACATTTGATCGTAGGGACCACCCCACGAGTGATCTGCCACATTGGTCCTAGACCCAATCATCAACGGATATCACCTCACTCGAGTCCTTATGGACGGCGGTAGCAGCCTGAACCCGCTTTACCAGGACACAGTGCGCAAAATGGGTATAGACCCCTCGAGGATCAAACCCACCAAAAGGACCTTTAAAGGCGTTATTCCAGGTGTAGAGGCCCATGATAACCCACAAGTGTAGGGGATCGCAACAGCTATCGAGGGTAAAGTATTCAACCCAAATTTATTGATTCGACACAAGGGGAGCCAAAGAATATTGTCAAGTATTAGCAACTGAGTTGTCAATTCATCCAACCTGGATAACTTAATATCTGCAGCAAAGTATTTAGTAGCAAAGTAGTATGATAGTGGTGGTAACAGTAACAAAAGTAACGGAAGCTAAAGTAATACTTTTGGTGTTTTGTAGTGATTGTAACAATAGAAGCGGAAAGTAAATAAGCGTAAACCAGTAGATGGAAAACTCGTAGGCATTGGATCGGTGATGGATAATTATGCCGGATGCGGTTCATCATGTAACAGTCATAACATAGGGTGACACAGAACTAGCTCCAATTCATCAATGTAATGTAGGCATGTATTCCGAATATAGTCATACGTGCTTATGGAAAAGAACTTGCATGACATCTTTTGTCCTACCCTCCCGTGGCAGCGTGGTCCTAATGGAAACTAAGGGATATTAAGGCCTCCTTTTAATAGAGAACCGGAACAAAGCATTAGCACATAGTGAATACATGAACTCCTCAAACTATGGTCATCACCGAGAAGTATCCCGATTATTGTCACTTTGGGGTTGTCGGATCATAACACATAATAGGTGACTATAGACTTGCAAGATAGGATCAAGAACACACATATATTCATGAAAACATAATAGGTTCAGATCTGAAATCATGGCACTCGGGCCCTAGTGACAAGCATTAAGCATAGCAAAGTCGAGCAACATCAATCTCGAAACATAATGGATACTAGGGATCAAACCCTAACAAAACTAACTCGATTACATGATAGATCTCATCCAACCCATCACCGTCCAGCAAGCCTACGATGGAATTACTCACGCACGACGGTGAGCATCATGAAATTGGTGATGGAGGATGGTTGATGATGACGACGGCGACGAATCCCCCTCTCCGGAGCCCCGAACGGACTCCAGATCAGCCCTCCCGAGAGGTTTTAGGGCTTGGCGGCGGCTCCGTATCGTAAAACGCGATGATTTCTTCTCTCTGATTTTTTTCTCTCTGAAAGCCAATATATAGAGTTGGAGTTGGCGTCGGAAGGTCTCCAGGGGGCCCACGAGGTAGGGGGCGCGCCCAGGAGGGGGGCGTGCCCCCCACACTCGTGGACAGGGTGTGGGCCCCCTGGTCTTAGTCTTTGGCGAGGATTTTTTATTATTTTTTCTAAGGTGTTCCGTGGAGTTTCAGGTCATTCCGAGAACTTTTGTTTTCTACACATAAAACAACATCATGGCAATTCTGCTGAAAAAAGCGTCAGTCCGGGTTAGTTCCATTCAAATCAAACAAGTTAGAGTCCAAAACAAGGGCAAAAGTGTTTGGAAAAGTAGATACGATGGAGACGTATCAGCCCATTGTACGGGCTCAATCACACTGGAAGTGGTCTTCAGATCTCCGGACAACTTCTGAAGCAAGGAGTTAATCTTCGATATCGTCCCGTTCCGCAGCGGCTATCATGCACTGCTCGGGCGCACCGCATTTGCTAGATTCAATGCGGTACCGCATTACGCATACCTCAAGCTCAAGATGCCAGGACCTAGGGGGTCATCACAGTCAATGGAAACACAGAACGCTCGCTCCGTACGGAGGAGCACACTGCAGCCCTCGTAGCAGAAGCACAAAGCAGCCTTTTGAGGCAATCCACCAGTTAGGCGATCAAGCCCCCGGACACCGTCAAGCGCGTCCGGAATAACCTGCAATAGGATCGTCTGGCACGCTCAGAGCTCGCCTAGCAATTCGGCCCCCGCCCCAGTCTTAGTACAACGGCAAAGTCCGTCCCACGCGTGCATAATTACGTATTGAAAATACCATGGGTATAGGCGGGGGCACGATCACGGCGCTTCCCACAATGCGGTTTAACTGCACTAGGGGCTTACTACCTTCATCACTCTCTCTCTTTCAGGACTCTACTCTCTGGAAGCCTTATCCGGCAGTACGGTAGCCGGACACATGATACAACACCCAAGGAGATAGGAAGCTACGTCGTACAACGGAATCCCCAGGTGGTCTCTAATAACGAGCTAAATACCTGTTTTAAGATACCAGTTCGCATCTTGCCCTTGGATGGGACATGTCAAATAGTCCTATTGTTTGCTTACCGCACCACTTGTATCATTATGCTTTAACGCATTTCTTAAATAAACAATGCATAGTACTAGTCTATTATTGCATCCTATATTCTTTTATATATATGCTTATCTATGACAATCAGCACTCGTACATTGTGGTCCGGCCAATACGCCAGGGGATTTCATATACCCCATAATTCGGCGTGAGAAGTCCGAACACTTTCGACAGTGCGGCACCCCGAACTTATAGCATTATATGCATCTGCTCCGAATCTTGTCTTGGGTCAATAGTTGGGTTTGCCCGGCTCCCATGTTTTGGTACCTTACGTTCCACTATATCGGCTAAGGTAGCACTGGGAGAACTACTGCGATTGTGCCCCGGTTCTTCCGGCCGAGCACCTCAGTAGAGAAAGCTAAAACTGACTGTCATGATGAGGCGAGGGCTGGTCACTGTACGAGAGGTCTCAAGTCCCTAAAGACTTTTTCCGCTTCGGGCGAGGAGCCGGCCTTGTCCGTCTTAGGCGTGTATAGAGCCCCAAATTCGGCTTTCCGAAGACTAGGGGCTTCGCCAAAATTTAAAATTGTAGACTTCTATGGCTAAGTGAGAGCGATAAAGCATTATAGTCCGATTGCCTGGTTCGTTGCGCTAAACACCTCCCTCGAAGGACCAAAGAATGGGAAAAAGAGTGCTCAGATTTATCCCAAACACCCCAGCACCAGTTGCATGGGGGCAGAAGCCGACGACTAGCAACTCTCAAAATTTATAAACGGCCGCACAGAAGGTAATATTTTAAATACGAAAGCGTTGCATAACGAACATGAACTAGTTTTCATAAATACAAGGATCACATGAGCAAGTTCATTCAAAGATTACATCTTTGGTACATTCGTCCGCCACGAGACGGGCACCCTTCAGGACACTTTCATAATACATTTCGGGGTGGCGATGCTCCTTGCCCTGCGCTGGCCCCTCCTTCAGCAGCTTTTCAGCGTCCATCTTCGCCCAGTGCACCTTTGCACGAGAAAGAGCCATGCGTGCACCTTCGATGCAGACGAACCCGCTTGATGACTTCTAGCCGTGGGCAGGCATCTACAAGCCGCCTCACCAGGCCGAAGTAGTTGTTGGGAAGGGAATCGCCAGACCACATCCGGACTATAAGGCCCCTCATGGCCTGTTCGGCCGCCTTGTGGAGCTCGACCAGTTGCTTCAGCTGGTCTCTCACGGGCATCGGGTATTCGGTCCCAGTATACTGAGACCAGAACAACTTCTCTGTCGAGCTTCCCTCCTCGGCCTGGTAGAACTCCGCGGCGTCAGACACACTACGGGGCATATCTGCGAACACTCCTGGACAGCTCCGAACTCGGGTAAGTAAAAGGAAATTTTCTTTCGCATGCCTAATTTGCATAATGAATGCCTTACCCGCCGCTATCTTTTTCACCGCCTCAACTTCCTGGAGGTCCTTCTGGGCTTCGGCCTTGGCATTTTTTGCACTTTCGAGGGCCTGGGCAAGCTCGGACTCTCGCGTCCTCGAGTCAGCTCCAGGGACTCATGCTTCTTGACGAGCACCTGGAGCTCTTGCTGCACCTCCTACCCGGGCTTCGTGTCTTTCTCGCTCAGTGCGCTCCTTGGCCGCTTTGTTTTCTGCCTCGGACAACCCCTTCCTGAGGGTCGCCACTTCGGTTGTGGCCCCTGGCAAAATCCATGATGATCCTATTATTCTGCAACCAACTGTTTCTTTTTTCATATTGACAAGGTATTGCTTACCTTTGTTCTCCTCGAGCTGCCTCTTGGCAAGGCCGAGCTCTTCCTTGGATCGCTCAAGGTCCTGCTGTAGTGTGGCGACCTCCGCAGTACGTGCGGCAGCGGCCAGCAAGGAAGCCTGCAGATTCATATAGACATACTATAATTAGACTCCTGCGATTATTATTCGATCCTCTATTCGGCTTTTCTTCGCGAACGCCAAACAGAGCATCAGGGGCTACTGTCTATGCGGTGATATTTCCCTATAATTTAATTACTTACCTCAAAGCCTGTTAGGAGGCTGGCGCAAGCTTCAGTTAGTCCACTTTTGGCGGACTGGACCTTCTCCATCACCGCACTCATGATAGTGCGGTGCTCTTCGTCGAAGGAAGCGCCTTGGAGCGCTTCCAGCTAGTTGTCCGGTGCCTCTGGATGGACAAAGGTCACCGTCACGGGCGGCTTATCCCTCTTCGCAGGGGGTTGCCTGACTGAGTCCGGAACCACTGAAGGTTTCGGCGCGGTGTTCGGCTGGAGGCCGAACTCGGAGGCCATGGGAGTCTTGCTCCCTTTGCGCCCAGGGTCTAGAGTGTCGCCTTGAGGCGCCTCCAGGACTACCTCCCCCCGGCTCGGTGCCCTTTGAGACAACACCTCGGCGTCACCCTTAGGGCGAGGGGTGGAGGCGGTCGGAAGTGAATCACTGTTCATATCCGATGGGTCCTGTGATAGCCCGGCTTATTAGGGATGATAGACTACTCATATCAATAAGGAATTCCTTCATTTCCGGGAGCCCATTCGGACGTAACTCCAAAGTTAAGGGTGCTCAGCTTGGGTAGTGTCGGGATGGGTGACCGACCGAAGTGCTCCCGAGCGCACGCAGTGAGGACAAAGTCTTGAGAAAAGACTAGTATTGATCTGTGGGGCCAGTCTAGATCCCGCCAGAGTGCGACCACCGGCGGGTGTGTCCGGGCGTTACAAGTTGGTATCGAGCCGACCCTCGCGGTTACACGGATGGTTGCGGACAGGTGCGTGGTCATGTTGTTCATGACGTTTGTGACCCGTCGTGGCACCCGACATGGCACATGTACGGACTGGAAGCACAGCGTTTGTGCCAAGAGGAGCGTTCACGTGGCCCGACGAGGACGTCGGTTCCTCCGAGTGGGGGTGTATGTGATAGCCTGGCTTATTAGGGATGATAGACTACTCATATCAATAAGGAATTCCTTCTTTTCCGGAGCCCATTCGGACGTAACTCCAAAGTTAAGCGTGCTCAGCTTGGAGTAGTGTCGGGATGGGTGACCGACCGGGAAGTTGCTCCCGGGTGCGCACGAGTGAGGACAAAGTGCGCAGAAAAAACTAGTATTGATCTGTGGGGCCAGTCTAGATCCCGCCAGGAGTAACGACCACCGGCGGGTGTGTTCGGGGCGTTACAGGTCCAAAGAACCATCCGACGAAGATACGTCAATATGGGCTTGGGACGGACTGCATAATCATGTTCGGCGTGATGAGAAGCAATGCGATAAAATATATCAAGAATTATTATGGTATCCGGATACTTACGATTCGCCAGGGGCTTGTCCCTAGGCAACCACTCGTCGTCGCTGTGGGCAGCAGTCGTGGAGCAGTCCGGAAGGAGGGTCCTTCCTTTCTTGGACCCTTCGGCCTCCCTGGTTGGGGCGGCCTTCCTTTTATTATCTCCCCCGGCTGGGGGGAGAACTTTCCTCTTCCTCCTCGTCGTCGTGGGAGGAGTGCGCCTCGGAGTGTTCGGACGATGAGTCCAACACAACCTTGCGCCGGAGACCCTGTCGGGTCCCCGTGGCCTTCTTCTTGGCCGTCTTCGCTGGCACCTCGTAAGGTGCCGGAGTCAGCATCTCCGTCAGGAGAGCATCTGCTAGATATTCGGGCAGGGGGCGGTGCAGTCAATCCGCTCGGCCGTCTCCACCCAGTCCTGTCAAAGGCATGAGGGCTTAGATCCTGCATATGATTAAACTGAGGAAACTAAACATCTTGTGATGTGTAAAAATCTACCGGATTGGCGCGGCGTTTTGCGCTGAGTCCGCGGTCCTCGGTAAGGGGAGGAGGTACCTCGGCGCCTTTAAACAACACCTTCCAGACATCCTTGTGTGTCGTGTCGAAAAGCTACTGCAGTGTCTGGTGCTCGGCCGGGTCGAACTCCCACAAATTGAATACCCGTTGTTGACACGGGAGGATCCGGCGGAAGAGCATGACCTGGACCACATTGACAAGCTTGATTTTCCTATTCATCATGTTCCTGATGCAGGTCTGGAGTCCGGTCAGCTCTACCGGGTTACCCCAGGACAGACCCTTCTCTTTCCAGGAGGTGAGCCGCGTGGGGATTCCGGATCGGAACTCGGGGGCCGCCACCCAGTTGGTGTCGTGCGGCTCGGTGATGTAGAACCACCCCGATTGCCACCCCTTTATGTTCTCCACATAGGAGCCCTCGATCCATGTGACATTGGGCATTTTGCCCACCATGGCGCCACCGCATTCCGCTTGCTGGCCGCCTACAACCTTCGGCTTGACATTGAAGGTCTTCAGCCACAGGCCGAAGTGGGGCTGGATGCGGAGGAAGGCCTCGCACACGACGATAAACACCGAGATGTTGAGGATGAAGTTCGGGGCCAGGTCATGGAAGTCCAGCCCGTAGTAGAACATGAGGCCGCGGACGAATGGGTGGAGAGGAAATCCCAGTCCACGGACGAAGTGGGTGAGAAAGACTACCCTCTCGTAAGGTTCCGGGGTAGGGACAATCTGCCCCGCGTCGGGCAGCCGGTGCGCGATGTCCGCGGCCAAGTATCCGGCTCCCGGCAGCTTCTTGATGTCCTCCTCCGTGACGGAGGATTTCATCCACTTGCCTCCCGCTCTAGACATGATTGAAGCCGTTTGAGGAGAAAAGGTGCAAGCTTGGGCGTTGGAGCTCGAGTGCGCAAGAATGGATATGCGAGAGGGAAGAAGGCGTGGGTGAAAAAGGTGAAGTCCTTATCCCTTTATAAAGGCGAACGAAACTATGCGCCCCCACTTGCCTAGTAAAACTCGCTTGATCCCCAAGCGCCGTAATTGATGGCGCGGTTGGGTTACCCACGTCCGTATTGATGAGAATCCCGTGATAAGGGCACACGATCTCTGCTTCGACAAGACGTGCCTAGGAAAATGCCTCGCGATATGTGCGGTGGCTGGTTGTGAAAAACGGTTCGAGTAATGACCGGGCCATGGTGTGATGTCATGCTATAATACGTCGACAGATTAGATTTGTGGAAATATTATTCTCTCTATGATGGTATGTGGAACTTGTTTTGCAGAGCCGGACACTATCCTTGTGTTCAAGATCTTCTATGGAGTATTCGGAGGAGGAACCTGCCTTGCAATGCCGAAAACAATCTGCACGCCAGACTCATCGTCATTGAAGCCTGGTTCAGGAGCTACTGAGGGAGTCCTGGATTAGGGGGTATCCGGACAGCCGGACTATATCCTTTGGCCGGACTGTTGGACTATGAAGATACAAGATTGAAGACTTCGTCTCGTGTCCGGATGGGACTCTCTTGGCGTGAAAGGCAAGGTTGATGATACGGATATGTAGATCTCCTTCTGTTGTAACCGACTCTGTATAACCCTAGCCCCCTCCGGTGTCTATATAAACCAGAGGGTTTAGTCCGTAGGACAACAACAATCATACCATAGGCTAGCTTCTAGGGTTTAGCCTCTACGATCTCGTGGTAGATCAACTCTTGTAATACTCATATTCATCAAGATCAATCAAGCAGGAAGTAGGGTATTACCTCCATAGAGAGGGCCCGAACCTGGGTAAACATCGTGTCCCTTGCCTCCTGTTACCATCCACCTTAGACGCACAGTTCGGGACCCCCTACCGAGATCCGCGGTTTTGACACCGACAGCCCCCCCCACACACACGCTACATACTTCTGTGTCGGTCAATCTTCCTCTCCTAACCACCTTAGGAAGCTATCGGTTTCCAACACACATCCATTCTCTCTCTGCATGTTTCGATCTCCAACTCTCTCAACTAAACAACCCCCTTTTCCCACTCTGTTATGAAATGTATTTACCTCACACACCCGCCATTGCACCCCATGCCGAGCTCTCTCTCTCTCCCTCTCCCTCTCACCCTCTCGCGCTAAATACATGCATTGCCTATCTAGCCCCCACCCTCTTGTGCGCACACACGCATGTTGTCTATCTAGGTCACTCCCTCGAGACTATCTCACTCTTTCTTCTGCACGGCAGGCCACACTCGCTCAATCTCGCTCTCTTTATCTGAGTCTCGTTTAACCTCGTTTTCTTTCACACAGAAATGATATGTCTCCCTGTTCAGGCCTCGATCGACACACTCTATACTCTCTCATGCTAATTGTCTATCCAGGTCAGTCCATCGAAGCCGCCCCCACTCTTTCGACCTCATGGCGGGCCACGCTCTCTCTCTCTCTCTTTCGCTCCCTCTCTCTCTCCCCCTCTCTCTCTCTCTCTCTCTTTGTATGTCTCGATTGACCTTGCTCTTTCTCGGACAAAAACGATATATCACCATGTTTGAGCCCATTCGACTTATTCACCATTGTATACTCTCTCACGCATATTGTCTATCTAGTTCACTCTCTCCAACATGTCTCACTCTTTCGATTGCACGACGACCCTATGTGATCGATTGACCTTGCTTCCTCCCACGCACAAAATATATCTACACGTCTGTGACTGAATCATCTCTCAAGCTCTATCTTATAGCCCTCACCCTTGCCAAAAGCTCAATCGGACAATATCTCTCCAGATCATATATATTTGTTCAATGAATGTCGGACCACACTCACTTTGTCTCTCTATCTATATGTCTCTCGATTGACCTCGCTTTCTCATGCCATATCATACACACACTGAAGCTACCTCTCCATCCCTCGCAAAGCCGGAGCTATTTACATTGCGAGGGGCACTCCAACCTTGGATTAATTTGTGTAGGCATTTATTCCGGTCAGTTTAGATTATATTTTCGTAGCATGCGGCCCACAACTACGTGAAACACCGTTGCAACCCCCGCAACTCCCCTAGTTGATTTCCCTCTGGCTCGGTCATCGCTCTCTCGCACGTCCTTTCTCGCCTTCAACGTCGCACCAAGGTATTATTGCAAAAAAACTCTGTTGTTCACTTTAATTATTATTAATAAGCTACAAAATTACACACCGATAGTCCACTTGGAATGGAACAAATTTCGACCCACAAATTAAAGTACTACAAACTACACACTGAAGGGCCCACATGTCATGAAACAAATTTGGACCCATATACAAAATAAAAAATAAAGGACGAGGATCGAACATGCGACCAGGGCCTTCAAGCCGCACGTCAATAGGCAACATACGTAGAACAAAAATATTTGGTGTACCTCCCTTTGTTCACATAATGTTTTTATATTACCACAGCCTATTTAATTGATAACATGTAATATTATTTTTAGTACTATTCGCCTTCACTTACTGGTGGGTTCCATGTGTGCTCTCTCTCTCTCTCTCCTCCCCTTTTGCGTTTAGACGCACGGGCAAACACGAAGAACTCGCGGGCGATGTTGCCGTTGACCATATCTGGACGCGTTCACAAGTTAGGCACCAGTTTGATGTGCTAGCAGCACTAGTCAGTGTGTACGTGCAATGCACGTTAATTTGGAAGTATATTAAGTGCATGCGGATATTAAGTAGGACATTATTTGCATGTTATTATCTGATTAGCACTATTTTTGGCATGAAATTAACTGCCCACTAAACGTGTTGAGCAATCGACATTGAAGCAGTCTAGGTCGTTGGATGACAAGGATTACATGTGGCTTGATGATGTTTTATATTTAATTTGATATGGCTCTAGCAGAACATTCAATCGATCAAACCATAGATTTCGTTCAGTCTGACTCCGACTTTAAATTATAAGACGATTGATCTAAAATAAACGGAAATGATAAAAGTTCGGATTTTAAGCATGGCAATCCGAACGTTTTTCATGGCAAATTTAGATTACGCGGCACCGCCGGGGGCGTCTTGCAGTGGGAAGCGGCACCTTTGCCGTGCTCTGTGTGTCGTCGGGCCACTGACCGACGACGACGGCGGCGCCTTGCGCCGTTCTTGGCATACTCCTGGACGTTGGCCTAGCTTCAAGGAAGGCCAAAATGTTCTGGACTTCGGAGCGAGTCAACTGGCGGGAGGAGGTGACTGGCGTTGGTGCAAGGAAGGGTCGACGGCGGCCATCCATGCCGCTGAGGGGGTGCGGCACCAGCGCTGGGACAAAGCGCTGTCAACGGCGCGGTGGAGACATTCGTGTGCGGGCACCGCTCGGTCGTGCGCGTCGCCACCACGCCAGCGCCGCATGTCTTTGGCAGGTGCACGGCACCGCACAGCGTCGCGTCGATGCCAGCACACACGCAGCGCATGCGCTAGCAGGTGCACGGGCGCGTGAAAGTCGGGGGGGGGGACCTCGTGGAACCCCATGGCATCAATCTCGGCGACAATGTGCGGCTCCCAGCCCATCAATGCCACGGGATGGTATTTGCGCGCAGAGAACGGGCAACGGAGCCGAACGGGAGAGGGGACTGATGTCTACTACACAACCTTCTTCTTGTAGACGTTGTTGGGCCTCCAAGTGCATAGGTTTGTAGGACAGTAGCAAATTTCCCTCAAGTGGATGACCTAAGGTTTATCAATCCGTGGGAGGCGTAGGATGAAGATGGTCTCTCTCAAGCAACCCTGCAACCAAATAACAAAGAGTCTCTTGTGTCCCCAACACACCCAATACAATGGTAAATTGTATAGGTGCACTAGTTTGGCGAAGAGATGGTGATACAAGTGCAATATGGATGGTATATATAGGTTTTTGTAATCTGAAATAATAAAAACAGCAAGGTAACTAATGATAAAAGTGAGCATAAACGGTATTGCAATGATAGGAAACAAGGCCTAGGGTTCATACTTTCACTAGTGCAAGTTCTCTCAACAATAATAACATAGATAGATCATATAACTATCCCTCAACATGCAACAAAGAGTCACTCCAAAGTCACTAATAGCGGAGAACAAACGAAGAGATTATGGTAGGGTACGAAACCACCTCAAAGTTATTCTTTCCAATCAATCCATTGGGCTATTCCTGTAAGTGTCACAAACATCCCTAGAGTTCGTACTAGAATAACACCTTAAGACACAAATCAACCAAAACCCTAATGTCACCTAGATACTCCAATGTCACCTCAAGTATCCGTGAGTATGATTATACGATATACATCACACAATCTCAATTCATCTATTCAAACCAACCCATAGAACCTCAAAGAGTGCCCCAAAGTTTCTACCAGGGAATCACGATGAAAACGTCTGCCAACCCCTATGCATAGGTTCATGGGCGGAACCCGCAATTTGATCACCAAAACATACATCAAGTGAATCACGTGATATCCCATTGTCACCACAGATACGCACGTCAAGACATACATCAAGTGTTCTCAAATCTTTAAAGACTCAATCCGATAAGATTACTTCAAAGGGAAAACTCAATTCATTACAAGAGAGTAGAGGGGGAGAAGAAACATAGGATCCAACTATAATAGCAAAGCTCGTGATACATCAAGATCGTGCCAAATCAAGAACACGAGAGAGAGAGAGAGAGAGAGAGAGAGAGAGATCAAACACATAGCTACTGGTACATACCCTCAGCCCGAGGGTGAACTACTCCCTCCTCGTCATGGAGAGCGACGGATGATGAAGATGGCCACGGTGAGGTTTCCCCTCCGGCGGTGCGGAACAGGGTCCCTATTGGTTTTTGGTGGCTACAGAGGCTTGCGGCGGTAGAACTCCCGATCTAATCTCTGTTCTGGAAGTTTTACGATACGTAGGTATATATGGGTGCAAAGTGCGTCGGTGGAGCTGGGGCCCCACGAGGCAGGGGCGCGCCCCACCCTCGTGAGCTCCTCCGTATCTCCCCGACGAGAGTCCAAGTCTATCCAAAGGGCTTTCCTTCCAAAAATAACTTCTCCGCTTGATTTCGTTCCGTTTGACTCCGTTTGATATTCCTTTTCTTCAAACACTTGAAATAGGCATAAAACAGCAAATCTGGGCTGGGCCTCCGGTTAATAGGTTAGTCTCAAAAATAATATAAAAATGGATAGTAAAGCCCAATATAGCCTAAAACAGTACATAATATAGCATGGAGCAATCAAAAATTATAGATACGTTGGAGACGTATCAGGGACAGGCGCGGCGTCTTCCCGCAAGGCCAGTTCAAGCTCGTCCCAAAGCGCCTTATGTTCTTGAGACTCCGGCTGGGTGTCTTCCTCAGGAAACTAGAAGACTAAGGGCAGACCATTGTGATGCAGCATGGCGTACATTTAGGTCAGGCTGGTTGGAGGTAGACGACAGGAGAATCGGAGAGGAAGAGAGAAGATTGTAGCGATACGGGGTAGTGCGGGGTTGATTTTAAACTGTGGCGCCGGCGACACTAAAAGTGGGAGCAGTTGGGATGAAGGTGGGCGGCGGAGCCTGGTCAAAGGGCTCGCCTCCCGGTGAGCCTGCACAACGGTCTGCTCGCACGCCTCCCTGTCAGTCGGCGCAGCGGTCTGCTCGCACGCCTCCCGTCGACTCACAGCTTGCTCGAACGGCACCTGCCGATGAGAAGCGGGACTCGTGGCGGCACGTAAACGCCCACGGTTTTAATAGTGAAAGTGTTCGCCTTAACGTGACAGGTCTTTGTTCCAAAATACCTTGGCTCTTCATTTGTGCAACTTGTCATAAGCAGCTTGTCTCAAATTGAAGAAAAAAATTACAATGTAATATTTGTGCCATATCACGTGACCATGCTCAGTTTCAAGAATTTATGGTCATTTTTGGATTTTCTGAAATTTAAGATCCAGGATTCGAAACAATATCATAACCAGCATCATGCAATAAATTTTCAAGCCATACATATGTCCTGTTGTATTTCTTAAGAAAGGATTTGGTCAAAAAATTTGCTTAGTTAGACTTCAGACAAGTTATATATGCAGAGCAAAAGGATAATCCCTCCGTACCAGTGCATTGCCTGATATATTAACTCAAGTACTAGACACGAACAAACGGGCTCAATTTTCTGCTCATCCTGGTGTAGTAGTAGTAGTACTAGGCAATGCAGTTGACGGGTGACCTTGGCGAGCGGCGACCGAGGGAATTGAACCGTGCTCGGCACGGTAGGTAACGCTGTCTAGTTACTAAAGCATCCCTCTGTTGTTCATCCGTAGTCATTATGGACCGGGGACATGAGGGGAATTTCCTAGGGCTGGAATTCTGGCTGCCAGATATTTCGACTCAAAACGCGGAGGCTCGACTGGTTGGGGTTGCCTAATGTGCGTACCACGCACGCCACTAGAAGGGCACGAGCCTGGTTTTTTTTTAGGATCAACACGAGCCAAGGTCTGGCTAGTATGCCGTTGGGTCCTACCATTTGAGAATACGAAAGGAACCTTTTAAATTTCCGAACAAATCTATGTGTATTACAATGACCGTATTTTCCTTGCAAGTACTAATCTCAACGTGGTAATTGATTTATGATGAGTTGTTGAATTAGAGTGAGTTCGTGATATAGTGATCTCAACGTGTATTTCACATTTCATGGTATCACTGGTAAGTTTTTCAATGCAAATTCAAATTTAAAAGATGAACCATATGGAGGTGAGAAAACTTTGTATGTATCAAGCATATGACCACACACACACACACACACACACACACACACACACACACACACACAGAGGCACCCACACACGAACACAACAACAATCGAATAAGTATAGTGCATCTATTTTTCCAAACCATGCATGTATGACACAAATTCAAAAATACTCCTTCTGTTCCTAAATATTAGTCTTTTAGAGATTTCAACAAGCGACTACATACAGAGCAAAATGAGTGAATCTACACTCTAAAATATGTCTATATACATCCGTATGTGCCAGTCCACTTGACATCTCTAAAAAGCCTAATATTTAGTAACGAAGGGAGTAAAATGTAAGACATGCATGGTCCTCAATTCAATATTTAAAACGAACATGAAACTGAAACATGAATATTAAGTCTAGTACTACAGTACAAGCAAATATTGTGTTTAATTAGGCGGAGCTATGATTGTCAGGGGTCACCCCCTCGACCTTAGATAAAATTGTGAAGCTCTGTTTAGGGTTGTTTAGATTATATTTGTCCCCACCCTCCCAACCACCGATTGGTTGTGCACCCCCACCCCTCCTCCTCGGGACAATATCATGTGCCCCCATACCTTAGATATGACGATACGAGTTGCTTGGAGCTTGTAGATCTGAGATATAGTAGCTCACATGATGTCTTAATAATTTTACAGGAAACCTTGACGAGTTTGAGAATTGCACACAATTTGTACAAAAACTACTCAGATGACATTGGATCCCATATCCAATGACCTCGAAGCTCGTATCACCATAGCATCTAAGATGAAGGAGGACATCATATTCTCCTGTATGTAAGAATATCATGTGCTACCACACCTTAGATGCTTTGGTGATACAAGCTCTTCGGAGCCGTTGGATTTGTGACCCAACACCTACTCGGTGGTTCGAATGGTTTTTTGCAGAAAAGCCCCCAAAGAGTTCGGCCACTGCTTACAAGCATAAAGACTGCTCAGATGCCATTGGATCTCAGATCAAACGACCTTGAAGCTCGTATCACCGTAGCATCCAAGTTGTGAGAGCACCTTATGTTTTCTCGCACGGGAGAATATGAGGTGCTCCCGCACCGTAGATTCTATGGTGATACGAGTTCACGGAGATCTAGCGGCCCACAGTAGGAGGTTTGAATATTTTTGCAATATATGGCTGAGAGAGTTTGGGAATTGTGCAGAAAGTACAAGTACTACGCATGTGCCATCTGATCACTGATCATACGACCTAGATGCTCATATCACCGTAGCTGGTAATTAAGCTACGGGGAGCACCTAATATGAGCAACGGGCAGCCGTTGGATCCAAGATGCAGCGGCACACACGAGGCCTGAATGTTTTATTTGCAAAAAAACATTTGGAGAGTTTGGAAATTGCGCATAATTACAAAGACTACTCCTAAGCCATTGGATATCACTTCCAATGGTGTAAAAACTCGTATCACCATAGCATCTAAGCTGCGGGGTGGAAGTGATATTCTATGCCGCTGTCATTTTTGTTCGTATACTTGCAAAATACGTGTAACTTGTGTCGCTACTTGTCTAACCGCGCAAAGTGTTTGTTGAAAAAAACCATCCTACACTGAATATCGGAACATCACATGGCGGTCCCACTTGTCATTAATCAAATTTTGACCTAAAACTAACAAATCTGAAAGACGAGATTCGAACTGGCAACCTGGAATACAAAGCGTAAGTCGATAACCTGAAACAACAACGGTTGTTGGCTTTGTCCCATAACTTGATTTTATACAGTATTAGGTTGAGTACAGTAGAGGGAGTGCCTCATCAACATGTGCATGACCATTGACTCACTTACTGGTGGGTCCCAGGTCTGCGATCTCTCTCTTCTCTCCATTGTCATCGACCGCTATCCAGCATGCATCTAGAGTATTAAGTTAAAAATAGAGTAACGCCTTAAGCAAGATGACATGATGTAGAGGAATAAATTCATGCAATATGATAAATACCCCATCTTGTTATCCTCGATGGCAACAATACAATACGTGCCTTGCAACCCTTTCTGTCACTGGGTAAGGACACCGCAAGATTGAACCCAAAGCTAAACACTTCTCCCATTGCAAGAACTACCAATCTAGTTGGCCAAACCAAATGGATAATTCGAAGAGACTTGCAAAGATAACTCAATCATTCATAAAACAATTCAGAGAAGAATCAAATATTTTCCATAGATAAGCTGGATCATAAACCCACAATTCATCGGTCTCAACAAACACACCGCAAAAAGAAGATTACATCAAATAGATCTCCACGAGAGAGGGGGAGAACATTGTATTGAGATCCAAAAAGAGAGAAGAATCCATTTAGCTACTAGCTATGGACCCGAAGGTCTGAAGTAAACTACTCACACTTCATCGGAGAGGCTATGGTGTTGATGTAGAAGCCCTCTGTGGTGGATGCCCCCTCCGGCGGAGCTCCGAACAGGCCCCAAGATGGGATCTCGTGGATACAGGAAGGTACGGCGGTGGAATTAGGTTTTTTTGCTCCTCCCCTGATCTGTTGGGGTACGTAGGTATATATAGGAGGAAGGAGTACGTTGGTGGAGCGTCACGGGGCCCATGAGGTAGGGGGGCACGCCCAGGGGGGACGCCCTCCACCCTCGTGACCGCCTCTGGCACTTCTTGGAGTACGGTCCAAGTCTCCTGGATCACGTTCGGTGAGAAGATCATGTTCCCGAAGGTTTCATTCCGTTTGGACTCCGTTTGATATTGCGTTTCTTCGAAACACTGAAATAGGCAAAACAGCAATTCTGGGCTGGGCCTCCGGTTAATAGGTTAGTCCCAAAAGTAATATAAAAGTGGAAAATAAAGCCCAATATAGTCCAAAACAGTAGATAAAGTAGCATGGAGCAATCAAAAATTATAGATACGTTGGAGACGTATCAGGCATCCCCAAGCTTAATTCCTGCTCGTCCTCGAGTAGGTAAATGATAAAAAGAGAATTTTTGATGCGGAGTGATACTTTGGCATAATTTCAATGTAAATCTTCTTACTTGTGATATGAATATTCAGATCCGAAAGATTTAAGACAAAAGTTCATATTGACATAAAAATAATAATACTTCATGCATACTAATCAAAGTAATTATGTCATCTCAAAATAACATAGCCAAAGAAAGCTCATCCCTACAAAATCATATGGTTAGGCTATGCTTCATTTTCGTCTCACAAAGATGTTCCCAACTTCTATACCCCTGATGACAAGCCAAGCAATTGTTTCATACTCAAATAATCTCAACCTCTTTCAACCTTTACGCAATACATGAGTGTGAGCCATGGGTATAGCACTATGGGTGGAATAGAAATATGATGATGGGATTGTGTGGAGAAGACAAAAAAGGAGAAAATCTCATATCGACGAGGATAATCAATGGGCTATGGAGATGCCCATCAATTGATGTCAACATGAGGAGTAG
This sequence comes from Aegilops longissima, assembly GCA_021605205.1. NCBI lineage: Eukaryota > Viridiplantae > Streptophyta > Magnoliopsida > Poales > Poaceae > Aegilops > Aegilops longissima. The sequence goes on from CM038681.1 coordinate 92,277,225, forward strand.
GGATTGCCATGCAACGGATGCACTAGAGTTATAAGTATATGAAAGCTCTACAAAAGAAACTAAGTGGGTGTGCATCCAACTTGCTTGCTCACGAAGTCCTAGGGCACTTTGAGGAAGCCCATCATTGGAATATACAAGCCAAGTTCAATAATGAAAATTCCCACTAGTATATGAAAGTGACAAAATGAGAGACTCTCTATTATGAAGATCTTAGTGCTACTTTGAAGCACAATATATGAGACTCACTACATGAAGAACAAGGTGCTACTTTGAACAAGGTGCTACTTTGAAGCACAAGTGTGGTAAAAAGATAGTAGCATTGTCCCTTCTCCCTTTTTCTCTCATTTTTTAATTATATATTTTTTTTGTTTGGGCCTTTTCTCTCTCCTTTTTCTTTTTTTATGGCCTCTTTTTTTTCGTCCGGAGTCTCATCCCGACTTATGGGGGAATCATAGTCTCCATCATCCTTTCCTCACTTGGGACAATGCTCTAATAATGATGATCATCACACTTTTATTTCTATTACAACTCAACAATTACAACTCGAAACTTAGAACAAAATATGACCCTACATGAATGCCTCCGGCGGTGTACCGGGATGGTGCAATGAATCAAGAGTGACATGTATGGAAAATAATGCATGGTGGCCTTGCCACAAATATGATGTCAGCTACATGATCATGCAATGGCAATATGACAAAAGTAATGTATGTCATAATAATGATGATGGAAGTTGCATGGCAATATATCTCGGAATGGCTATGGAAATGCCATGATAGGTAGGTAAGGTGGTTGTTTTGAGGAAGATATAAGGAGGTTTATGTGTGAAAGAGCGTATCATATCACGGGGTTTGGATGCACCGGCGAAGTTTGCACCAACTCTCAAGGTGAGGAAGGGCAATGCACGGTACCGAAGAGGCTAGCAAGTGCGGAAAGATAAAAGTGCGTATAATCCATGGGCTCAACATTAGTCGAAAGAACTCATATACTTATTGCAAAAATTTAGAAGCCGTCAAAAATCAAGTACTACGCACAATGCTCCTAGGGGGATAGATTGGTAGGAAAAGACCATCGCTCGTCCCCGACCGCCACTCATAAGGATGCACAATCCAGGTACACTTCATGCTTCAAATTTGTTACACAACTTTACCCATATGTGCATGCTACGGGACTTGCAAAATTCAACACAAGTATTTCTCAAATTCACAATTATGAACTAGCACGACTTTGATATTATTACCTCCATATCTCAAAACAATTATTAAGCATTAAATTTATCTTAGTATTCAATTCACTCAAAAGAAAGTTTCACATATCTCGAACACCAAGTATATTAACATTAAGCAAATTACCATGCTATTAACGACTCTCAAAATGATCTAAGTGAAGCATGAGAGATTAAGTTTCATTAAAACAAATCCATCACCGTGCTCTAAAAGATCTAAGTGAAGTACTAGAGCAAAACTATCAAGCTCAAAAGATATAAGTGAAGCACTACGAGCAAAATTATCAAGCTCAAAAGATATAAGTGAAGCACATAGAGTATTCTAAAAAATTTCAAATCATGTATGGCTCTCACAAAAGGTGTGTACAGCAAGGATGATTTTGGTAAGCTAACAAGCAAAGACGCAAATAATACAAGACGCTCCAAGCAAAACACATATCATGTTGGTGAATAAAAATATAGCTCCAAGTAAATTACCGATGGAAGTGGACGAAAGAAGGGATGCCTTCCGGGGCATCCCCAAGCTTTGACTTTTTGGTGTCCTTGGATTATCTTGGGGGTGCCATGGGCATCCCCAAGCTTAGGCTCTTGCCACTCCTTGTTCCATAATCCATCAAAAGAATTCACCCAAAACTTGAAAACTTCACAACACAAAACTCAATAGAAATCTCGTGAGCTCCGTTAGAGAAAGAAAACAAAAGACTACTTTAAGGTAATGTAATGAACTCATTCCTTATTTATATTGGTGTTAACTATACTGTATTCCAACTTCTCTATGGATTATAAACTATTTTACTAGCCATAGATTCATCAAAATAAGCAAACAACACACGCAAAACAGAATATGTCAAAAACAGAACAGTCTGTAGTAATCTGTAACTAACGCAAACTTCTGGAACCCAAAAATTCTACCAAAATTAGAAGACCTGGAAAATTTGTTTATTGATCAGAAGAAATTGGAATCACTATTTTATCACATTCTGGTGATTTTTAACAATTCGGGCACTGAGTGCAAAGATTCTGGAAATTACAGCAAGATCAAATAACTATCTCCCAAGAAGATCTAATAGGTTTAACTTGGCACAAACACTAATTAAAATATAAAACCACATCTAAACAGAGGCTAGATGGATTATTTATTCCTAAACAGAAGCAAAAACAAAAAAACTAAAAATAAAATTGGGTTGCCTCCCAACAAGCGCTATCGTTTAACGCCCCTAGCTAGGCATTGAGATTTCAATGATGCTCACATGAAAGATAAGAATTGAGGCACAAAGAGAGCATCATAAAACATGTGACAAACACACTTAAGTTTAACATACTTCCTATGCATAGGTATATTATAGGCAAACAAATTATCGTAGCAAGCAAAAACTAGCATATGCAAGGAAGCGGAAAGGAACAATAGCAATCTCAACATAACGAGAGGTAATTTAGTAACATGAAAATTTCTATAACCATATTTTACTCTCTCATAATAATTACATGTAGGATCATAAGAAAATTCAACAATATAGCTATCACATAACATATTCTCAACACGATCCACATGCATGCGAAATTGACACTCTTCCAAAATAGTGGGATTATCATTAACTAAAGTCATGACCTCTCCAAACCCACTTTCATCAAAAATTTCATAAGATTGAATATTCTCCAAATATGTGGGATCTAAAGTTGACACTCTTCCAAACCCACTTTCAATATTATTGCAAACAATATTATCAATCTCATATTCATCATGGGGATTAAATAAATTTTCAAGATCATAAGAAAAATCACCCCAATCATGATCATTGCAACAAATAGTGGACACAACAAAACTAGCATCCCCAAGCTTAGGGTTTTGCATATCATTAGCATAATTGACATCAAGAGAATTTATAGTAAAATCATTGCAATCATTCTTTTCATCGAAGCAACTACCAAGTATGGGTGCAATAGCAACGATCTCATGTTTAACATAAGGAACTATAGCAAATTCATCTTCATAAATATTGGCATCATGGCCACAAGAATAGCAAGCATAATGTTCATAAAGGGATATTTCAACCAAATCATCGGATTCATCATTATCTATAGATTCATGCATATCATTATTTTCTTCCAAAGCAATGGTCATTCTTTCAATAAATTCTTGTACATAGACATTATGAGCAATGTTTTCATTGCAATATTTAAGTATGACAGAATTTTCAGATTTGTTGAGAGTAAAATCATACTTTTCAATCAAAGAAGCAACTTCATGAGCACCCTTAAAAACGACAAATTCTTCAATTTGTTCGATATCATAGTAACTATAAACACCCTTTGCATAAGAAGATAAGATTTCATTATCATTGAACTCACATAGGTAGGGAAGGTGTTTTTTAGGGCTCTTAGAGCAACAAGTAAAATCACACATTTCACAAAGATTCAAAGCATAGCATAGCAGACTATTTATATGATACCGTAAGAGTCTCCCTTTTTCAGACAAATGGTGACGCACAAAATGAGCATGCTCATCTAAAGATTTCCCATCAACTAGGCTAGTTGGGGTTTCAGCACGAGCGCATAAGGATCAAAGATGATCCAAGTCGAAGACTTTAAGTGGATCCATATCAATAGATTTTCAGCAAGCGAAGATGCAAGCATATAGATGGCACAAGGAAACACAAACAAAGATACATACGGGAAGGCAAACGGGAAAAAGAGGAGGAGATAGGGAAAGAGAGGGCAAATAAAACGGCAAGGGTGAAGTGGGGGAGAGGAAAACGAGAGGCAAATGGAAAATAATGTAATGCGAGAGATAGGGATTGTGATGGGTACTTGGTATGTTGACTTTTATGTAGACCTCCCAAAGAACGGCGCCAGAAATCCTTCTTGCTACGCCTTGAGCTTGCGTTGGTTTTCCCGAAGATGAGGGATGATGCAGCACAAGAGCGTAAGTATTTCCCTCAGTTTTTTAGAACCAAGGTATCAATCCAGTAGGAGGCCACACGCAAGTCCCTCGTACCTGCACAAAACAATAGCTACTCGCAACCAACGCGATTAGGGGTTGTCAATCCCTTCACGGCCACTTACGAGAGTGAGATCTGATAGAGATAATATTTTTGGTATTTTTGGTATAAAGATGCAAAGTGAAAACTAAAAGCAAGGTAAAAACAAAGCAAGTATAAAAGTGATGGAGAATGATATGATGAGAATAGACCCGGGCGCCATCGGTTTCACTAGTGGCTTCTCTCAAGAGCATAGATATTCTATGGTGGGTGAACAAATTACTGTTGAGCAATTGACAGAATTGAGCATAGTTATGAGGTTATCTAGGTATGATCATGTATATAGGCATCACGTCCGAGACAAATAGACCGAAACGATTCTGCATCTACTACTATTACTCCACTCATCGACCGCTATCCAGCATGCATCTAGAGTATTAAGTTAAAAATAGAGTAACGCCTTAAGCAAGATGACATGATGTAGAGGAATAAATTCATGCAATATGATAAATACCCCATCTTGTTATCCTCGATGGCAACAATACAATACGTGCCTTGCAACCCTTTCATCACACCGGGTAAGGACACCGCAAGATTGAACCCAAAGCTAAACACTTCTCCCATTGCAAGAACTACCAATCTAGTTGGCCAAACCAAACGGATAATTCGAAGAGACTTGCAAAGATAACTCAATCATTCATAAAAGAATTCAGAGAAGAATCAAATATTTTCCATTGATAAGCTGGATTATAATCCCACAATTCATCGGTCTCAACAAACACACCCCAAAAAGAATATTACATCGAATAGATCTCCACGAGAGAGGGGAGAACATTGTATTGAGATCCAAAAAGAGAGAAGATGCCATCTAGCTACTAGCTATGGACCCGAAGGTCTGAAGTAAACTACTCACACTTCATCGGAGAGGCTATGGTGTTGATGTACAAGCCCTCCGTGGTGGATGCCCCCTCCGGCGGAGCTCCAGAACAGGCCCCAAGATGGGATCTCGTGGATACATGAAGGTACGGTAGTGGAATTAGGTTTTTTTGCTCCTCCCCTGATCTGTTTGGGGTACGTAGGTATATATAGGAGGAAGGAGTACGTCGGTGGAGCATCAGGGGGCCCACGAGGTGGGGGCCCAGGCGCCTCCACCTCGTGATCGCCTCTGCACTTCTTCGAGTAGGGTCCAAGTCTCCTGGATCACGTTCCCGAAGGTTTCATTCCGTTTGGACTCCGTTTGATATTCCGTTTCTTCGAAACACTAAAATAGGCAAAAAAAAACAGCAATTCTGGGCTGGGCCTCCAGTTAATAGGTTAGTCCCAAAAATAATATAAAAGTGGAAAATAAAGCCCAATATAGTCCAAAACAGTAGATAAAGTAGCATGGAGCAATCAAAAATTATAGATACGTTGGAGATGTATCAGTGCACCCATATATTCTTCCTGACGTGGGACGCCCTACCGCGCGTTTTCACCGAAGCAAGTAAATGAGTCGTCAAATCACGAAAGACCACTATTCCTGCCGTGTACATCAGTGAAGCACGGTGGCTAGCTAGTTGGGCTAGTTCGACCGATTAGCTAGGCCGCTGCCACATTTTTTTTTCACCCCTTTTTTTATCTACTTGCCGGCAGGTAAATTTAAATATCCACCGCGGCATTGCTCTGGTGTTTGAGTGCGGCAGGATTTTTAATTTTTTTGATTGACGGGAGCAGGCGCGGCAGGATTTTTAATTTTTTGATTAACGGGAGCAGGTGCAGCAGCAATTAGTCATGATGACTCCGCCTGTAAAACCCACTGCTCCCTGATGAGAGAAGTCGTCGACTGGTGTTTTACCATGGTGAAAACCAAAAGATTCCCAGCTCCCGGCTGGCTCCCTCCGCCTTCCCGTAGATTGCATTGCCTTTCACTCATTTCACCCCCTGCATCACCAACGCATGCGCCTCGAGAAGCGAGAGGACTTGGTGGTGTTTAGGCGCCTCTGCATGGGCATGTCCATGTCTCGGCGCAACATGACCGTTGGATCAAACTCAGACGGTGCAGATCGCTCACTGTAGCACAAAGCGTGTGGGTGTGTTTGGTTGCATTCTCATCTCAATATACTCCTCTGTCTAGGTGTGTAAGTCACCAAATAATCCCAAAACACTTAGGCACGGTACATTAACTCCCTCCCCGTTTCTTGTTTTGTGACATATCAACCAATAAGAGACGTGGGCCGTGCATGCTTTCAATGACTTGATACTAATAAACATGACTGACATCATTGCATGCAATGCTATTAATTAGCAAACAGACATTAAGTTTTCTCGTTTTCCTCTCCTCCTTGGTCGCAGTGCACAACGTAAGATGACTTACACACCTAGACGGAGGGAGTAGTTGTTTCCTCTTCGTGTATTTGTGTTAACCTACTAGTGTGGACTCATGCACCCTTCATGCACTCTGCCAAACACCCAAAAGTGGGTCGAGAAGGGAACTTTTGCTCCCATCCCGTGCACCCTTCATACACCCTGCCTAACACAATTCGTGCTTCATATGGTTCATGTTTTGTGGAGTACTGTAGCACCATACTCTCCGTGCGATGTAGACCTAGTTCTGTTAACATTGATCTCACCGTTCATTCTCGACCGGAGAGTTGAGAAAGCGGTACTATGTTCCTACATTACTGTTCATATAGTTGACATGCGCACAACATCATTTGTTGTCGTCATATCTTACTACACTAGCAACAAGATTATGTAGTACTGATGTATGAACCCCTGCACATGCCTAGTAGTAGGAGCACTGTGTATGTTCAAGTGGCTGCCGTGTTTCACACTCCTCCATCGTAAGAGTGGAAACGCTTGCTGTAATCATTTTTTTCTTCAGAAAAACAGTGGACACGCTCTACCGTGCGGATCCTCCTCCAGCCATGCACTAAATTACTCACTTTCACCGACGTGTGGGACAGCCAGCATCGGGGTCCACCAGCCATGCACTAAATTACTTCGTAGTAGAGTGACGGTAGACTACCCCGATCGAAGCGTCGCAGTAATGCCAATGAGCCGTCAAATCACAAAACCCCCTCCTTTCCAGCAGTAAGTTGGACGGATGAAGCAACCATCATTTCATTCTTCTCTCTCAGCTTCCTCTCTACCCAACTCGCTTCTCCCTCATCTTGTTCCTCATTTCTTCAAGAAAACCCCAACCTGCTTCTGTCATTGTTCTTCTCTCCCAAAGAAGGAAAGGTGAGCGCATCAATGGTGTTGATTCTGGCCAAGGCCCGGTCTTGCAACCCCGAGACTGATCCTATAACTCCCTCTCTTTTCTTCTTTTGGGTTTGTGATTATGGTTTATTTTCTTTTATTTCTATTTCACAGTTTCTTGATGGACGCTGTGGAGCACAGGCCGAAGTGATGTCTATGGCTCTGGCCAAAACTGTCGAGGCTCATGGTATGAAGAAGCGCAAGCACCCCGCCGAGACTACCGCGGACAAGCTCAAAGCCATCGCCCTATCCAAGCCCCCCTCTCCGGGATCCCTCATTAAGCAAGTCCAGGTAATATCTCTTCTTGACGATCTCTTTCTCGATCTTGATCGTGTTTTTTCATCTAACACGCAGTACTAGTACTAGTAGTACAACTTTCTGGGTGATCTTGCATGTGATTTTTGTGTGCCAAATGACGGTTCTAAATTCCTCTTTTTATCAAAACATGCGAGAGGTTGACACTGATTTCTTATAAATTACTTTCAACTACTCCCTCTGTCCCAAATTTCTTGTCTTAGATTTTTCTAGATACAAATGTATCTAATACTAAAATGTGACTTGATACATCCGTATCTCGACAAATTTAAGACAACAATTTTGGGACGAAGGGAGTACTTTATGAACATCAATGCTACCTTTGAAGAGGGTATATTTGGCTCAGTAACTTGTGTTATGGATATTTCAAGTAATCCCTCTGCTCTCATGCCTTTGAAGACATGTTCTAGTGTCTTTGTTCACTCATTTCTGTGTGTATATGTAGTCATATATGGAGTATAATATCGAAAATCATCTTATATTTCTAAACGGAGGTAGTAATAAAATATGGTTTCTATTTGAATTAGAACCAGGTCCGCGGTGGAGATGAAGTTCTCAAAGTCATGCCGTGTGAACTGGAAGACCTAAGGATGAGTTCTACTGCTAAACTATCCAGCTGATGTGTCCTTGTCGCCACGTGTCCTGAACTAGTGTTTTCCTGTAGCATTGTTGTCAGGCGTGTTCTCGAGGTTGTACTTGACCACAACAATTTCATGGTTGTGCCTTCGATTACGAAGGGTGTGGTTCTTGTAAAGCTTCCCAACAAATCTGATGCGGCCTGTCTTCATGATCATGTTTATGAGTGGAAAGACCACTCTGTTAGGTTCTCCAAGGTTGACGAGATGGTGATGGTGCATGTAGACATATCTCATGAAGTCCATGGCCTAGTCAGTTATGCGGGGTTCATCCCGTAGGCCGGTGGCAAGAAATAGTCTGCAGAGTTTAATTAGTGCAACTTTCCTTGTCTGTAGTAAGTACTATTGTTCAGTACTTGATTTGTGTTTGTGAACCCTATATTGTTTTATTAGCACTGCCGCTTTTGGTGTGTGGTCAGTCCTGAGAACGGTCTATGTTAATGTCTGTCCACTCAATTCAGTCTGTATATTTTGAAGTATCCAGATCATCTTTTTTGTGAGGACGGTTTATCAATTATGGTTACACTCCAATATATGTATGCATTGCAGGGTTTATCGCACCCACCAGGATTTCCAGTCCCATGGATGTTCGGTCCATACAATTTGTCACGACCTTTGGACTGTCCTGCTTGTGGGAGTAGGTGGGGCCCCTGCATGCCACCCGTAGTTGGAAGATCAATCTTCTGTTTAGTACTTCAACATAGTGATTTCCTGGTAAGGATTCACTCGTGTCACATCAAGTAAATCTTATTGATTTACTGTCTAAATCTTATTGATTTAATGTCATGTTTTCTTTCTTTTCCTGCAATTTTACAATGCAACCGTTTGGTTTGCTCTACGATGGCTATTTTTGCAGGTTTCATTTCTTATGTCGTGTCAGTAACGAAGGCACTGTCCATCACTTATATTACTAGAAAAAATTGGATCAGTCTGTTGTCTGAGTACAAGCTGAATCCCTATGATGAACTGCAGTTTGGTTTAACAAAAACGCCACAATTAGTCTTTCCCGCGTTTAAAAGAAATGAAGAAAAAAACTGGATCACGGTCATGAAGCATAGTCAAGTTAGAAAGCTGATCATAGCAGACCAGACACGATCGCCGTTGTCTTGCACATCGGTACCACCTTCAGCAATGGATCGAGCACCGGCAGTTGCTCTAGCACTGACAGCGGCAGCAGCTCAGTCTGATCCAGCTGAGGATCGGGCATCGACACCGGCACCTGCTCCGACACCGGCACTAGCTCTACAAGGAGCACCATCTCCGGCAGCAGCAGCGGCTTCGGCACCTGCACCAACACTTGCACTTGCATCTGCTCCGGCCCTTGCAGCGGCAATCGAACGAGCAGTTGCACCGCAATGATCGGGCTGCGTTCGCACTTCATATACCAAAGTCCTTACAAAAACCGACATACCTTCTTGGTAAGCATTGGCCGCCCAAGTGTTTCGTTCTTTTTTCTTTCCATGTTGTTTCGCGTGATTCACTGTGTTGATCTAACTGTTTGGATATGTCTTCTTGTTTGCAAACAGAGAATTCCTAGAGCAACAACGGAGTCGTTCAACAATTCGGGCGACAGCGGCCAAGTTTCTCTTACCATGCGCAGCCTTGGTGTGAATGAACCTGCTCAATATACCATAAGTACAAAGGATGGTCGCATGATGATTGATGCTAAAGGATGGTCAAGGTTAAAATCTAAATCGTATCTTGCGGTAGGGGATGATGTCAAAATCAAACTTTCTCGGCAAGAAGAGCTGGTCCAAATCACCATTGAAATTCTTCAGTTCTGCCGAACTGATCTATCCGTCGAGAGATTTTGATGCAATACTCTGTCATGGTGAAGCAAGTGTCCTGTGTGTATAAGTAGTACGACAGTATCGTTGATAGAATTGCAACTCTGATTGCTGGTTAGGAACTGTCGTTTGATTTCATTCCAACAGCTGTTGTGCTTTATTCAATTTTGTGTATTCGCCTTACGACAGCATCTAAAACCAGCGCTGTACTGACCGCTTGCAATATGAAAAGCGCTGAGGTAGAACACATGGGCCCCCAAACATGCAGGCCCACCGGCCTATGGCCCAAAGTCTAGAACCGTGAGCCTGTCTGAGTATTTCTCAGGTGAACCCCCATAATGCTCGTGCGTTGCACGTAATATCAAGATGCATTTGTATGAATATTTTATCTTGTGAGAGAAAAGGATGAACGAGGGAAGGCCTTATTTGCAAATGTGGAGAGGTGTGTGGGTACCTTTTTGCAAAATTGCCATAGTTTCCTTCCTATCCGTTAGATATAAATCGGACGGCCTATATTGCAGGATGACAGGCACACCATCATCACCAACTCGTCTATACCGTGTTAAAAAAACTCTGTTTTTTATAATTATATATGTTATATATTGTGGGGACCCCGACTCATAAGTCGTGATCACCGAATGCACGTGTACAGTGATCCCAGAGATCAATGCTCACTGAACACACAGAAGCTGAATAACAAGAGTTTTACATCCATACATACCGTCTTACACAAATTATGACCATTATGGTCAAGTCTTACATAGATAAAGCCACAGGGGCTGAATACCCAATAAACTTAAGCAGCGGAAATTCTTCGTCGGTAAGTAGAACCCATGCCATCTGCCTTAACCCTACAGGCATTCTCGACCGAAGCGCCCTAGCTTGCATGTTCGTCTCCAAAGAACTCTTCTTCGAACTCCGGTTCTTCCATGCCTGGCCAATTAAATAACCAGTGGCAAGCCAATGAGTACTTTGAATGTACTCACAAGCAACCCATGTTTTGGTTCCAGATATAACAATGCATGATATGGTAAATTTTTGTAGAAAGCTAGTTTTGAGTGCAATAATATGTTCAACAACTTGTAAGACATGCATCAGGAGAATTCAAGTAACCATGAGGACAGGTTACAGATATCAACATAAATAGAGTGGGCACCAACCCAACTCAATCATGTCAAGTCCTTTGACTTGACCCAAGTAATTTTATCAACACACACACACACACACACACACACACACACACACACACACACACACACACACACACACACACACACTGGTTTGCAAAGCTCTGGACGTAGTTTAAGCAGCACCGCCCAACTGTCCTTGACCGTGGACACGGCTATTCGAATAGTTTTACACTCTGCAGAGGTTGCACACTTTACCCACAAGATCCGGGGAACTTCCGTGTCGTCCATGACCCGTGATACCTCAAGTACCCGGGGTAAGCAACCGATCACTATCTTTCCCTAGACGACACTAACAAGGAGTCCACTCGTCGTTCCGTATCCTCACGATGTACATCATACGAGACTCACTCGAGATCGTAACATCCGAGAGGGGACACAACGGTGTATCCGGTGCCCTGTGAAAACAATCATGGCCGCCCTACCTGGCACGACCCCGTCCAAGCTAGTATCGGCCTAGGTAATCAATAATGCCCTTTCCCATACAAGGGTAGAGTGGTTGCGCATGTAAGGTTGGGACAGTCGACAAATCTTAAATCTAATCCGTTTTCAAAAACCACACACACTTGCCTCGGTACACCACTTCGTCATCAAGTGGTTACCCATCTCATCATCTCCCTCGGGCATAAGCGGCACCCGCCGGGGTTTTCGAAAAGTCCTTTGAAAATACTTTGTCTCCTTCACCATGCATATACCCGTCCCTTTTTGCGTAGCACTACTTTAGCATCCTATCTACTCTCCCGGCATAACCCTCATAAGAAGGTAGGGTCACGCACAATGCAAGTATCAACGAGGAAGTAACGGTGGCAAGCCACCCCATGTGGTCACCACAATATCATGTCTCCGATGCAAGTAATAAAAGTGCTATATGGCATGCATAAAAAGGTTTCATAGACATGGTCAAAGGGCTGCTTGCCTGGTTCATCAGAGTCTTGAGATCTTCTGGTCCTTCTCCAAGTACTCCGTCTACTTCGTCAACTAACGTCGAAACAATCATAATAAGCAACACAACAAGGCAGAAAATAAAAGTGCTCTAAAAATATGGATTTGACTTTTCTAGGACTTCAATGGTCATATGAAAAATAACCAGGGTGGTTTCATTGGAATTGGATTAGTGAATATTTCTGAACATTTCAATATGATGGAATCAATGGATTTAATGGATCTGCAGGTTGTCCACAGAATGCCTTTTTATAAAAATGAGTAAAACTACCCACTAAATAAGGCATGATTTTAGAAACATTTAGAAATTTGTTTCACTGGATTTGGAGTTCAAATGAATATTCTATGGATTTGCAAAGTTGACAAATATGAAGAAATGGCTCATTATTTTGTGGGGTATAGAAAGTATTAAGAAAAATGTTCATAAACTAAGTTATGAACTTAGAAGCATCTAGGAATTTGAATCATGGCATTTGGATCAAACATGAGCTCTCTGTGATTTTCTAAAGTTTATCATGTAAATGGAAAAATAAGACTTTGATAAATATTTGTGAAACAAATATCTCTTGGAAAATGTGACAGTAGTACCATGTGATAGAGAGTGATTTATGGAGTCACTAGAAATTTGAATCAACAAATTTGGAGTTAAAATGAATTGATTATGGATTTTAGAAGTTCAAAATAAAAGAAAAAGGAAAAGTTTAGGCTTATACCTAAAACACGCACTGAGCGTGAGATAGCTAGTGGGTCGGCCCAGCAGCTCAGCAGCGTGCGGGAAGGGCTGCATCAAAGGCGTCTTTCATGTGGGCGCCTCCACTTATGCCAGCTGGGCGTGGCGCTTCGGTGGCTGACGGGCGGGTCCCTCAAGCAGGTCGCTCGCCCTGCCCCGCGTCGTCTTCACCCCCGCGACGCCAGGCAGAGGGCGCCGGCCTCGCTCGCCGTCGGCGCTGCTCTCCCCATCTGTGTCGGCCGGCGGTGGGGGCGGAGCCGTGCGGCTCGGCCGCGCCCGAAGGAGGAGGCAGGGGGAAGGCGGCGCCTTCCTCATGCGTGTGCGGACGCCGTCGGAGCAGTGGCTTGGCCGCCGCTCGTGCCGGCGATTCCGACCACCTCCGCGTGTTCTCAGCACACCGAGGGCTCAGGACGGAGTGCCGCATCCATCCAGATTCCCAAGGCATGCCGGGGAGGTCCGAAGAGGTGGAGAGCGGGATGGTCGTGGAAGAGGCCGCCGCCATGGAGGTGAACAGAGGGCACGAGGGGAGAGAGAGCTTGTCCGGGAGGTTTCGGGGAGAGAGAGCGGGAAGAGGCCGAGAACTCGAGGGGGGGCTCTCTATATAGGGGGCATTGGTGCACAGTGGGCGCGGTCTAGGCCGCGCTCGAGTGAGCTCGAGGAGGGAGAACGAGGGCAAGGGAGGAGGGGCCCGATAGCATTGCGTGTCGTGGACGACGAGGCGGCCTCGTGAGACACGCTGGGGAGGCCCGGGGTGGCCGGAGGCGGTTGGCGGCGGCTACATACAGTCGGGGGCGCCTCAGAAGGCGCCTCCAGAAAGCCCATATGGCTGTCCAGGCCATTTTCTATGCTTGTGGGCACGCCCTTGTATGTCCAGTAGCATTTGGGGGGTGCGAAGGAAGGGATCTTGGCCTTGGATGCTCTGGTGACCCAATGGGAGAGAGGTGGGGTTGAGAGAGAGTGAGAATTGGGTTGTCCAGAGAGGACAAATGGGGTCCTACCCCCCTTAATCATGTCTTCTCGGGCAGGGAAAGATGCAGGCGGTTAGAGGAGTATCACATGAGGCTGTAGTACAAATTTGGACTCAAGGAGATTAGTGGAAATGGCCAAAACATGCAGTTTAAGTTTTAGCCAGAAGGTGTTTGATGTAGGTTTGGGCAAGCAAATGGACTTCCCTTGTCATGAGGCTTGACAGGGTCAAATGGCATGAGAAAATAAGAGGTTCCACCAAGATTGAGTTCATTTGGGCAAAGTTGCCAATGCAACTTTTGTAAACCCTAGAAATTAGCAGAAATGAACTTGTGTAGATCTAGTTGAGCAAATTACTTCTCCTTGATGCACCACTTGGTGTAGTGGGCTCATTTGGTCATGTTAACATGCTCACAAAAGTTGGGGTCAAGGAGAGAAAGTTGGTAGTACAAAGTTGTTCAAATTTGATTCTGGTCACAGAGGGTTATGGCGCACTTTGATCAATATAAATTTTTATCCAACTTGTTCCATTTGGTCTAGATGAATGATTAGACCATTTGAGCATGAAAACAAGATTTGAGAGCATTTGGACATGTTTGGCAATGTAAAGTTGCTCAAACTTCAAAATGGACAGAAATGGTTTTGAGGGGATTTCATGGGGTTATACTATTCTCCATGACATGATACTTGTCCAGATCATCCCACATGCCATATGTGACATGCTAGAATTTTCATGGAATTTTTGGAGAATATTTCTTTTGTAAATATTTCAAAATCTTGAATTATCCACAAAGGGTATTTGAGGGATTTGACCAATATTTTGAACATGACCATGTGTTGAAACTCTTATATATGGGAAATATATGCCCACTGAGTTTCCCTGAATTTTTTCAAATATTTTTAAAACAATAAAATAATTTTTCCCTATTAAAGACCATTTCAGGCCTTAAGAAAAAGCTTTTAAACAAAATAGGAAAATAACTTTTAAAATTATATTTTTTTGGTTTATGTGAGTCCTACATCTAATAGGTTTCAAATATACCTTTTGAAATATTTTTCACACCCCAAATCAAGTACTTGCAGTGCAAACCTCAATTCAGGGGTTTTCGGAAAACTAATTTTAGAAAATACTTTTTGGCCAAATTATTTTTGTAAGAAAATATTATATTGCTCTATACACATGGCATGATCATTGGGCAGAAGCTTGGGGAAAGGAGATGAGGTATAGAAGGTGGAGTTGTGTTGACTTTAAAGAGCACTTGAAAACACAATTAGAAAACCAACTCAAATAAAAAGTCAAATAATGCAAAAGTTTTTGTCAAACCACACTTTATCATGATATCTCATCTTAAGTGTTGTGCCATGAAAATCAGCGTGTGACATATATACTCCCCTTGATTTTTATTATGTATAAAGTTGTGATATAAAAGATCTTTATATATCTTTACAGAGGGAATATCTCTCTGTCAAAAATATATTTATGTGTAATATGTGGGGCATCCGGCAACGGGGTCCACATGCCATATGCACCAAATTAGAGTGCACAACTGCACGGTAGACACACCCCGGTCGTAGCGCCGCATTAATGCCTAATGAGCCGCCAAATCACAAAACCCCACATTTCCAGCTTTATAGTTAAGCTGGACGGACGAAGCGGCAATATTTCACTCGGCCTGAATCCCTTCTCCCTTGTCTGCTTGTTCACAGAAAACCCCCGCTCTACGATTGCATAGGGTTTTCTCATGGAGAACCTGGTACGAATTCTTCATCCATCCGCGATAAATCCAAGTCCCTTGGTCGCGAGTACTTCTAGGATGGCAACCGTCGCCGTTGATGCATTTTTCTTCCTACTGAATCTACTGTGTTTCATTTGCAGTGCCAAAAGTGCGAGGACCCTACAGGTTTCTGCGCCCTCGGCGAGACACCACACTTGTTCCTTCTCATCCTAACACAGGATTTTAAAACACGCACAGTATGTTCCTAGAATCCTCTTTTCTATCCGGGAAGGTGGGGTTTTTTGAACATGATGTCGATTAATTTGGAAATTTGGATTTCTATATTTGGATAAAAGGTACTGGTACCATGGTCAACACTAACGTGAAGGAGGAAAGTATTTCTAGATTTGGATATAGGGAATACATTGTGTTCTCATATTATTTTTCCTGCAGTGCATTCCTTGCTCTGCCAAAAAACATGTACTCAAGATGCTCGGCCTTGCCATAACTGAATACACCAGTTTAATGGTAATAGTGAAGACAAGCCATGGATATAAGTTTCGAGTTTGGTTCATGAACCAAGAAGATCGCTGCTTTTTTTATGGTCGAACTTGGATAAACTTTCTCAAGTGTTACGGACTGAAAGTTGGCGCACGAATGTTGATGGAAATAGCAGAACTAGGTCTCATCTTCACTATGATCTTCCACCCCGACGTCGTTCCAATTCTTCATCCATGTTAGTTTTGTATCTCGTTCTTGCTTGTTGCCTCGATTACTTCTTAATCCACCTATTTTGTCTAACTAATCACAATTTAACTTTAGAAGTAGCAACGGATCTCTCACGAAGATGCTATTTCTAACTAATATTTTCTTATAATTGGTGGCACGTGTAGGTTTTTTCAGAGTTAAGCAGGCTGCTCGTTTGTTATTCTGTAACAACTCGGCTGTTACTGATGGCACTGAAGTTGACTGGGACAACATCCACAAGTTCCTACACTTTGTTGATCATCTTGAGGTCCTTGTGGGGCGTTTCAATGGTGGAAGGCCACGCGGGATATGTGTGCCACTGCTGCACTCGTTGAACAGGTCCAACTGTGTCGAGAAACTTATGGTACGAGTTGTTTTCTATTATATGTTGTTCATAAACTATTGCTTATACACAGTTTTACAGCTGTGATCTTCTTGAAACAGAAACTGCCCAGTTCTATTGTTCCTATACAGATGCCTGACCATGGTCGGGTCAGACTTGCGCTTGGTCACAACATTATGTTTATATCGACCTACTCCATTCCCCTTGGAGGTGGAAAGATACTTATTCATGGGTGGTCTCAAATAATGAAGGCCCGTCCATCTTGGAGACTAGGACAGAAGATTATGTTCCTGCTTTTCCATGGCTCTAAAGCGAATATCCTGTTTATTGACCACATTGCGAGATGAGGCCGCTTTCAGAAGGTTGTGGATGCGCGGGGTGGCACCTGGGCCTTGTCCTAGGGCTTGGCGGCCTCACCCTTGGTTAACTGTAGGCAAAGTAGCACTGTTCGAGGCGTGCTTTGTACAGTTTTGAACCTGTATAAGTACTCATACTGCTTTCAGCTATGGTTGTTAAGTGCCCCTGCTGGTTTCAGTTAAGGTTGTTAAGTACTCCTGCTGATTTTACAATCTGTCGTGTTTCTTCAGTCATGTCTTCCTCCAGCCGCCAAAACCAAACCAGCGCCGGCGGGGCCGCCTGCTTCCGCCTCCCATGGCTGGCTGCGCCTCAGCGCACGCATCACCGCCCCACCGTCTCCTAAATCATTAATGTCGTCGTCCTCCGCACGCTTTGGTGCGCTCGCCGTGGCGCCGCCCTCTTGCGTTGTCAACATGCTCAACAAACAACAGGAATCGGCAGAAGTACGTGGAGAGGATGATAGTATGGGCCCACCATGTTAGCATATGGAAAAATAAAATGCTTCCTCCTAGTGTTTTCCGGACATCTGGGACCCACAACATTGTGAGCGTATATAGTCAATAGACAAGAGAAGAGCACAAGATCGGCTGACACCTGGGACGTAGCTTCTCGAGCAAAAAAAATTGTTATTGTTGAGACGGAGTAGGGTTTGAACTGGGCGGTGGCCCGTCTAGCCCAGGCTTATATTTTATGTTCACCATGTGACCATCCCAACTATTTTTTCTTTGTGAAAATGAGCCCATTTTATTTTTTCTGAAGAATACCCAATCCAGGCCTATTTATTTTTCTACTCCCTGATAGGAAGCAAGTCTTTCAAGACGCCTGCAAATCTTGAAAGTAATATGAAATTGGTTGTAAATATAAAAACAGATGACAAATTGGCAATTACTTTATAATTTCTTAATTTTTTCACATTTTCAGATTCCTATTTCACGGGGCATTAACCTAATTTAAATATATCTTCAAAGTACTTTAAATCTGGCTCGACATTTTGGTATTAGAAATAGTTTGGAACCCACAGAAATATGCGAAATTGGCCCTGGCCAACCAAAAAAATGGACTGCAATAAATTCCATAAGAAGTCGCAATGAGCTATATATAAATTATTAAAAAAAGAGGGAATGGTCTGCCTTATGGGCCTATTAAGTTGACGCGTATGCAAGATTTTTTTAGTTATTGTATACGTTAACAAACAATTCTAGCAGACATCCAACGGCCGTCATGTTTCTTCAATCTCTGATCTTCTTGCTCCAGCCGCCAAATCTAGCGTCGGCGGGACCGCCTGCTCCCGCATCTTGTGCAGGCCTCACCGCCCCTACTACTCCCACCGCTAGCCAGGGCATCCCTCTACTCACCCACACCCTCTGTTATTCTGCGGTGACGGCAGCCTCACACCGCAGCCGAACCTGTGAACCCTCGTACTCCTCTCCGCGTGGGCATCCACTGCCGCGTCTTCCCCGGCTCCACGTCGCCCCCATCCTAGGACTCGCCGTCGTCCACCACCCTGGTGCTCTCGGCGCGGCATGGTCAACATGGTCAAGGAACGACTTCCATTGGAAGAGTACTGTCGTGGAGAGGCTGACAGCTGGGTCCACGGCAGCCGCAAGGAAGTGCCTCCTTATTACGTGGAAAATAATTATTCCTCCACCTGACAGCAGGGACCCTCCGGAAGGGCCACCATATTTGGCGAAAAAACGTTTCCCCCCTGACTGCTGGGACCCACCGGACGGGCCACCGTATTTCACAAAAAAATGTTCCCCTGCTGTCAACTCGGACCCACCGGAAGTGCCTCCTTATTACGCACAAAAAAAATGAATACTCCCCCTGCTAGCTGGGACCCAGTATACTGGGAGGCTGACTTGTGGGCCTACTAAGTTGTCGGGGACGGAGGGCTTTGTCAACTTAGTCAATATGCACGATTCTAGATCCATTGACCGTGCGATGTCCATCCAATGGCCGTAGTGCTTCTTCAACCTCTGGTCTTCTTGCTCCAGCCGCCCAAACTAGCGCCAGTCGTGCCTCGTGCTCCTGCCTCCCGTGGCGGGCCATGATGCCGCTGAGGCCTCACCACCCCTACTACTCCCACCGCTGGCCAGGCCATCCTCTACTCACCCACACCCCTGTTATTCTCTGCGGCGACAGACAGCCTCACACCGCAGCCGAACCAAGAACCCTCAGATTCTCTCCGCGTGGGCATCCACCGCGCGTCTTCCCTGGCTCCAAGTCGTCCCCTTCCTAGGCCTTGCCGTCGTCCACCGCCTTGGTGCTCTCGGCGCGGCGTGGTCAATGTGGTCAACGACCGACTTCCATCAGAAGAGTATTGTACGTGGAGAGGCTGGCAGCTGGGTCCACGGCCGCAGCAAGGAAGTGCCTCCTTATTACGCACAAAATAATTATTCCTCCACCTGACAGCGGAGACCCACCAGACGGGTCACCGTATTTTGTGAAAAAAAAAATCCCCTGACTGCTGGGACCCACCAGCTACATCTTTGCATGCAAGGGAGTGCGTCCGGGCAAAAAAAGAAAAAAACGATTCGCCCCCCTGACTGCTGGGACCCACCAGATACATCTTTGCAGGCAAGGAAGTGCCTGACAGCCGGGACCCACCTGGTCGAAGTGTACGTAGTGTTGTCATTCTGGTCGCGAACATGTACGTACATACTGGTCGATGCAGAGGCGCGCCCGTGTCGTAGTAGAGGCGTGCACGTAGCATGTACACGTACGTATAGCGGCCAAGGTGCAAGAAATTAAATACGGCCACGTACGTATATACGGGCGGGGTCTCGAACGCCTACTCGCGCGTACGTACGGCCAGGGCTCGTGTACATGGCTGGGTCGGAACGGAGAAACAGCGTCGTCGTCGTGTTCATGGGGAGCCAACCGGCTGGATCGGAATAGAATGCGTCGTCGTGTTCATCAGGAGGGCTTGGACAGAACAGCTGATGGAAACGAGGCCTAGCGTACTGCAGAACAGAGGAAACGGCCTTGTGTTTGACCGGCCACGGTCGAAACGGGATCCTGTTCATCGGGAGGGGTCTGGCGTACCGCAAAACAGAGAAACGGACCTCCTACGGTCGAAACGGGGTCCTGTTGATCGGGAGGGGTGTGGCGTACCGCAAAACGGAGGAAACGGACTTGTGTTGTAGCACTATGGTCGAAACGGAGGTCATGTTCATCGGGGGGTGTGGTGTACCGCAAAACGGGACTTCACGGGATACTGTTCATCTCCACCATTGACCCCCTCCAGCCTCCACGGGCTACTGTTCATCCATTGTCGACCTCCTCCAGCCTCCACCTGCGACTGTTCATCCACGGGCTCTTGTTCATCCAGCCTCCACCGCGCGCTACTCCACCGGCTACTGCTCAACCAGCCCTCTCCACAGTGCTCCTGCTCAACCACCCTCCACGGGCTACCGCTCATCCAGCCCTCCACCGCTCATCGCTCATCCTGCCGTCCACGGGTTGGTCCTGTTCATCCAGCCCTCCACGGGGTCCTGTTCATCCAGCCCCAACCGGCTCGATCGATCGGGGTCCTGTTCATCCAGAGGCAACACCATGGGGTCATGTTCATCCATCCCCACCGGGAACTGTTCATCCAAACCCCCCACCCAGCAACGCTCACTGTTCATCCAGAGGCAGCATCGATCGGCTTCAGTTAGCAATAGTAGTGAAGGAATCGCTCGATCGGGTTCAGTTAACAGCCATCGATCGATCGCTCGGGCTTAGTAACGCGTAGCCTGCAGTGCAATCGCTCGGGTTCAGTTAGAGCCCAATGCCTCGCTCGGGTTCAGTTAGAGCCCAACGCCTCGCAACCACGCACGTGCGTGTACGAGAGAAACGTGCGTCGCTCAGCCCCGACCACCCACCATAACCAGGAACACCCCGATATTTTCCTCGCCCTCGCTTCTACCACGGTTTTTTCCGTCATGGACGGCCCAAAGAATGTCATGCACCTGCGTCTCCGTCCTGCCCAGGACAAAAAGCCCATTTTCTGTCATGATTTTTTGTCATAGAAGTAGGACCCCATCACATCTATGATGATACCGTGTTTTGTCACAATTATTGTCATAGAAGTGTCATAAGTATGACTGGAAAAAAAAATTCGGCCCATAATGTCACGGATGTGTCTTTTTTTGTAGTGAGCCCTCATGCATACGGGCAACTCTTTCGCTCGCACAGGCGAACACTCACACACACACACCTAGCAAGCAACACCCGACGAGAGGGAGCTGCCTAAGCCTTGGCCAGCCTTCCTTCTTCCTCCATACAGCTCTAGGAGCAACCCTGTACTGTTACATATAAACCACTCAACTATAAGTGAATGTTGTAGAGGACAGAACACTAATATATGTATATATCAGAATAAGACCAAATCAACATTGTGAAGATAAACATGAAGTCATGTCAATATTGAAGACAAACCAAATGCGAAGACTTTGCAGAAGTAACGCCAACAGAAAACACTTCAAACAAAAGTTTGGTGGTGGCGTTATCCACCGTATAGGAAGTATTAGACCCAGACACGGCGCACAATTATCGTGGCACTCCGAAGTCAAATTCTGCATTAATTTATTCACTCGGAGTGTAAGTCTTCATTGATTGAAGATATACATTACTTCGTGTGTTGCACATCTAAGTCATCAACATGCATAAGTGTTAGGATGTGTGCCTGATCACAGGACATTCGAGGATTCCAAGATATTTAGCTCACACTGTAACTTGCAAAACCTTTTCTCATCCAAGGACTTTGTGAAGATATCTGCCAATTGCTCTTCAGTGTTGACGTGAATGATATCAATATCTTCCTTCATAACATGATCTCTGAGAAAGTGATGATGAATTTCAATGTGCTTTGTCTTCGAGTGCTGAACTGGCTTGTTGGCAATCTTGATGGCGCTTTCATTGTTGCAGTAGAGTGGTACTTGCTTCAGATGGATGCCATAGTCCTTGAGTGTTTGCTTCATCCATAGAAGCCGAGCGCAGAAGATCCAAAGAACAATGTATTCAGATTCAGCAGTGGAGAGTGATACACAGTTCTGCTTCTTTGAAGACCAACAGACAAGTGACCGTACCAGAAAGTGACATGTGCCTAATGTAGACTTGAGATCCACCTTGTCACCAGCATAATCAGCATCCGAGAATCCAACTAGATCAAACTCTGAGCCCTTTGGATACCATAATCCTAACGTTGGGGTGTAAGCCAAATATCGAAGAATTCGCTTCACAGCTGAGTGATGCGATTCCTTTGGTGCCGCTTGAAATCGAGCACACATGCAAACACTAAGCATGATAACTGGCCTAGATGCACATAAATAAAGTAAAGAACCAATCATGGAGCGGTATACCTTTTGATCGAACTCTTTACCATTGGCGTCAGGACCCAGATGACTCTTGGTTGGCATTGGCGTCGTGTAACCTTTGCAGTCTTGCATTCCAAACTTCTTCAGGCAATCTTTGAGATATTTCTCTTGAGATATGAAGATGACATTGCTTTGCTGACGAATTTGAAGACCAAGAAAGAACTTCAGCTCACCCATCATGGACATCTGATATTGCTCTTGCATCATGTGTCCAATCATCACAGTATTTCTGGTTGGTGCAGCCAAAGATAATGTCATCCACATATATTTGGCACACAAACAGTTCACCATCATGTGTCTTCGTGAAGAGTGTGGGATCCAGGGAACCAGGTTTGAAGCCTTTGCTCTTCAGTAAGTCTTTGAGTGTGTCATACCAAGCGCGAGGGGCTTGTTTGAGGCCATACAGTGCCTTGTTAAGCTTGTATACCATATCAGGATGTTTTGGATCTTCAAAGCCAGGAGGTTGTACAACATACACTTCTTCTTCAATCTTGCCGTTGAGAAAGGCACTCTTCACATCCATTTGATACCGAAGGATGTTGTGATGATTTGCGTAGGCTAGCAATATGCGAATGGCTTCAATCCTAGCCAGGGGAGCAAATGTTTCATCGAAGTCAATCCCTTCAACTTGAGTGTATCCTTGAGCAACGAGACGAGCCTTGTTTCTGACAACTTGACCATGCTCATCTTGCTTGTTGCGATATATCCATTTTGTGCCTATTATGTTATGCTTGCGAGGGTCTGGACGCTTGAAAAGTTCCCACACATTGTTCAGCTTGAACTGTTGAAGCTCTTCTTGCATAGCTCGAATCCATTCAGGTTCCATGAAGGCTTCAACAACTTTCTTGGGTTTTGATATTGAGACAAATGCAAATTGCCCACAGAAATTTGCTAGCTGTGTTGCTCTTGAACGAGTGAGTGGACCAGGCGCATTGATGCTATCAATTATCTTCTCAATATGTACTTCATTAGCAACACGAGGATGAACTGGACGAAGATTTTGCTCTTGTTGATCATTTTCATCGTTAGGAGGATTGTCTTCAGGCTGAGCATTGTCTTCAGGTTGATTAGGTGCAGAAATGATAAGTTCCTCTTCAAGCTGTGCTTCAGACAGTATGATTTCTCCAGTTCCCATAAGCTTGATGGATACACTAGGTGGAACTTCATCTATCACATTTGGCAGGTGCTCTCTTTGCGAGCCGTTAGTCTCATCGAATCAAGACATCCACAGCTTCAACCACTTTATAGTGAAAGAGGTTGAAGACTCAGAGAGTGCGAATCCTTCCGTAACCAAGCATAAAACCTTCATGTGCTTTCGGTGCAAATTTTGAAGTGTGATGTGGATCCTTGATCCAGCACCTAGCACCAAATACTCTGAAGTAACTTACATTTGGCTTTTTACCAGTTAGGAGCTCATAGGATGTCTTCTTCAGAAGCTTGTGAAGATAAACACGATTGATGACATGGCATGCAGTATCAATAGCTTCAGGCCAGAACTTTCTTGGAGTCTTGTATTCATCAAGCATCGTCCGAGCCATCTCAATGAGTGTTCTGTTCTTGCGCTCCATGATGCCATTCTGCTGAGGTGTATATGGAGCGAAGAACTCATGAGTGATGCCCAATGTATCCAGGTACAGGTCAAGGCCGGTGTTCTTGAACTCTGTGCCATTGTCACTTCTGATATGCTTGATCTTGACGCCATAGTTATTCATGGCACGGTTGGTGAAGCGTCTGAAGACATCCTGCACTTCAGTCTTGTAGAGAATTATATGCACCCACGTATATCTTGAATAATCATCAACAATGACGAAGCCATAGAGATAAGCAGTAGTAGCTAAAGTAGAGTAGTGAGTAGGGCCAAATAAGTCCATGTGTAGGAGCTCGAAGGGTTGAGATGTCATCATGATTGTCTTCGAGGGATGCTTGGCCCTTGTCATCTTTCCAGCTTCGCAGACACCGCATAAGTGATCCTTCTTGAACTTGACGCCCTCGATGCCTATGGCGTGTTTCTTCTTTGCAAGTGTATAAAAGTTCCTCATCCCAGCATGCCCTAGCCTTCGAAGCCAGAGCCAGCACTCTGAAGCTTTTGCTAGAATACATACGGCAAGCTGTGGTCCTGCTGAGAAATCTACCATGTACAAATCATCTTTCCGATATGTCTTCTAGCAAAAGCTTCAGATGTTTGGAAAGCTGTGGACAAGAGGATTATCAAAGCTCAGATCAAGCTTAGGACACATAGGATGATTGGCAAGCGATTCAGGAACAAAATACATAGTAAGAACATTTGGGCATTTTATCTTGCGCCCTACAAGATGTTTTAGGTCCCCAGCAATCGCATCAGACGCCTTTGATTTCCGGCTGGAGACCTTTCCCTGCAAAAGAAAGTTAATTCTTCTTAACCACCCACATCTTTAGGGGTGGCTTAGAAGCAATGAGTCTAAGTGCAGCATCTGAGAACTTCGGCTTTGGAGCCCTAGCAAATAGCCTTGCTGGAGATGAATGATACTCATATGAATAAGCAGAAAAGTTCTTAGTTTTATGAACATAGCGGTTTGAACAAACACGCTCATACTCATAAGTTTCAGTATGATTTCCCTGCAAAACATTGGCGTTAGGGTGACTCAGTTGAGTCCTTGATACGTCTCCAACGTATCTATAATTTTTGATTGCTCCATGCTATATTATCTATTGTTTTGGACCATATTGGGCTTTATTTTCCACTTTTATATTACTTTTGGGACTAACCTATTAACCGGAGGCCCAGCCCAGAATTGCTGTTTTTTGCCTATTTCAGTGTTTCGAAGAAACGGAATATCAAACGGAGTCCAAACGGAATGAAATCTTCGGGAACGTGATTTTCTCATCAGATAAGATCCAGGAGACTTGGACCCTCGGTCAAGAAAGGAGGGAGGCGGCCACGAGGGTGGAGGGCGCCCTGCCTCGTGGGCCCCAAGCTCCACCGACGTACTCTTCCTCCTATATATACCTCACGCACTTCAACAGATCAGATACGGAGCCAAAAACCTAATTCCACCAACGCAACTTTCTGTATCCACGAGATCCCATCTTGGGGCCTGTTCTGGAGCTCCGCCGGAAGGGGAATCCACCACGGAGGGCTTCTACATCATCATCATAGCCTCTCCGATGAAGTGTGAGTAGTTTACTTTAGACCTTCGGGTCCATAGTTAGTAGCTGGATGGCTTCTTCTCTCTTTCTGGATCTCAATACAATGTTCTCCCCCTCTCTCATGGAGATCTATTCGATGTAATCTTCTTTTTGCGGTGTGTTTGTTGAGACCGATGAATTGTGGGTTTATGATCAAGATTATCTATGAGCAATATTTGAATCTTCTCTGTATTCTTTTATGTATGATTGGTTATCTTTGCAAGTCTCTTCGAATTATCCGTTTGGTTTGGCAAACTAGATTGGTAGTTCTTGCAATGGGAGAAGTGCTTAGCTTTGGGTTCAATCTTGTGGTGTCCTTTCCTAGTGACTGTAGGGGAAGCAAGGCACGTATTGTATTGTTGCCATCGAGGATAACAAGATGGGGTTTTATCACATTGCATGAATTTATCCCTCTACATCATGTCATCTTGCTTAAGGCGTTACTCTGTTTTCATTAGCTTAATACTCTAGATGCATGCTGGATAGCGGTCAATGAGTGGAGTAATAGTAGTAGATGCAAGCAGGAGTCGGTCTACTTGTCTCAGACGTGATGCCTATATACATGATCATACCTAGATACTCTCATAACTATGCTCAATTCTGTCAATTGCTCAACAGAATTGCTCACCCATTGTAAAATACTTATGCTCTTGAGAGAAGCCACTAGTGAAATCTATGGCCCCCGGGTCTATTCTCATCATACTAATCTTCCTACGCTTTATTATTGCTTTGCTTTTTTACTTTGCCTTTTATTTCACTTTGCATCTTTATACCGAAAATACCAAAATATTATCTATCATCTCTATGAGATCTCACTCTAAATAAGTGACCGTGAAGGGATTGACAACCCTTATCGCGTTGGTTGCGAGGAGTTATTTTCTTTGTGCAGTACGAGGGACTCGCGTAGCCTCCTACTTGGATTGATACCTTGGTTCTCAAAACTGAGGGAAATACTTACGCTACTCTGTTGCATCATCCTCTCCTCTTCGGGGAAAACCAACGCAAGCTCAAGACGTAGCAAGAAGGATTTCTGGCGCCGTTGCCGGGGAGGCTTACGCAAAAGTCAAGTCAAGATTTGGACTCCCGACAACGAGCCATTTCCAGTGCCGTTGCCGGGGAGTCTATGCAAAAGTCAACATACCAAGTACCCATCACAATCCCTTATCTCTCGCATTACATTATTTGTCATTTGTCTCTCGTTTTCCTCTCCCCCACTTCACTCTTGACGTTTTATTCGCCCTCTCTTTCCCGTTTGCCTTTTTCTCGTTCGCTTTTTTCTCGTGTGTTGGATTGCTTGCTTGTCACAATGGCTCTACCTAGATTTGGTGATCTTCACCTTAAAAGGTTGGAAGAGATCGAAAGCAACGTCAGGAGTTATATGGTTTTGCAATTTGAGCATAATAATTTATTCAAAAACGAGCTTAAGGAACAAAAAAGTTTTATGAATTATATTAATAAAGAGCTCGATGATATGTCTAAAGAATTTGAAGGTTTAAGATCCCAAATTTCTCGTCTTGAGAAGTTGACTACTGAAATATCTGATAAGCAAGCTACCTTGGTCAATAAGATGGCTGCTAAACCTGATTTCCATGAAAATAAAGATGAAGATATAAAATTTATTGATGTGTCCCCTATCAAATCTTTGTTTTGGAATATGAATCTTGATAATGATGAGATTGAATATGATCCACCTTTACCTAGAAGCCGTTCCAAAAATTCGGAATTTTTAGATCTTGATACTAAAATTGATAAAAGTGGGATTGAAGAAAGTAAAACCCTAGATGTTGCTAAGCCCACTATTTTGGATTTCAAGGAATTTAATTATGAAAGTTTCTCTTTAATTGATTGTATTTCCTTGTTGCAATCCGTGCTAAATTCTCCGCATGCTTATAGTCAAAAATAAAGCGTTTACCAAACATATCGTTGATGCCTTGATGCAATCTTATGAGGAAAAACTTGAGTTGGAAGTCTCTATCCCTAGAAAACTTTATGATGAGTGGGAACCAACTATTAAAATTAAGATTAAGAATCATGAATTTTATGCTTTACGTGATTTGGGTGCTAGTGTTTTCACTATTCCCAAAACTTTGTGTGATTTGCTAGATTTCCGTGATTTGGATGATTGCTCTCTAAACTTGCACCTTGCGGATTCCACTATTAAGAAACCTATGGGAAGAATTAATGATGTTCTTATTGTTGCAAATAGGAATTATGTGCCCGTAGATTTTATCGTTCCTGATATAGATTGCAATCCTTCATGTCCTATTATTCTTGGTAGACCTTTCCTTAGATTGGTGTAATTATTGATATGAAGGAAGGGAATATTAGATTCCAATTTCCATTAAAGAAAGGCATGGAACACTTCCCTAGGAAGAAGATAAAATTACCATATGAATCTATTATGAGAGCCACTTATGGATTGCCTACCAAAGATGGCAATACATAGATCTATCCTTGCTTTTATGCCTAGCTAGGGGCGTTAAACGATAGCGCTTGTCGGGAGGCAACCAATTTTATTTTTAGTTTTTGTTTTTGTTTCTGTTTAGGAATAAATAATCCATCTACCTTCTGTTTAGATGTAGTTTTATGTTTTAATTAGTGTTTGTGCCAAGTTAAACCTATAGGATCTTCTTGGATGATAGTTATTCGATCTTGCTGTAATTTCCAGAAACTTTCTGTTCACGAAAACAACTGTTAAAAATCACCAGAACATGATAAAATAGTGATTGTAATTTCTGCTGATCAATAAACAAATTTCCTAGGTCTTCCAATTTTGGCTGAAGTTTTGGAGTTCCAGAAGTTTGCGTTAGTTACAGATTACTACAGACTGTTCTGTTTTTGACAGATTCTGTTTTTCGTGTGTTGTTTGCTTATTTTGATGAATCTATGGCTAGTAAAATAGTTTATAATCCATAGAGAAGTTGGAATAAAGTAGGTTTAACACCAATATAAATAAAGAATGAGTTCATTACAGTACATTGAAGTGGTCTTTTGTTTTCTTTCGCTAACGGAACTCACGAGATTTCTGTTGAGTTTTGTGTTGTGAAGTTTTCAAGTTTTGGGTGAAATCTTTTGATGGATTATGGAACAAGGAGTGGCAAGATAGTAAGCTTGGGGATGCCCATGGCACCCCCAATATAATCCAAGGACAACAAAAAGTCAAAGCTTGGGGATGCCCCGGAAGACATCCCCTCTTTCGTCCACTTCAATCGGTAACTTTACTTGGAGCTATATTTTTATTCACTACATGATATGTGTTTTGCTTGGAGCGTCTGTAACACTCCAAAAAATTTTGTTTGATTTTTATTAAATTCTTTATTTGATTTAAGGGAGGTTATTTGAATTTTTCTAAAAGAGGGACTCTCCTTCTCAAATCTTTTTTATGACAAATATTTTATGAGTCCTTCTCAATATTGATTTTGGTCTTGAGGGTTTTTCAACATGTGTTGGTTCAACACAAATACTCTTGGGTTGTTTTAATAATTATTTTATTAAAAAGTATTCCTATAATTTCTTTTGGATTTATCCCTCCCCAATCAAAGATCACTCTCTTGCCATGACCTATGTAGAAATATTTTCTTCCTAAACCCTCAACCCTACTTTGGGTCAAGCCAAGCATCCAATTCCAGCAAGTTTCAACCTCTTTTAATTTTATTCCTATTTATTTTTACCTCAAATCTTTTTCTGTAATTTATTTTGGACTCTTGGGATTTACAAAGGAAGTACCAGATTCCTTGAGATTTTAAACCCCAAGCAAATTACCCTAGCTACTCCTTGGTACCCTCAACCTAGATCCATCAAGAGCTGCTGGTCCACAGTTCAAAATTTTCAAAAATTGCTTGCTACAAGTTTGGACCAGATTTGCCATTTTTGGTGAAATTCATTCTTTTTCTCTTCCAAAAATTCTGAGATAATTCAGGCAGTCCAATGAAAATAACATCACCTGGGAAGAATTTAAAGAAGGTTTTCGTGGGGCGCACATTCCCGGAAGCATTATGAGGATCAAGAAAAGGGAGTTTGATGACCTCAAGCAGAGAAGTATGACAGTGACTAAGTACAATAGTCAGTTTACTCAATTATCTCGTTATGCCAACGAAGAGCACATGACTGAAAATAAAAAGATGGAAAATTTTCTGGACGGTCTGGCACCAGCACTTAAATGCCAGCTGGTTGTACACACCTTTCCGGATTTCAAAACACTTGTGGACATAGCTATTACATTGGAAAATGAGCGCCGCAGCTTGGAGGATTTTCGCAAGCGCAAAAGGGACAAGACTACTCATGCTCGCAACAACCGGAACAAGACTGGTTTTCAGAAAATTGGAGCGAACAAATCCACAACCATTGTTCCACGTCCAAACAAAAAATTTCATGCAAGAGACAAGGATTTTACATATCACCCAAGTGTTACTTGCTACGCTTGTGGAGAGGAAGGACACTATGCCAAACAGTGCCCAAAGCCAAGAAACTCGGCCCCCAAGCCGAACAGCAGTGGAAATAATTCAACGCCCAAGCGTAACAACTTCAACCCCAATAACAATCACAAGAAAGGTCACTTGAACCATGTGACCAAGGAGGAAGCACAGAATGCCCCGGATATCGTACTCAGTACGTTCCCTGTCAACACAATACCTGCCATGGTTTTGTTTGATTCTGGAGCTTCTCACTCGTTCATTTCAAAGAAATTTGCTTTGCAATATGATTTTTCGATGCTTCCCTTGGAAAAATCCATGACCATCAAGTCCCCCGGGATTAAGAAAATCACTCAGAGTTACTGCCAAGGTGTGGTTATTGAGATTGAGGGACTAAAATTTCAGGCAAACCTCATTGTATTGGAAAATAAGGGACTGGATGTTATCCTAGGAATGGAATGGTTGACCACCAACAAGGGATTTATCAACTACTTCAATCGGACTGTAATTCTTACACATCATCATGGGAAGACGATAAAAATTGCAGCTCAAGAAAGACCAATATCACGGCAACCAAGGTTGAACAAGGTGGACATTTCAGAGTTAAGAAAAGTTCCAGTAGTGTGTGAGTTCCCTGACGTATTTCCCGAAGGACTACCGGCATGCCACCATACCGAGAAATATAGTTCATCATTGAACTAGCACCTGGAACCACCCCCATTTACAAGAAGCCCTATAGAATGGCACCCTCCGAGTTGGTAGAATTAAAGAAGCAAATAAAAGAATTACTGGACAAAGGATTTATACGGGCCAGCTCCTCACCTTGGGGTTCACCGGTATTATTTGCCAAGAAAAAGGATAGGACACTGAGATTATGTATAGACTATCGAGCACTCAACATGGTCACCATCAAAAACAAATATCCGATTCCACAGATAAATGATTTATTTGATCAGCTCGCACAAGCCAAGGTTTTCTCAAAATTTGATTTAAGATCGGGGTATCATCAATTAAAGGTACGGACAGAAGATATCCCTAAGACAACATTCACCTCCAGATACGGATTATATGAATTCACAGTAATGCCGTTTGGACTGACAAACACCCCCGCGTATTTTGTCCACCTCATGAACAAAGTGTTTATGAAATTTATGGACAAATTCGTTGTGGTGTTCATTGATGACATTCTGGTATACTCTAAGACACCATAAGAACATACTGAACATCTTAGAATTGTACTGGGAGAATTAAGGAAACATCAATTATACGCCAAATTCAGCAAATGTGAATTTTGGTTAAGACAGGTTGGTTTTCTAGGCCACGTATTGACCCAAGAAGGTATTGTCGTGGGCCTAGAAAAAGTCAAGGCCGTACATGGATGGAAACCACCAGCCAACGTAACAGATGTACGAAGTTTCCTGGGAATCGCAGGATACTACCGAAGGTTTATTGATGGGTTCTCCACCATAGCAAAACCAATGACACAGTTACTCAAAAAGGATAATAAATTTGTATGGACTGAAGCTTGCGAGAAAAGTTTCCAAGAACTCAAAAGGAAATTAACGACAGCACTAGTATTGGTTGTACCAGACATACACAAAAGTTTTGAAGTATATTGTGACACGTCCCGGAAGGGCCTCGGATGCGTACTAATGCAAGAAGGCAAAGTAGTCGACACGCCTGTGCAACTACGAAAGCATGAAGAAAATTATCCTACTCATGACTTGGAATTGGCAGCAGTCATACATGCACTCAAGGAGTGGAGGCACTTTTTACTTGGAAATCGTTGTGAAATATATACGGACCATAAAAGCCTCAAATATATTTTCACACAACCAGAACTCAATTTTACGACAACGACGCTGGTTGGAATTGGTAAAAGATTATGATGTTGGCATTCACTACCATCTAGGAAAGGCGAATGTAGTGGCAGATGCTCTTAGTCGAAACCCCAGCTCGGGCAATGACAGTCTACCGAACTTGAGACCTGAATTTTAGCAGGAGTTCGCCAAACTCAACTTGGTGATGGTCACTGAAGGCAATGTGTCCAATCTGGAAATACAGCCCACCCTAACAGAACAGATTAAGAAGGCTCAGTGAGGGAGTCCTGGATTAGGGGGTGTCCGGGTAGCCGGACTACCATCATCAGCCGAACTATCATTTGCCGGACTATCATCATCGACCGGACTCCAAGACTATGAAGATACAAGATTGAAGACTTCACCCCGTGTCCGGATGGGACTTTCCCTGGCATGGAAGGCAAGCTTGGCGATACAGATATGTAGATCTCCTACCATTGTAACCGACTCTATGTAACCCTAGCCCTCTCCGGTGTCTATAAACCGGAGGGCTTTAGTCCATAGGACTATAATCACAACAACCCTTACAATCATACCATAGGCTAGCTTCTAGGGTTTAGCCTCCTTGATCTCGTGGTAGATCCACTCTTGTAAACATCCACAATATCAATATCAATCAAGCAGGACGTAGGGTTTTACCTCCATCAAGAGGGCCCGAACACAGGTAAACATCGTGTCCCTTGTCTCCTGTTACCATCCGCCTAGACGCACAGTTTCGGGACCCCTACCGAGATCCGCCGGTTTGACACCGACACTCAGCATGGACACCCCAAAGATCGAAGGCATAAAAAGAAAAGTGAGTCAGGCAAGGCTTGAATTCGTCGAGAGCGATAAGGGAATATTATGGTACGGAGACAGACTTTGCGTACCAAATATAGAGGACCTCAAATAGCAAATTCTAGCCGAAGGCCACAACGCTCCATATTCAATCCACCCCGGAGGAACCTAAATGTACAAGGACATTCAAGAAATTTTTTGGTGGCACAGTATGAAGAGGGATATAGCCACGTTCATTGCATGTTGTGATTCATGTCAGCGCATTAAAGCCGAGCACCAAAAACCAGCAGGACTATTACAGCCAAACAGGATACCTGAGTGGAAATGGGACGAAATTGGAATGGATTTTATTGTCGGACTACCTCGGTCACGACACGGAAATGATGCCATATGGGTCATCACAGATAGATTAACTAAGGTGGCACATTTCATCCCAGTAAAGACAACCCACACCACTCAGAAGCTTGCCAAACTTTATCTCTCCCGTATAGTTTGTCTGCATGGAATTCCAAAGACTATAATATCCGACAGAGGCACTCAATTCGTCTCTAGATTTTGGGATCATTTACAACAAGCTCTGGGAACTCAACTAGTATTCGGTACAGCATACCACCCCCAAACTGGAGGACAAACTGAACGTGTGAACCAAATTCTAGAGGACATGCTAAGAGCATGTGTTCTCACCTATGGAACCAGTTGGAAAGAAAGCTTGCCGTACGCCGAGTTCGCATACAACAACAGCTACCAAGCCAGTCTACAAATGGCACCTTTTGAGGCCTTGTACGGGCGAAGATGCCGTACCCCATTAAATTGGTCAGAAACAGGAGACGGTCGCATCTTCGGCCCAGACATGCTCAAGGAAGCTGAGGAGAAAGTTAGACTAATCAGGGACCAACTCAAGACAGCCCAGAGCCGACAAAAGAGTTATTACAATCAAAAACACCGTGAAGTCAGCTTTGAACCTGGTGAATATGTGTATCTACGAGTATCTCCTATGAGGGGCCTGCAACGATCCAAAGTTAAAGGAAAGCTAGCACCATGGTTTATTGGGCCCTTCTATGTGATTGCACGAAGAGGCACAGTGGCCTACCAGCTATACCTACCCGAAGAACTGTCAGACGTCCACGACGTGTTCCACGTCTCACAGTTGAGGAAATGTGTAAGCAACCCAGAAAAGCATGTATCTCACGAGAACATTGACATGCAACCAGACCTCACCTACGCGGAACGTCCAATAAAAATATTGGAGGAGTCTGAAAGGAGGACCCGTCAGAAAACAATTAAGTTCTTCAAGGTTCAGTGGAGCAATCACACCGAGGATGAAGCAACATGGGAAAGAGAGGATTTTCTCCGGACAGAGTACCCACACCTATTTGAGGATCAGCTGAAATCTCGGGGACGAGATTTTTCCCAAGGGGGTAGGTGTTGTAACACTCCAAAAAATTTTGGTTTGATTTTTATTAAATTCTTTATTTGATTTAAGGGAGGTTACTTGAATTTTTCTAAAAGAGGGACTCTCCTTCTCAATTTTTTATGACAAATATTTTATGAGTCCTTCTCAATATTGATTTTGGTCTTGAGGGTTTTTCAACATGTGTTGGTTCAACACAAATACTCTTGGGTTGTTTTACTAATTCTTTTATTAAAAAGTATTCCTATAATTTCTTTTGGATTTATCCCTCCCCAATCAAAGATCACTCTCTTGCCATGACCTATGTAGAAATATTTTCTTCCTAAACCCTCAACCCTACTTTGGGTCAAGCCAAGCATCCAATTCCAGCAAGTTTCAACCTCTTTTAATTTCATTCCTATTTATTTTTACCTCAAATATTTTTCTGTAATTTATTTTGGACTCTTGGGATTTACAAAGGAAGTACCAGATTCCTTGAGCTTTTAAACCCCAAGCAAATTACCCTAGCTACTCCTTGGTACCCTCAACCTAGATCCATCAAGAGCTGCTGGTCCACAGTTCAAAATTTTCAAAATTTGCTTGCTGCAAGTTTGGACCAGATTTGCCATTTTTGGTGAAATTCATTCTTTTTCTTTTCCAAAAATTCTGAGATAATTCAGGCAGTCTCCAGATGCGTCAAGAGATCACCTCACCAAGGTTCAGCTCAAGAAAAATTTTCCACATACTTAAAACATTTCATCGAGCAGCTTCTGTGCACTGTTCCTGTTAAAATTCAGAAAATTCAGTGTTTAGTTCAGTCGCCAGTGTCGTTTTCTTCAGAGCTTCACGTCGATCTCACCAGTAACTGCAGTGGCGCCATGCTCCCTGGTCCTCCTTCTTACCCATCGCGCCGCACGGTCGTCTGGACGGGTGCGAGCGTCGGCGGTGAGCTGGCAGGGGTGCATCGCCCCCATGAGCGGCGACAGCAACGCCCGCTACGGCCGCCAGAGAAGCTCATCGAGGAACGGCGCCGTCCAGCACCGCCCACACCACCCCGAGCCTCCGCATGGCCGTCCTCTCCTCTGTGCGCGCTGCAGAACCGTCGGTGTGGCCTGAAAAGCGCAGAGCGCGCTCTCTGCCGCCGACGTGCCCGTGAGGCCGTTCCGTCGAAGGCTTGGAGCATCACCCAAGTTGTACCAGGATTAGCTGTTGAATGGAGCCAGTGGACCAATCCGAAGAAGCCCAATCACCTAAACCTCCAGCCCGACCACTGCCTCGCCGTAATCGCTCGCCGGAGTGATCCCGTTCTCGGCAACCGCCTTGGGCCGGCTATAAATGGAGGCCCCGGGCTCGCCTTCGACCCAGCACCACTCCTCCACCTCACCAGAACCACAAAAAGCCGCTAGAAGGACCTCGAGGAGGCCTTCTTCCCCAACTCCGGCCGCCCCGATCTGCTTCGGGCTCTGGCAAGATTCTCTCTGGTGAGAGTACCCCCGCCTCCCAAACTGTGCCAGTAGCCTCCTAGTACACCCACTCCACTGACCCGCGCTTCAATTTGGCGTTTGTAGCTCTCTTCGGAGGGATCCATCCTCGACCGAACCGTCGCCCGCCGGAGTGGAGGCCACCGTCGACGTGGTGCTCGCCGACGACCAACTCCACCACCCACAGACGCGGGAGAACTCCGTGAGTCTGTAGGTACCTTCCACTCCCCCTACCTCGCCGTGGATCGACGCCGGCGACCACCGCGAGCCTCGGGCGCCGACAGGACTCTGTTCTGATTTTTAAACCTGACATGCGGGACCCCCTCGTTAGCCTCTCCTCTCTTATTCGGACAGTTTTCTGAAAGCGCCTTCGGGCAAAGTACGTTTTCCCTTTGGGTTGGCGTATTTCTAACCGAAGCATTTTGTTTTTAAACTAGCCCCTGGAAAGTTTCTGTTTTATCACAGATTAGTCCTTGAATTAAAACCTTTATAACTTTTAAACAAAAGATGATTTTGAGTTCATTCTTTTTATGTCATCTTTATTTTTTTAACTAGTTTTTTATCATATTTATGTGAAAATGTTTGGAATAATTTTTTTACACGCACGGTATTTACGTTAGTATCCGATTTCTTTTACAACGTAGATACCGAAGGAGGTGACGGAGCCACAAACTTCGCCGAGCTAGACTCCGACTACTCCGAACCAGGCAAGCATGTTTGAACCTTTGATATGATGAGTGTTTTGCATGTTTGCTTGAGTGCTTTTCTCATGGCATGTTTAAATAAGCATATGTGAACGTTATATTGCATGCAAGGCAAGCTACAAGTGAGCTTCAAAATTTGATGTGTTCAACTGATGGTGAGATAACCTGATCATGTGGTGGCATGATGGGTTGTAAGCTTGTATTTTTGAAGCATGCCAGTTTTATATCAACTGTTTAACTCCAGTATTAACGTGGATCAAGTCTTGTTCCCGTTCGTCCCCTTCCGTGCTACCACATGTTTTCTGTAAAGAATGCGGTTTAGTAAGTTGCAAACCTCTTTCCTAGTACACACCAAATAGAGGGGCCGTGATGAGGGTTCCATGGCCCTGGATTAAAGCCCGTCATCCAGTCAAGGGGCATGGGTGTTTCCGGTTGGGACCGAGAGGGGGGCACCCCTGAGAGAGCGCGATATAAATTTGACCCCATGCTATTCGAGGTTGTAGCCTCCCCATCTTAGAGTTTTTCTTGAACATTGCCTAGGGTGATTCCTGGCAGCGGAATGTGGAATGGGTGTGTACTGGTTAGATGTGTTTCTTCTAAAATACCGTAAACGGAACTAGTCCTTTGTGACTACTGAAATCCGTTGGCAATGGGTAAAGAGTACAAACTCTGCAGAGTCAAAACCATTCGAGTAACCATGTCCATGGTCAAGGACCTCGATCATCACATCAGAGTCAGTCTCAGTGTCAGCCTTAGTGTCAGTCTTAGTAATAGTCTCCGGAAAATAAGCATGAAACTGAGAATGGTAAACCCGGCTAAAGGTTATTCCTATGGATGGACTAACCAGTTTATTATTATGTACCATGTATTCCTTGGGATGATGTTACTTTCATGAGCTACTTGAATTCGAATGACGAAATATAAGCCCTTTATGTGATGTCGCTCAGACGTCCGACTGTGGCATTCTTGTTATTTACTTTTGATATAAGCCCTTTATGTGATGTCGCTCAGACGTCCGACTGTGGCATTCTTGTTATTCACTTTTGATATAAGCCCTTTATGTGATGTAGCTCAGACGTCCGACTGTGGCATCCTTGTTATTTACTTTCATTATAAGCCCTTTTTGAGATGTCGCTTAGACGTCCGACTGTGGCACGTACTGTCATTTACGTTTCAATATAAGCCCTTTATGTGGTGTCGCCCTGACGCCCGGCTGCGGCATGTTAATTTATTTTTACCTTTCGAGGCGTCGCTCCAGACACCCGATCGGTCTTCAGTTATTTTATTGGGATTTTGGGAGGACTACCGCCTGACTTCCTTTTTATTTAACATGCAGTGCAAGTTTACTATCTGAGTGCGCATTACTATTCTGCTCATGTGCATCATGTTAGCATTTGTTATATCTTATGTCCAGACTGTCTTGCGAGTACATTCAAAGTACTCACCTGGCGTGGTGATTTGGCCAGATGTTGACGAAGGCGATCTTATGGATGAAGAGTACGATAGTGAGTCCGACGCCTAGAGGAGTCCCAGTCAGTCTCGTGCGATCCTGGAGTTGGTCACTTGTATTACATACGCTTCCGCTACCCTAATAAAATCATCGAGCCTCGCTCCAGTGCTTGATGAGATGTAAGATTTTGGAGTCATGTCACCCACTTCACTGTGACATATCCACCACCACTTTTATTACGAGTCAATAGTTATGCCACCATACCCTTTGTGTCATATCCGCCTTTATGTATAATATCGGCGTGCTTGTAATAAATTGTTGAACAGCCTCAGCTCAACCTTGTATAATATTTAGTACTTCTGGATTTCTGTATCAAGGATTTGTCTACCAGTAAGGAAGATTTTCCTATACCTGGTCTGATAAAATGGTCGATTTTTCAATAAATATTTTATTGGAAAACCGGTCCTGACAGCGACTTGTATTATTTGCGTTTATGCTTGTTAGTTTACCACAATCATCCTTGCTGTACATGCCTTTTGAGAGAGCCATACATGAATTGGAATTTGATAGAATACTTTATGTGCTTCACTTATATCTTTTGAGCTTTATAATTTTGCTCTAGTGCTTCACTTATATCTTTTAGAGCACGGTGGTGGATTTGTTTTATAGAAACCTTTGATCTCTCATGCTTCACTTAGATTATTTTGAGAGTCTTAATAGCATGGTAAATTTCTTAAAAATAATAATATGCTTGGTATTCATTTGAATACTAAGAAAAGTTTGATCCTTGACAATTGTTTTGAGATATGAAGGTAGTAATATTAGAGTCATGCTAGTTGAGTAGTTGTGAATTTGAGAAATACTTGTGTTAAAGTTTGTGATTCCCGTAGCATGCACGTATGGTGAACCGTTATGTGATGAAGTCGGAGCATGATTTATTTATTGATTGTCTTCCTTATGAGTGGCAGTCGGGGACGAGCGATGGTCTTTTCCTACCAATCTATCCCCCTAGGAGCATGCGCGTAATACTTTTCTTTGATAACTTGTAGATTTTTGCAATAAGTATATGAGTTCTTTATGACTAATGTTGAGTCCATGGATTATACACACTCTTCTCACCCTTCCACCATTACTAGCCTCTCTAATACCGCTCTAAAAATAAAAGTGTGATGATCATCATTTTTAGAGCATTGTCCCAAGTGAGGAAAGGATGATGGAGACTATGATTCCCCCATAAGTCGGGATGAGACTCTGCACGAAAAAAAAAGAGAAAAGAAAAGAGGCCATAAAAAATAGAAAAGGCCCAAATAAAAAAAATGAGAGAAAAAGAGAGAAGGGACAATGTTACTATCCTTTTACCACACTTGTGCTTCAAAGTAGCACCATGATCTTCATAATAGAGAGTCTCTCGTTTTGTCACTTTCACATACTAGTGGGAATTTTTCATTATATAACTTGGCTTGTATATTCCAATGATGGGCTTCCTCAAATTGCCCTAGGTCTTCGTGAGCAAAGGAGTTGGATGCACACCCACTTAGTTTCTTTTGTTGAGCTTTCATATACTTATAGCTCTAGTGCATCCGTTGCATGGCGATCCCTACTCACTCACATTGATATCTATTGATGGGCATCACCATAGCCCGTTGATACGCCTAGTTGATGTGAGACTATCTTCCCTCTTTTTTTCTTCTCCACAACCACCATTCTATTCCACATATAATGTTATATCCATGGCTCACGCTCATGTATTGCGTGAAGATTGAAAAAGTTTTGAGAATGTCAAAAGTATGAAACAATTGCTTGGCTTGTCATCGGGGTTGTGCATGATTTAAATACTTTGTGTGGTGAAGATAGAGCATAGCCAGACTATATGATTTTGTAGGGATAACTTTCTTTGGCCATGTTATTTTGAGAAGACATAATTGCTTTGTTAGTATGCTTGAAGTATTATTATTTTTATGTCAATATTAAACCTTTGTCTTGAATCTTTCGAATCTGAATATTCATACCACAATTAAGAAGAGTTACATTGAAATTATGCCAAGTAGCACTCCACATCAAGAATTCTCTTTTTATCATTTACCTACTCGAGGACGAGCAGGAATTAAGCTTGGGGATGCCTGATACGTCTCCAACGTATCTATAATTTTTGATTGCTCCATGCTATATTATCTATTGTTTTGGACCATATTGGGTTTTATTTTCCACTTTTATATTACTTTTGGGACTAAATTATTAACCGGAGGCCCAGCCCAGAATTGCTGTTTTTTTTTGCCTATTTCAGTGTTTCAAAGAAATGGAATATCAGATGGAGTCCAAACGGAATGAAATCTTCGGAAACGTGATTTTCTCATCAGATAAGATCCAGGAGACTTGGACCCTCGGTCAAGAAAGGAGGGAGGCGGCCACGAGGGTGGAGGCCCCCCCCCCCTAGGGCGTGCCCCTTGCCTCGTGGGCCCCCCAAAGCTCCACCGACGTACTCCTTCCTCCTATATATACCTACGTACCCCCAACAGATCAGATACGGAGCCAAAAACCTAATTCCACCGCCGCAACTTTCTGTATCCACGAGATCCCATCTTGGGGCCTGTTCCGGAGCTCCGCCGGAAGGGGAATCCACCACGGAGGGCTTCTACATCATCATCATAGCCTCTCGATGAAGTGTGAGTAGTTTACTTCAGACCTTCAGGTCCATAGTTAGTAGTTGGATGGCTTCTTCTCTCTTTCTGGATCTCAATACAATGTTCTCCCCCTCTCTCGTGGAGATCTATTCGACGTAATCTTCTTTTTGTGGTGTGTTTGTTGAGACCGATGAATTGTGGGTTTATGATCAAGATTATCTATGAGCAATATTTGAATCTTCTCTGAATTCTTTTATGTATGATTGGTTATCTTTTCAAGTCTCTTCGAATTATCCGTCTGGTTTGGCCAACTAGATTGGTAGTTCTTGCAATGGGAGAAGTTCTTAGCTTTGGGTTCAATCTTGCGGTGTCCTTTCCTAGTGACTGTAGGGGCAGCAAGGCACGTATTGTATTGTTGCCATCGAGGATAACAAGATGGGGTTTTTATCATATTGCATGAATTTATCCCTCTACATCATGTCATCTTGCTTACATGTTACTCTATTTTCATTAGCTTAATACTCTAGATGCATCTTTGGATAGCGGTCGATGAGTGGAGTAATAGTAGTAGATGCAGGCAGGAGTCGGTCTACTTGTCTCGGATGTGATGCCTATATACATGATCATACCTAGATACTCTCATAACTATGCTCAATTCTATCAATTGCTCAACAGTAATTGCTCACCCACCGTAAAATACTTATGCTCTTGAGAGAAGCCACTAGTGAAATCTATGGCCCCGGTCTATTCTCATCATATTAATCTTCCTACGCTTTATTATTGCTTTGCTTTTTTACTTTGCCTTTTATTTCACTTTGCATCTTTATACCGAAAATACCAAAAATATTATCTATCATCTCTATCAGATCTCACTCTCGTAAGTGACCGTGAAGGGATTGACAACCCCTTATCGCGTTGGTTGCGAGGAGTTATTTTCTTTGTGCAGGTACGAGGGACTCGCGCGTAGCCTCAACTGGATTGATACCTTGGTTCTCAAAAACTGAGGGAAATACTTACGCTACTCTGCTGTATCATCCTCTCCTCTTCGGGGAAAACCAACGCAAGCTCAAGACGTAGCAGTCCTGTATCTGTATGAATCCTTTGGACCATATGAAGCTTTTGGTTTGGGATTTGTCTTCTTCCCAGGCGGTGTCATGATGACATTCACAGGAAGATTCTCAAGACAGCTTTTGGGAACCGAGATCTTCTTCATAGGTGGCCCATTCCTACAGTTAGTACCAATATACCTGGCGAACACTTCACCATTCTGATTCTTAAACATTTTATAGTTTGCATCAAAGGATTCATCAATGATAACTGGGTTAGCACAAGTGAAGCCAGATAAAGTGAATGGATCCACTGAAGGTCCCTTTGCAGCAACCCATGTGATTTTGGGGTACTGCTCAGGCTTCCAGTAGGAACCATCAACATTCATTTTCCTCTCGAACCCAACACCCTCTTTCCTAGGGTTTCGGTTCAGAATCTTCTTTTTGAGGACATCGCACAATGTCTGATGCCCTTTGAGACTTTTGTACATCCCTGTTTCAAGCAATGTCTTCAACCTAACATTTTCATCAGCAATAGTAGTGGTATCCTCGGCAGAGGGGTTAGTTACCACATCAACAGTTGAAGATATTGCAACAGTAGCAGCAGTAGAACATTCAGCAACATAAGTAGTGTTATCATACTCAAGGCATTTTAGACATGGTGGTTCAAATCCTTCCTGAGCGGGATTGATCTGTTGAGCACGAAGTGACTCATTCTCCTTTCGAAGATCTTCATGAGCCGCCCTCAATTTCTCAAGTTCTTTCTTCCTTTGAAGATAATCATAGGAAAGCTTTTCATGAGTCGTTGAGAGCATTTCATGATGACTTTCAAGTTCCTGGTACTTAACATGAAGATTTTTTATGTCTTCAATTAAGGACTAAGATCGGGTCATTTCCGCGTCCAACAGGTCATCGCTTTTGTCTAACAGTTTTTGAGTATGTTCCATAGCTTTCTGTTGTTCAGTTGCAATTTTAGCAAGTGTTTTGTAGCTAGGTTTGGATTCACAATCAGAGTCATCTTCACTTGATGCTTGAAAGTAAGCATTGCGTGATTTTACCTTGGCACCACGTGCCATGAAGCAGTAGGTGGGAGCAGAGTCGTCCTTGTCATTTGCATCAGTGTTCGTGACGGGGCCATTGTCTTCATGTTGAAGATGGACTTGGCAACGTAGGCTGTAGCTAGAGCCAGACTTGCAACGCCAGAGTCGGACTCCTCCTCAGACTCCACCTCCGCCTCCTCAGAAGCAGACTCCTCCTCTGAATCCATCTCCTTGCCAACAAAAGCACGAGCCTTGCCAGATGAGCTCTTCTTATGTGATGAAGACTTGGACGAAGACTTGGAAGAAGACTTTGAGGATTTCTTCTTCTTGTTGTCATCAGAATCATATTCCTTGCTCTTCTTCTTCTTGTTGTTCTCATTGTCCCTCTGTGGACACTCAGAGATGTAGTGTCCAGGTTTCTTGCACTTGTGACATGTTCTTTTCTTGTAATCATGAGTGCACTTGTGACATGTTCTCTTCTTGTAATCATGAGTGGAAGCTTCATCATTTCTTGAGCTGGATCGTGAAGACTTTCTGAAGCCCTTCTTCTTAGTGAACTTCTTGAACTTCTTCACAAGCATAGCAAGCTCCTTTCCAATGTCTTCAGGATCACCAGAACTGCAGTCAGATTCTTCTTCAGATGAGGAAACAACTTTTGCCTTCAAAGCGCGAGTTCGGCCATAGTTTGAACCATAGATATCTCTTTTCTCAGATAGCTGGAACTCATGTGTGTTGAGCCTCTCAAGTA
The DNA here is from genome assembly GCA_021605205.1 of Aegilops longissima. Taxonomy (NCBI): domain Eukaryota; kingdom Viridiplantae; phylum Streptophyta; class Magnoliopsida; order Poales; family Poaceae; genus Aegilops; species Aegilops longissima. The sequence goes on from CM038681.1 coordinate 92,320,445, forward strand.
TGTCAGACGGATCGAGTGTCTTGAAGTCAGGGCGTTCTTGTATCATTAGGTCAAGGGTGTCGAACGAGCTGTCAAGTGATCTCATGAGTGTCTTGACGATTTCATGCTTGGTGATCTCAGTGGCGCCGAGAGCACGAAGCTCATTTGTGATGTCAGTGAGGCCATCAAACATGAGCTGGACATTCTCATTGTCATTTCTCTTGAAGCGGTTGAAGAGGTTGCGAAGAACACTGATCCTTTGATCTCTCTGGGTTGAGACGCCTTTGTTGACCTTGGAGAGCCAGTCCCAGACTAGCTTTGACATTTCCAGGGCACTCACACGGCCATACTGTCCTTTGGTCAGATGACCACAGACGATGTTCTTGGCAGTAGAATCCAGTTGAATGAACTTATTAACATCAGAAGGGGTGACACCTTCACCAGTCTTGGGAACACCATTCTTGACGACATACCAGAGGTCGACATCAATGGCTTCAAGATGCATGTGCATCTTATTCTTCCAGTAGGGATATTCAGTTCCATCGAAGACGGGGCACGCAGCAGAGACTTTGATTATCCCTGCAGTCGACATAGCTAAAACTCCAGATGGTTAAACCGAAGCTCTGATACCAATTGAAAGTGCTAGTTATCGACTAGAGGGAGGTGAATAGGCTATTTTTATGAAAGTCTTCAAAACATGGGAGTTTCGAAGACAAACGATAGAAATGAACCTATTGACATGCAGAAGAAGGTAGACTACACTAGGCAGGCCATAGTTAAGTATTCAATAAAGTGAAAGCACGAAGACTAATAGCAGCTAGGTAGTAAAGATCAGGATGGAAGATAGTGTGAAGCCAAACAACAATAGAAGTCACACAGTGGAGTCAAACTGGTAACACAAGCAGGCAATGACTTCACGAAGACAAACTGTAAATAAAGAGACGGAGAGGATAGAACCAGTCACTTGGTGATGACAAGGATTTGTTGGATCAGTTCCAATTGCTGTGACAACTGTACGTCTGGTTAGGGAGGCTGAGATTTAACTCAGAAGACCGTGTCTTCACCTTATTCCCCTTGAGCTAAGGACACCCAGTCCTCGCCCAATCACTCTGGTAAGTCTTCAAGGTAGACTTCCAAACCTTAACAGACTTTGTTCACCGGCGATCCACAATGACTCTTGGATGCTCAGAACGTGACGCCTAACCGGCTGGAGGATTCACAGTCCTCAAGTGTAACAAGTCTTCAGTCACGCGACGAAAAGACTTCAAGATGCCTAACACTCTTTGGCTCTGGGTGTTTGGGCTTTGTCCTCGCAAGGATTTCTCTCTCTCAAAAGCTTCGGAGGTGGGTTGCTCTCAAACGACAAAAGCCGTGCACTAACTCTGAGTAGCCACCAATTTATGGTGTAGGGGGTGGGCTATTTATAGCCACTAGGCAACCCGACCTGATTTGTCCGAAATGACCCTGGGTCACTAAGGAACTGACACGTGTTCCAATGGTCAGATTTCAAACACAAGCGGCATCTTGACTTGGGCTACAAGTAAAGCTGACTCATCCAGCTCTGGATAAGATTTGCTCTCATTGTCTTCGCTCTAAGACATAGGATTTGGTTGAGCATCACTTCAGTCACTCTGACTTTGTTCACTGGGACCCCACTTAACAGTACGGTGGTTCCTATGACTCAACAAAGAAGAAAAGAAAACAACGAAACAACTAAGTCTTCGCGCTCCATAGTCTTCACGCGATGTCTTCTCTTGTCATAGTCTTCAATGTGAATATCTTCACATACCACCATTGTCTTCAATGTCTTCATACATTTTTAGGGGTCATCTCCGGTAGGTAAACCGAATCAATGAGGGACTACTACCTGCGTTATCCTGCAATTTTCACAAACACATTAGTCCCTCAACCAGGTTTGTCGTCAATACTCTAAAACCAACTAGGGGTGGTACTAGATGCACCTACACTAAGCTAACGGATAGGTCTTGTCCATCACATTATTCTTTAATGATGTGATTCCGTTCATCAAATAACAACACATGTCTATGGCTAGGAAACTTAACCATCTTTGATTAACGAGCTAGTCAAGTAGAGGCATATTAGGGACACTCTGTTTGTCTATGTATTCACACATGTATCAAGTTTCCGGTTAATACAATTCTAGCGTGAATAATAAACATTTATCATGATGTAAGGAAATATAAAACAACAACTTTATTATTGCCTCTAGGGCATATTTCCTTCATTATTCACCCAATATTTTTTATATACTAGATGATACCCCGCGCGTTGCTGCGGGAACCTTGTTTCAAAATTGTGTGATTAGGTGCTACAAAATCAACTGAAGCAAATGCAAGGCGAATGTAGAATTTTCATTGATTATTTATTTTAAAATTAAAGGCATCAACCATGTAACAAATTGATGTATAAATAAGTGCAAAACTTTTCAGTTATAGTAGGAAATGATATTTTCTTGCAAAAACAAACATTAACTACATAGGCATTCTCCAAGCATTTAACATGTCGTCTTGACAATAAAAAATGGCAAATGGTACTTTAGTCATAAGCGGATTAAAAATCAATAAAGGGAATATATTAATATTACATAAGCGGACTCAATTGTACACCTAAACAAAAACTACCAGACAACCATCTTCTATTTAATCCATTCTGCACTATTATCAATCTTGCCAACCATCCCCCGCTTCTGCTACATTGTGAATATCCCCATGTGGGTATGTTGTTGACTCATGGATATGAAGAAAAGAACAAGTGGATGACATTAGTTTTTTTTTTTTGAATTTTCACCTGCGGGGGGGAGGGGGGGTTCCCACCTAAATTGTATTCATTTTGCCTATAAAGGCTTTGCAGCCCGTCGCAAGATAGGTTCAAGTGAACTAGATGTACAGGGGCGCAAGGAGTGGAGATAAAGCAAAATAACACACATTGACCACACACATAATAGGGGAGAACAATGAAGGAGAACTCAACACCACACAACACACCAAAGGTGGATGACATTAGTGACAAAGATATCAGTGGATATGAAACATTTAAATCAGTACATTTGCACATGTACTCAAAAGCATCACACATGTCTGCTTCAACAGTGAGAGTAATAAGTTGTTAATGACGACATAAATATTTTCAGATTTGGGTAGAAGATCAGCAGGAGTGTACATACTAAATCTTACAGGATATTTGTAGAGACCACAATTCAAGCAGAAAGAATCATCAATGAAGTACCAAGCTGCAGTCATGCCATGACTTCTGTTCTTCGTACAAATAATCTTGTTCATATATAGTTCTCACTTAAAACATTGGGGCAGCTCACATGAGAATATGATGCTCTATCGAAATTCTGACGTTTTGCTGCACAAAATGATCATCAGAGGTTAAGGTTTAGTTAGTAGTAGCAGCCAACAAAAGAAGTTAGTTAGGAACCAAAATAGCATACCAGAACGGATTCTAGCAATCTGGACTTCTCCATATTCCCTGAAAATAAGTTCAATTTTTGCGGGGACCTGAAAACTGGCTCCACGTAAACTGAAAGATTCAAAGTTGTACGATACATGTCAATCCATTGCCATCTATGACAAACTTACCTAGAAGGAAAATCGAGATGTTCCCGATTAATCACATGCCAAAACATGAGTAAATCAGATTGCAGAAGTAATCTGCAAGTCATATCATATCCAAAATGATTAATTTTCCTAATATCGGACCACAAAGAAGGGAAGTAAATTAATGTCTCAACCAAGATGTGATCCTCATTTCCTAATTCCCAAAATCAATCCATTTTTAGGGGACTTCTTATCGATCTAAGAGAACTATAGGCTCGAACCTTTTGAGCGAGCTGCAACCAAAGATCCTCTGTCATCCAAACCTTGCCGCCTCTCTGGCTATTGGTGTGTCCGTCTCTCGAACTCGTCCCGTTGTTTTCGCCAGAGCACCATTACGGAGGGCCTCCGCGTGGTCTATGGCCGCTGCGAGCAAACTATTAGAAAAATCAAATGGAAATTTAGTGGACCTAATACCCTGCTCCCTTCTGTCTCCCCTCTCCCTTCAGACACAGCCGGTGCTACACTCTGCGATGCTCCCGTACTTTCTCTCATCTCCCCCTCTCGGATCCATCGAGCGGCGAGAGGTGGAAAGCAAAAGGAGAGGGCGTTGGGCTGGGTGGTCTTCCATCGAGTGGGGGGCTTCAAGATATCCAAGTGGAGAGAAGATAAGACGTGCATGCCGAGCGGTGTGTCTTGGCTCTTAAAGCAAACTCTTAAAGAGTATAGAATAATCTCGTCGGTTTCAGAATACAAAGACGAACGGGTGTGTACTGAAAAGATTAATTCACACAATTTAGTGACTAATAGAGGGGGAAAAGAGTTTTTTTTTTCAACGCCATGACCGTAGGGTGAATAATATTGATTGGCTCGTTTTGTAGTTGATTAATGATGTGGCATAAAGCTGATGTGGACAGTGTGCATGATGAGAGAATAGGTAGAAGTGGGAAGTAACTTCTTAAAATGGTAGATTCCAAAAATATTCTTCATGAAATTTCAGGACTTTTGGAGTTGTGCGGAATAGGTCTCTAATATTTGCTTATTTTCCAGTCCAGAATTCCAGCTGCCGGCATTCTCCCTCTTCATGTGAACCTTATAAAATAAAATAAAAAGGCATAAATATTGTAATATAATGTGTAATAACAGCCCATAATATGATAAATATCAATATAAAAACATGATGCAGAATGGACGTATCAGTTACCTCTTGCTCTCCTATCCTTGTGTGACAGCAAATCACCCGACATGCCAATTAGGAGGGAAATCATGTCAGACTATTCCTCGTCGGCATAGCTCAATCCCGCCACTGCTCCACAACCTTCACTTCCTCAATTCATCGCAATCAAGTTGCCTCGCGCCGTCTTACATCGTCGAGTGGCATCCAGAAGATGAGTTGTGGTCTCCAGGTCCCTCTTGCACAGCTGGCACAAGTTGCAGTTTGGTCACCCTTTTGTTTGTAGCCGGTCTGCTGACCACATTCTAGGCTTGGTAACGGGCCAGACAAAGAACTTGCACTTGGGCGGTGCCCAATTCTTCCACACAACCTTGGTCATGTTTGAAGCGACAACGCCCTCGAATTGGGCAGGACGAGGCTGAGGAATAAATTCCGTTGATGGTGAGGTCCCACTTGATATCATCGGGAGATCATCCTGAAGATGGATCATAGCAAGCCTCCCTCAAACGGATGTATCTAGACGTATTTACATACTAGATACATTCGTTTGAGTGACAAGTAATATGAACCCCATAGAGTATTATGTTTTTTTTGGTAATAATTAGGCGACGTGTACAAGGTCAGGGCAAACAAGCAGTCAATACAAAACAAGTTTGCGAGGGCCACCATGCTTGTTTAGTGAAAAGGGAGAAACTAATGACAAAAGAAAAGACGCCATGCCACCTAGCAAAGAATTAACCCAAAATGAAAAAAACTAGCTAAGGAAACAACGAGTTGACGAACATTGTCTGCCCCCTACTGCTTGCGTAGGTGGTTGAACGCTTGCTCCAGCGTTGGCGCGAAGCGAGTGGTGTTGATGCGGACGTTCTGCATCAGGTAGAACTCATACATCGTGGTCCAGCCGCTTCGGTGGATGGAGTCGGGGTCCTTAATCGCCGGGTGATCCGGCCCTAGCTTCTCCAGCAGCGAGCTCTCCTCCGCGCTCACGCTGTAGTCAAGGTACTTGAGCCCCATGTCTGTTGCCGGCTCGCTGAAATCGAACCTCGCCATGGGCTCCATCTTGCCATACGGCACCACCTGGATGAGGACGCCGCCCGGTGGCAGGTGCACCGCGTTCGTCAGCCCGGCGCCGTGCACGCCCAGCACCACGTCAAACGAGTTCACCACCCGCGCCTGCTCAACCTCGGAGCCGTCGTGCCGCAGCTCCGTCACTACCACCTCGAACCCCGCCGCCTCCGCCGCTCGGGCAATCTCCGGCTCGTTGAGGAACTGGCGGGAGGTCGCCCGCTGGATCAACAGCAGCCGCGGCTTCTTGTACGGCTCCATGGTCACTGCTCCTCGTGGGAGCGCGTAGGTCTCGCGCACGAACCGCGTGAAGTCGGCCATGGTGAGGCGGCCCCCCGGCACCAGTTCGGGAACGATGCTCAAGTCCTTGTCGAGGCGCAGCCCCACCGAGACGCGCGGGAAACACCGCACATACGCGTCGCGGTCCATGTCCACGACGCCATACTTGGACAGCCCCTGCAACAAGGCCCTGTACTTGACCAGCCACCGCGGCATGTGCTGGATGTTGCTGACCAGGAACGTGACCTCGCCGTGGTACCGCCGCGCCGCGACGAACAGCGGCACCAGAATGTCAGCGTACTCATGCCAGTAGTTGCCCACGTAGCCCCCGATCCCGAACAGGATGGCAGGCATCGTGTGGGTCACCGTGCACGGCGGGGCGGCGGCCCGGTCCTGCAGCTGGGTTACCGTAACCGCCCTGAGGCTCTGGCCACTGCGCGTGTACGGCGAGATCATCCACTCGTGGCGCTCCGACGAGCTCGCTGGGACGAGGCTCACCGATAGGGCTGTGCCATTGGTGCGGATGTCGCCTTCGACTTCGCAGGTGCCGGACAAACTGCGGGAGCGGTCCTCCGTGGTACACACCACCTTGCCATTATCTGTCACACACCAAGGAAAAGAAAAAAAAACAATTACCATTGTTAAACTAGCTTCGTTCGTTGGCATATCCTCGCATTACTTCTATCAAAAAATCTCGCATTACTAAGTTAGCTCTAGGTTCAAAATGTTGCTTCAACGTTTGGACAACGTGTTCATCTTTTCTAAATTCACTCGGCCTGCTATTTCTAACTAGTACTGTAACCATCAACCCGTGTGCCTTCATGGAGTAGCAATTTGATTGTTACTGTCACGGTAAGTCACTCAGTATGGAAATATCTTTGATAAATGTTAAAGCTGCAAATTGATAATTTTTTTACTGTGAAAAACAATGCAATTGAATGCTATAATTGGTAAAAAATAAATACCGCCAAAAACAATGCAATTGATATGCTTATAGCTGTCCGCCTCATCGGTTAAATGTGGTCCGGTGGCATGCATCCTGCATGTATATAATAATCATTTATCCTATATTAATGGAGGTTATTTAGAAGAATGCATAGGATATTTTGGTTATTTTTTGGACGCGGATATCTGGTGAGCGCTCGCCGGGAACAAAATTCCCCGCATACACCGGAGTTGCTATGTCAAAACAACTAAATATGCCATACATTTGTTAGAGACTTGCCATGTACAGAATATAAACTTGCCATGTGCACAGAAGAATTGCCAGTGAACACTATTTTTTCTCCAAAAATGCCATCGGTTTCCCATCAGGCGGCCCGTGCGGGCGTTTGCTAGGACCTCCCCCCGAGCGGACGAACATTCACAAGTTAATTCCCATATATCTTTATGTAATGGTAGAGGACAGAAGTTGAGTTAAAGATCTAGGGGCTATTCTGTAACTTTATATAATGCATATGGGAGTAGTTTAGATGCAAATTTATGCTGTGCTACTTTATGCATGTATCCTATATAACTATATGTGTGGTCCTCAGTTATTTATTTCTCTACCATGTCATGTCGACATGTAACCCCATATGTAAAAACACCACCAGCATGCAACCATGCATGGAAAAATGATTTCCAGTTGTCTTCCTTATATTCAACATTTTCAACTAGCTGTACAATATTGATACAATTAGTCATATTTACTTTCTATTTCAGTTTTCATCTTAGTAATTCAAATATTCATATTCCATGCAACCAATTTTTTTTAATTATATTGCAACCAATATTGGATATAGTATTTGGATTCTTTAGTGCTTACTTTACGAGATGAACTTTCATAATGACATTATCCAGTAAACGGAAGCAAATCTAAGGGGCTAGCTTACTTTTCGTAATGATAGTGATGGGTAGCAGAGATTCAAAAGGAGCACATCTTAGTTTTTTCAAGTTTTTCTCACAGTACTAGCTCAATGATAGACAACACTATGGTTGATGTCTTCGGCCAGGGTTCGACGTCCCACTCTCAGAGTTTTCTCCTATAAACCGAAGTGGGGGTGGCTTCTAATTTCCCTCCCCGCCTCGTTTTTTTAAGTTTTCTCACGGTACAAAGTGTATTAGCAAATCGAGATGCGGCAAGCGAGTATATGCAGGAGCATCTATAATTACCTTCCTCGCCAACCAATGCATAAAGCCTGGATAACACATCTTGACTCCTCTTTGATATGCAAGTTCAAACTAATTAATATGTATATAGAGAGAGTACTAGTGCAAATTTAGCTAGGTTTTTCTCCCTAGATTATCTTTAATGGTGAAAGAAATGAGTGGTTAAGCAAACCAGATCGACTAGTAATTGTTATCAACAATGATTCGGTACACATGATTAATGGCGAGAGTTTGTCTTTTGAAAGAACTTCTGTTATTTATTTTCTCTTCTAGAGTGCATGTCTCATGAGGATTAATATGGAGCCTCTAATTGGCCCTCCATAAAGAAATAGTAATCTAAACGCTCTTATATTTCTTTACAAGGAAGTACTAGTAAGCATTATTCTTTTTGACAATCTAGTGGCGCCTTTGTTTAAAAAATGGTACTCCCTCCGTAAATTAATATAAGAGCGTTTAGATCACTATTGTAGTGATCTAAACGCTCTTATATTAGTTTACAAAGGGAGTAATATATATATGACTTTTTCATATTAATAAAGTTTATTAATTGAACATATGTGGGGACCCATATGCTGGTTAGTGTTAATTTTGAAGACACTATCCTAATTACTTTATCCATGTTGTGAGTTGGAAAAAAATTGATCAAAAATACTAACCGGGTTGCTCTAGTTCACTTTTAAATGTAAAATGACATTGACTTCTCCGGTTAGTGTTAATTTTGAAGACACTATCCTAATTACTTTATCCATGTTGTGAGTTGTAAAAATATGGATAAAAAATACTAACCGGGTTGCTCCAGTTCACTTTTAAGTGTAAAATGACATTGACTTCTCTAGTTTACAGGTTAAATCATGAGTTGCCTGTCAGATCTGCCAAACATGCATTTTTTTTTGCGGGTCAGACATGCATTTAAAAGTCAACTCCCGTAGTCAATGCCGAAAATAGAGGCGACCCGACATCCTAGTTTGCGCTGGAAGAAAGATGTCCTCTAAACAAATGATTTTCCATATAATTCTTCCTTTTTCCAGTTCATGATTTCCTTGGGTACCCAAACTAACTGAGCATGCATGCAAATTTGGTCGAAATGACTGTGAGAGTTTGATGATCTGCTCACCCGTATCTTGAATCGGTTGTTTGTCAGCGACCCGGTGCACATCAGAAGTAACAACTGTAGATTAAGCAACAAGCAAGAATTAATCTTCAAATTATAGACTACACAGATTGGAAATAAGCATATGGGTAGATGTGCTCACGTATTTCACCAGGAGCTTTAATCAGTTGCGTTTCACCGGGAGCTCTAATCAGTTGTTTAACCGTGCTCCATTGTGCTAGTGCTGCCGTGGTGGCAGCTGCATATTAAATAACAGGAAATAAGCCACATTGGTCGTCGAAGGATAAGGCTAGGCTAACGTTAGCGTGACATGGAAAAGCTAGGCCCGGAATAAGAAGATGGAGTATGCAAAAGTGCAAAACAGCGGGTAAGAAGATGAATGAAACGGTGGTTGAAACGAATAAATCATTTACCACTGATCGCAGTCTGCTGCCGGACGAGGAAGTAGACGAGGAGCGCAAAGAGGACGCCGGCGGCGAAGCCGGCGTTGGAGACCGGCGCAAAGCTCTTCCTGGGCCTCTCCCTCTCCTCGCAGCAGCTCATGCCCATCGCCTCTTGCTGCTGCTTCCTGCTGCTGCTGCCAGTCGTAGTCATAGTAGTAGTACACTACTGTACTAGTGAATGAGGACGCGCCGTTTGGGTTCGCTTCGGACTGGGTTTATACTCTTCAAAAGTAGGAGTACTACGTACTAGTGCATGCACATTGTTTATCCTACGGGAAAACCGACGAGGCGACGACTGTTGACTTTGCCCAAATACACGTAGCTCGATACTTACATAGCGTAAACATCAGCTAGTCGTGGATTGGTGTAGTAGACCGGTAGGGTAAATGCTCCATAAGACTAGCCACAATGCGTAATAACATAAACTAGTAACATGTTCATATTACTAATCTATGTTACTATTTTTTATAATGGAGAGTAACATATATGTGGTAACATGCAACACTTCATTTATTAGGTTATAGACACATTTTGCCTTGATATGTGTGATGTTACTAATACTATACCATTTTTATCTCTTTCTTCATTTATTGCATGTTACTATCTATGTTACTCCAACTATGGGTAGTCTAAGATGTCAGTGAATCAACTGTTGAGTGATGTTGAGATCCGAGTCCCACTAGTAAGGATGGCAATCTTATCCATGGGTACGGGTACCCGCGGGTACCCTACTCGCATGGGCAGGGTATGGGCACAATTTTATATCCATAGATAATACCCATACCTTACTCGTTAAGTCATGGGTAGGCACTACTACAAAAAGGGCTATAGATGGAATGGCTACTAATGGCGCACCTGTGATGTGGTACGCCATTAGTATATTCTAATGGCGCACCATGTCTCGGTGCGCCATTAGTAATATATTACTAATGGCGCACCTGGTGTGTGGTCCGCCATTAGTAGTTTGGGAAAAAAACATAAGAAATTTTTTTGTTACTAATGGCGCACCTTGGAGTGGTGCGCCATTACTGTTTTAACTAGTAATGGCGCACTTTCCACTGGTGCGCCATTACTAAGTTTTTAAAAAATCAAAAAATCATTTTTAATTATTTTTTCAAAACTACTAATGGCGCACCAGGAGTGGTGCGCCATTAGTAGTTGAACAACTACTAATGGCGCACCACCCCACGGTCCGCCATTAGTAACTTGGCCACCTTCCACCTTCCACGATGCGTCGTCGGTGGAAGGTGACCAGAATACAATGGCACACCGTGGGAGTGGTGCGCCATTAGTAGTTGAACTACTAATGGCGCACCACTCCCACGGTGCGGCCATTAGTAACTTGGCCACCTTCCACCGAATGCACCCCCCCCCTGTGGATCGCCTTTTCAGTTTTAAAAAAAATAAAAGAAAATGATGAAAATGACAAAAAAATAAAAGAAAATAAGTTTCCCATGTGATATGTGGTCTAGTTGTTGGGAAAGTTTGCAAATATGAATTTCGACTTCATTTGCAAAATCTCTCGAGAATTTGTAAAAATGGGCATAACTTTTGCATACTAACTCGGACGAAAAAGTTTTTTATATGAAAAATCATCTACTCGAAAAGTTACATCCAAATTTAACCGGGGGAACCCCGTTAAACATTTTCAAAATCCCAAAAAACCTAACAGAAAAAAAGTTACGGGCCTTTCAAGATCTAGCGGCAAAAAAATTCAAAAAATTTCAAACTTACTAGTGGCGCACCGTGGATGTGGTGCGCCACTAGTAACAGAAAAAAAATTACTAATTTTCAAAAAAAAATTGAATTTTTTTTCAAAAAATAATACGTAATATGATCGAGAAGTTTGAAATATTTTTCAAAATTTCATCATAGTCATTAACATGAACAAAGTCCTAGACATCAATAAGGTATAACAGGATTGATATGCTAGATATATCAACAAGTGCCTGTGAAGTGAGCTGTTTCTGGGGTTGGATAGAACTCTGAAGTTAAGCGTGCTTGGGCTGGAGTAGTGTGAGGATGGGTGACCTTTCGGGAAGTTTGACCACGGAGTGCGATTTGACCTGAGATTAAGCATATTGACCCGAGATTAAGCCATAGTGAACTGAGATTAAGAAAAAAATGGAAAAAAAATTAAAAAAATTAAAAAACAATTTGAAATAAAATTAAAAAAAAAATTGAAAAAAAATGTTACTAATGTCGCACTTCTATGTGGTGCGCCATTAGTATACCAGATACTAATGGCGCACCGTGGGCTATACATGGTGCGCCATTAGTATCTGAGTATATAATGGCGCACTGTGGTGCGCCATTAGTAAAAATTACTAATGGCGTGCTATTAATGGCGCACCACAGATGCGCCATTAATAGCCAAAATAGGTGCGCCATTAGTAGGGGTTTTTCTAGTAGTGAGGGTACGGGTATAACTTTGTACCCACGGGTATACCCATACCCTGCCCGCTTGTAATCTAGTGTTAAGTTGTTGTCAATTAATCATTAATTTGTCATGTGGCTTGTCTACTCCTATTGACTTACGAGTATGTTGTACTCATCTACCAGTTATTGAGTTGAGATAATTGTTTTTTTTTTGTCAAATATGCTATCAATGAGCGTAAAAATGTGAACAACTCATGTACTGTTTGTTCTACCCGTTGGGTACCCAATGGGTACAGAAACCCACCGGGTATGGGTATGGGTAAAGTTTCATACCCATGAGTATGGGTATGGATAGAATTTTGTACCCCCGACTATACGGGTATGGGTATGATATTGCTCTACCCTGTCCATACTCTACCCATTGCCATCCTTACCCACTAGCTAGCAATGCACCTTCGCTGCTATTTCCGTTACGATAAAAACGATCATGTAATGCCATAGAAAATCATCACCCGTCTACTTTCCATGGCGCGTCTTCACAAGCCTGGTCAAAGTCAACTGCAATAGTCTGTCGATGATCATTGAGAATTCTGAAACTTTACCTACTATATACTCCCTTCGTTCAGTGAAAAATGTATATCTAAAAATTTGAAGATATGAAGTGGAGTAAAAAATGCATTGAAAAGATGCAAGTCATAATCTCTCTTTTCTTTAATTACCCAACCTCAATGAGCTAAATGTAATTAGAAATTAAGAAGACTATGTATATAATGCTATTGATCTTAATTACCATGTGATGAGATAAAATACTTTAAATTGCATTGAAAAGATAGAAGTACACTCTTTTGTGGTCAAATTTTAAATCCAAATGTACACTCTTCAGCGGATGAAGGGAGTAGTACTTCTCTTAATCAATCCAACGGTCGAAGCAACAAGTGAAGACAAGCACTATAGGCCTAGAAGAGAGAGCAAATGACCAAATTCGAATGGGGATGTTCGAACTCTAGCTGAGCTAGTTTTTCCCTAAAAGGAAAATACTCTAGATAGAATTTTTCTGCTTGAGTGCATGTATTCGGCACATCAAATATGTCATGTCGTGGGTCTAGTGATAAACAAATTGTCAAAAGTTATGTACTTTGACCATTGAACCGGCCATTTAGCCCACCCAATTGTTGATGGGTGTCAAAAAAAAATTTGTTGATGGATGCCAACGTTGGATACATCTGCTTAACTGATTTATAGTGGTGAAATGTTGTAGTATTATCGTGCTTATTTAGGCTTTGTCAATCAAATACCTATGAAGTGTATTTATTTATTTTTGAAAAAAAGGGTTTACCCCTGGCCTCTGCATCAGAATAATACATGCAACCATATTATTAAGGAAAATGTCCAAATAGGTTTAAGATCCGGTACAAGCTCACAAGAAGAGCCAAAGTAAACTGAAAATAAGGGTTGCCACAACCGGCGAAAACAGATCAAGATGACTAAACACCTAGCCTATTATTGGACTGCCATCCAAATCATTTGTAAGTATCCCGTGCTACCGTCTTTCAATGATTCCACTCAATAGCCATAAGCTCCTTCGCTTCCGCATGACTGAGTAACGACCACATATGGATCCAAGAAGTGGCTCTATATATAACCTGCAAAATTTTATAAGAGTTTGGCGGTTAGAAATCATGTCATTCCTATAGTTTCATATAGCCCAAAGTAATGCACATACTCCTATTTAAATATGTCCCGCAGTACTTGGCTCCACTCTATTAAGCCACGTCCGAAATAACATGTTAATACTATTAGGAGGGCTAACATTAAAGGTTGCATGAATCGTACACCATAAGAGTTTGGCGAGAGGACATTTGGGAAAGAGGTGTTGTATATATAGCTTCATCTTGATCACAAAAGCAACATTTTTTACCACCCTCTCATCCTCGCTTTGCCAGTTTATCCTTAGTCAGAATCATTTCCTTGTGCACAAACCACATGAAAACTTTTATTCTTAATACTCCCTCCATTTCTAAATATAGAGTGTATAGTTTTTGGCACGGAAATTAAAGAACGCATGTCGGTGTCAAAACCGGCGGATCTCGGGTAGGGGGTCCCGAACTGTGCGTCTAGGCGGATGGTTACAGGAGACAAGGGACACGATGTTTTACCCAGGTTCGGCCCTCTCGATGGAGGTAAAACCCTACTCCTGCTTGATTAATATTGATGATATGGGTAGTACAAGAGTAGATCTACCACGAGATCAGAGAGGCTAAACCCTAGAAGCTAGCCTATGGTATGATTGTTGTTCGTCCTACGGACTAAAACCCTCCACTTTATATAGACACCGGAGAGGGCTAGGGTTACACAGAGTCGGTTACAATGGGAGGAGATCTACACATCCGTATCGCCAAGCTTGCCTTCCATGCCAAGGAAAGTCCCATCCGGACATGGGACGAAGTCTTCAATCTTGTATCTTCATAATCCAGGAGTCCGGCCATCCGGACACCCCCTAATCCAGGACTCCCTCAGTAGCCCCCGAACCAGGCTTCCATGATGATGAGTCCGGCGCGCAGATTATCTTCGGCATTGCAAGGCGGGTTCTTCTCCAAATTCTGTGTACCTGTTGAATAGTGTTCGGCTTCTCGTTAATATTGCGCTCCTTGGCTTCCACGCCCAATAATGTCCGTCTTCCACGTGTCAAACGAATGCGAAAAGCTAGGGTGTTTTTACATTTACCCCCTAGCTGCGCAAATGAGCTGCCTATAAAAGATATGAGGATTTAGATCCGAATCACACCATCTTCCCTTCGCGAGCATTCATCGAAGCGCATCCGACAGAGATCCATTCCATCATGGCTAGTCGACGCAACTCCTCCTCTCGCCCTCCCAGCCCTCAGCCTGGAGGTTGGGAGAGATGTTCCGTCCCGCACAGCGAGCTAGTGACGCTCCAAACCAAGGGATTCCTTCCCCCAGCCTTCATGGTCCCGGTTCGAGCCGGACTTGCCACCTATAATGGCAGAGAGCAAGCGGAGAGCGCCCCCAGTCCCTCCAAAGGAGAGCGGGTATGCCTTGTCCCTTATCTGACAGAGGGCTCGGATTTCCAATTCATCCGTTTCTCCGGGGCTCTTGGAGTTCTACGGGCTCCAGTTGCACAACCTTCGCCTGCCTCCATATTGCATATTGCGGGCTTCGTAGCCCTTTGCGAGCTGTTTTTTGGCATCGAGGCTCATTTCGCGCTGTGGAAGAAGCTGTTCTGCCTTGTGCCCCGTTCTCAGGAGGGGTCGATATATCAAGTGGGCGGAGCCGAACTATGGCGCATCGCCGGGACCGGATATCTATCCGGAACCACAAGGAAGGCGTCCGAAGACTGGCCTTCAGAATGGTTTTATATAGAAGATTTCCCCCTGCCGGACCCTGTTCAGATCGGCCTCCCCGAGTTCAATAATGCTCCTTTGAAGAAGCGCCTAAGCTGGCGTCCACGGAGCCCTCAGAGGGAAAATGACAAGGACGTCCTTTACCTGATGAGCCGGATAAGGTTGTTAGCTCATTCCAGACTGACCATGATTGGGGTCATGGCCACATGCATTATGCGGGGGGTGCAGCCGCTTCAGTATAGAGGCCACCCCATGTGGGATTTCAACGGGGAGGATGATGCCACCCGCTGCGGCCGTAAGGGGCCGGGATCGGTTGCCGCTCTGACGAAGATCTTGTCCGCATTGTACAAGGGAGAAGAGGAGGAGTTTCTCCGCGTCAATCCACAGGGCGGATTTTCTATGAACAATCCTCCAAGCTGGGTAAGCGGACACTTCTTTTTGCCCATCCGTTCCATATTCCCATAGTTAAGTACCTTATGTTATGATTTCGATGCAGGAATTGCGCCGGGATGTAAAGGATATAAACAGCCCTCGTCCACAACCCGAGGATCCGGAACGGTCCCTCGATCCGGCCTCCCAAGAGGATCCGGACATATCCGTGGAGCTGATCGATGGGGTATTTCACCAACTAAGCATCGACAATGCCTTGGTGGCTATTACAGCCGATTATCCTGGACTACTCCCCGCCTCACAAGTAATCGAGACCGAAGTCCTAATACTTCGAAGATGATCCATCCGTGCTTGTTTTTGATCACCCTATACCAATGGTGTTTCGCAGGGGAGGATCTCGAGGCGAAATGCCGAGCCTGCAGCGACCAGCCAACAGGGGACCGCGAGGGCGGGTAGGCTAAAGAGACACGCAGTCCGGGTCGAGGCACCGGCACAGCAGTAAGGCGTGCTGCCTTATTCCAAGGTATTATTCTTATGATGCATACTAACGCCCGTGCTCTCCTTTTTTTAGGAAAAAGAGGGCTCGCCGGACTATATCCGGAGAGATTGCCAATCGAGCCTCCACCAGCCAGGCTCCAAAGCCAGGTGTCGGTGTCAAAACCGGCGGATCTCGGGTAGGGGGTCCCGAACTGTGCGTCTAGGCGGATGGTAACAGGAGACAAGGGACACGATGTTTTTACCCAGGTTCGGGCCCTCTCGATGGAGGTAATGCCCTACTCCTGCTTGATTAATATTGATGATATGGGTAGTACAAGAGTAGATCTACCACGAGATCAAGGAGGCTAAACCCTAGAAGCTAGCCTATGGTATGATTGTTGTTCGTCCTACGGACTAAAACCCTCCGGTTTATATAGACACCGGATAGGTTAGGGTTACACAGAGTCGGTTACAATGGTAGGAGATCTACATATCCGTATCGCCAAGCTTGCCTTCCACGCCAAGGAAAGTTCCATCCGGACACGGGACGAAGTCTTTCAATCTTGTATCTTCATAGTCCAGGAGTCCGGCCAACGGTAAGAGTTCGGCTATCCGGACAACCCCTAATCCGGTCTCCCTCAGTAGCCCCCGAACCAGGCTTCAATGACGATGAGTCCGGCGCGTTGATTGTCTTCGGCATTGCGAGGCGGGTTCTTCTCCAAATTCCATATACTTGTCGAATAGTGTCCGGCTTCTGATAAATGCTGCACTCCTCGGCTTCTGTGCCCAATAATGGCCATCTTCCACGTGTTTGAATGAATGCGAAAAGCCAGGGTATTTTTACAATTACCCCCCTAGCCGCGCGAATGAGCCGCTTATAAAAGGGGCAAGGATCTAGATCTGAGTCACACCATCCCCCCTTTGCGAGCTTTGATCGGAGCGCCTCTGACCAAAGCCCATTCCATCATGGACAGTCGACGCGGCTCCTCCTCTCGCGCTCCCAGCCCCCAGCCAGGAAATTGGGAGAGATGCTCAGTCCAGCATAGCGAGCTAGTTATACTCCAAGCCAAGGGATTTCTCCCTCCGGCCTTCATGCTTTCGGTTCGAGCCGGACTTGCCACCTACAAGGGCGGAAAGCAAGCGGAGAGCGTCCCCGATCCCTCTAAAGGAGAGCGGGTGTGCTTCATCTCTTATCTAGTAAGAGGACTCGGATTTCCAATCCATCCATTTCTCCGGGGGCTCTTGGAGTTCTACGGCCTCCAATTGCACCACCTTACTCCTGCCTCCATCCTGCACATCGCGGGCTTCGTGGCCCTTTGCGAACTATTCTTGGGCGTCGAGGCTCATTTCAGACTGTGGAAGAGAATATTCTGCCTAGTACCCCGTTCTCATGAGGGGTCAATATATCAAGTGGGCGGAGGCGAGCTATGGCGCATCGCCGGGACCAGATACCTATCCGGAACCCCAAAGAAGGCGTCTGAAGACTGGCCTTCGGAATGGTTTTATATGGAGGACGTCCCGCTGCCGGATCCTGTTCGGATCGGCCTTCCGGAGTTCAGCAATGCTCCTCTGAAGAAGCGCCTAAGCTGGCGCCCTCGGAGCCCCCGGAGAGAAGATGACCGGGACGCCCGTTATTTGATGAGCCGAATAAGGTTACTGGCTCATGCCGGATTGACCATGACAGGAGTCATGGCAATCTGCATTATGAGGGGAGTGCAGCCACTCCAATACAGGGGCCACCCCATGTGGGACTTCAACGGGGAGGACGATGCCACCCGTCATGGCCGCAGAGGGCCAGGATCGGTCATCGAACTGGTGAAGATCTTGTCTGCCATGTACAAAGGAGAGGAGGAGGATTTCCTCCGTGTCAACCCACTGAAGGAGTTTTCTTCGAATAATCCTCGAAGCTGGGTAAGCAAACATCTATGTGACCTGTCCGATCCATGTTCCCGTAGTTAAATATCTCATTTCATGGTTTTTGCGCAGGAACTGCGCCGGACTGTGGAGAAGATACACAGCCCGCCCCCACAACCCGAGGATCCGGAGCGGTCCCTCGATCCGACCTCCGAAGAGGATCCGGATATAATGGTGGAGTTGATCGACGGGGTGTTCTACCAACTTAGCATCGACAACGCTTTGGTAGCCATTACGGCCGATTACCCCGAAATACTTCCAGCCCCACAGGTAATCTGAGACCAAGATCCCAAAACCCTGATAATGACCCATCTGTGCTGATTTTTTATCACCGTATACCAATGGTGTTTCGCAGGGGGTTCCTTCGAGGCGGGAAGCCGAGCCTGCGGCGGCTGGCCAACAAGGGGCAGCGCGGCCCCGCAGTTTAAAAAGAAGTGTGGTCCGGATCGAAACTCCGCCTCAGCGGTATAGCATGTCACCATACTCCCTGAATTGATTCCTGGAAGGCGTACTAACGCTGATGCTCTTTTCAGGAAAAAGAGCGCTCGCCGGACTGAGTCCGGAGAGATTGCCAATCGAACCTTCACCGGCCAAGCTTCAAAGCCGGGTCCGGAGGCTGAGTCGAGCACGAGACGTGCGTCGGATGCTCCTCCGACAGAGGATGCCGACAGGTTGTCCGCCACCAACTCCGAGGTGGAGAGCGCCTTGAATCACAGGCGTCGCCGGACAGTTCTTCGTGACGCATGTTTCTCCCAAGAGGCCTTGAATGCCTTTGATTCGGGAGATGCGCACCTCCGTGCCGGTCAAGATGGTCTAGCCAGGGCCACGGAGCAGTATGTAAAGGACATACGGGTAAGAAAATCGACGATTATATATGCCAAGAGCCCCGAGACTTAAAATAGTTAGAATAACT
Organism: Aegilops longissima; assembly: GCA_021605205.1. NCBI lineage: Eukaryota > Viridiplantae > Streptophyta > Magnoliopsida > Poales > Poaceae > Aegilops > Aegilops longissima. Next base: position 92,339,641 of record CM038681.1, read on the forward strand.
GATTTAAGGATCATTAGTTATCTGAGGATCTTCTGAGAAAAGAATACCCGACTGTCCCGGAGCTTGAAGAGTGCAAGGCCCAACTTGAGGCCGCACTAGCCGCCATGAGGGAGCTCAGAGGCCCCTCCGTAATATATGCTTTTAAAAAAATAGTTTATAAAGTGCGGCGGGTGTGTAAATCTGACCGAAACATTGCAGATGGCGCCGGACTAGATCCGGACAAGCAACAGCTCTTACGTCAGTTAAAGGCCGGCGAGAGCGTGCTTACGAGGGTGCGGCAGGAGAAGAATAACCTCCAAGATGCCAACACCAAGCTGGGTGAGGAACTAAAGGACGTTCGTGCCCAGTTGTCTGACTCCGTAAAGGAGAATCGGCGGCTTCGTCGCGGCATTTTCAGTAAGTGCTTGAGCGAACTTTGAAAAGAGTTCGGCGAGGAAGGCCACTAACATAAACATGTATGTAGGTTTGCTCACAGGTCGTCCTGAGGAGGAGATGCCCAGTTCTTCAGGTGATCTTCTTCCCGAATTGCGTCAGCTGCACGAACGAGTCCGACAGGTGATGAAAGGCATCGGCCAAGCCTTGTGGCCATCTATCTCCTTGCCCGAAGGCATTGGGGAGCTGGCGGAGCGGCTTCAAGGAGCACGGCGGCGCTTCCGGCTATGGAAGATATCGGCCTTCCGTCAAGGCGCCAGGGAGGCCTAGGCAATGGTGAAGACACGGTACACGAAGGCTGACCCAAACCACATGGCCGAGGTCGGACCTGTGGGGCCGGATGGGATGGAGATCCCTGTAAGCTTAGTGTACGGCCAAGTAGAATTGGCCGCCAAGTATTCCCAACAAGATTGTAAATTAGATAGCCTATTAGATGGCATTGAGGGGGAATACAATGAGTCAAATTGACTATGTAAAATTATGACATGAAAAAATGTCTTCTAGCCGGATTGTAGATCGTTTGTCGTAGCGGACCTTTTCGCTTCGACCTCCGGACCCAATAGCCCGGAGTGTGTCCGAATACCTTCGTGGTTATATAAGAACCGTGGTATGCATGGAGACAAGGCGTAGGGTCATTGTTGCTGTATCGCACAAGTGCCCAACTAGTTATGTTATATTACATGGGTAGTAAGAAACATCTTCCAGGGAGAATAGTTCCGTTAAGGGTTCCTTTCGGCTGGGATGCATGCCCTAAAGTGCATGTCAAAGCTGCTATAAAAGCAGAAAATCATCTGGGGGTAGATGGGTAAATAGTTAAAATCATCTTTCAGTTCACCGACCGAATATTCCCTTAAGAACGCTAGCTTCGGCTTCACCCACCGAGGTACACATCCGGCTGACCGGCAGTAACAATCGCAGAGGTGCTCCTTTACCACCTAGCTGAACAATCGGGAGCGTGGGGTAAGCATAGGAGCCAGGCAACCCAGCTTGGCCAAAACTTAAGTCATATCGATGCATATAATGGTGAATAAAAGGTACATGCAGAAGTTTAACGCATGTGTTGGGCATGAAAGCCCGTATAAATAAGCTTCTGTTAAAGAAGCCCCCAGGTATAATGAGCGCGGACAGCGCGTCAAGTGTGTGCGAAAAAAGCGCAAACGAGCCTCTAGCGGGTACAAGAAGAAGGAGGAGGAAGGAGAGAAATAAAAGACAGCAAAAAGCAAAAACTAAAAAATGCGGACGGAGGAAGGAGACGAACTTGGAGTCTGGCACTTAGGCGTATAATCTTCGTAGACGGGCTGCGTTCCATGGGTTCGGCTCGAGTCGGTTATCCGATGCGTTTCGCAGACGGTATGCTCCGCCGGTCTGGACCTGGTCGATGATGAAGGGACCTTCCCATTTGGGCTTGAGTTTGTCCTTTTTCTTGTCCGGCAGGCGTAGAACTAGTTCGCCAACGTTATAAGCTTTGGCCCGTACTTCCCTGCTTTGATATCTTCGAGCCTGCTGTTGATAGAATGCGGAACGAGCTTTTTCCACGTCGCGCTCCTCCTCCAATGCGTCCAAACTGTCCTGCTGATCGAGCTCGGCTTCTCTTTCTTCATACATGCATACGCGAGGTGAGTCATGTATTATGTCGCAGGCCAAGACTGCCTCTGCGCCGTACACCATGAAGAATGGTGTGAATCCGGTAGTACGATTCGGCGTGGTCAGCAGCCCCAGTCGGAGTCGAGGTCCTCAACCCAGTGCGTGTTAGATTCCTTGAGGGACCGCACTAGTCTGGGTTTAATGCCGCTCATTATTATACCATTTGCCCGTTCGACTTGGCCGTTGGTTTGAGGGTGATAGACTGAGGCGTAATCGAGCTTGATGCCCATGTTTTTGCACCATGATTTGACCTCATCGGCCGTGAAGTTGGTGCCATTATCAGCGATGATACTGTGGGGGACACCGTAACGGTGTACTACCCCTGATATGAAGTCTATCACTGGTCCGGATTTGGCCATTTTAACAGGCTTGGCCTCTATCCATTTGGTGAATTTATCCACCATGACCAATAGGTATTTTTGCTTGTGGGTTCCTCCCTTGAGGGGTCCAACCATGTCAAGCCCCCAGACCGCGAACGGCCAGGTGATGGGTATAGTTTTAAGGGCGGTGGGTGGCATGTGGCTTTGGTTAGCAAAGGGCTGGCAACCGACGCATCGTTGGACTAAGTCCTGCGCATCTGCCCGGGCCGTCGGCCAATAAAATCCTGTACGGAAGGCCTTGCCTACAAGGGCCCGGTCTGCGGCGTGGTGCCCACCCAGTCCGGCATGTATTTTAGCCAGGAGGTTTCGCCCTTCCTCTTCGGAGATACACCTTTGAAGGACTCCGGTAGTGCTTTTCTTATAAAGCTCTCCCTCACGGACTTTATAGGCTTTAGAGCGCCGTACTATGCAGCGAGCCTCATTTTGGTCTTCGGGGAGTTCCTGCCTAGTTAGGTAGGCTAGGAATGGTTCCGTCCACGGGGTGATAACCGCCATTATTTCGTGAGCAGAGGGTGTTATCTCGGGGGCGGAGCCTCCGGTTGTGTCAGAGTGTTCGGCGTCAGGCGGTGCGGTTGGGTCCGGATTGTTATTGCCGGACTCCCCCTCCCATAGTACGGATGGCTTGAACAGCCGTTCCAGAAATATATTGGGTGGGACGGCATCGCGTTTTGCACCGATGCGTGCCAATATATCCGCCGCCTGGTTGTTATCCCGGGCTATATGATGAAATTCGAGCCCTTCGAACCGTGCTGACATTTTTAGGACCGCATTGCGGTATGCTGCCATTTTCGGATCTTTGGCGTCAAAGTCTCCGTTTATTTGAGATATTGCGAGGTTTGAATCCCCACGCACCTCTAGGCGTTGAATGCCCATGGAGACTGCCATCCGGAGGCCGTGCAGAAGGGCCTCGTATTCGGCTGCGTTGTTGGAGTCCGTATACATTATCTGAAGGACGTATTGGACTGTGTCCCCGGTTGGGGACGTCAGGACGACGCCAGCCCCCAGGCCGGCCAACATTTTGGATCCGTCAATGTGCATGATCCAATTGGAGTATGCCCCGTACTCTTTAGGGAGTTCGGCTTCGGTCCATTCGGCCACAAAGTCGGCCAAAACCTGCGACTTAATAGCTCGTCGTGGCTTATAAGTTATATCGAATGGAAGGAGCTCTATGGCCCATTTAGCAATCCGGCCCGTCGCGTCGCGTTGTTTATAATGTCATTAAGAGGTACTTGAGGCTACCGTTATCGAACACTCTTGAAAGTAGTGTCGCAGCTTCCGGATGCCATGAACACCGCGTATGCTATCTTTTGATAGTGTGGGTACGGGACTTGCATGGAGTTAGGACGGTGGACACATAATAAACCAGTTTTTGAATAGGGAACGGTGTCCGTCCGCTTCTCGTTCGACAACGAGCACCGCTACCGACAACTTGATGTGTTGCGCGATGTATAATAGCATTGGTTCGCCCACGTTAGGCGCGGCCAGACCGGTTGTTGTCAAAATGGCCATTATTTCTTGAGTCCGGCCGTGGCGGCATCCGTCCCACTCAAAGTGTTGGTGCGGCGGAGGAGGCGGTAAAGAGGTAATGCCTTTTCTCCTAAGCGGGAGATAAAGCGGCTTAGAGCCGCTCGCATCCCGTCAATTTTGTATTTGTTTGAGGTCTTTTGGAATATCCAATTGTGACAGAGCTCGAATCTTGGCTGGGTTTGCTTCAATTCCTCTACGGACACAATGAAGCCAGAGCTTTCCGCTGGAACGCCGAAGACGCATTTTTCCGGATTGATCTTGATGTCATATTTTCCAAGATTGTCGAATGTGAGCCTCAAGTCGTCTACTAGAGTTTCGACGTGCTTGGTTTTGACGACCACGTCATCTACATATGCTTCCATTGTTTTGCCGATCTGATTTGCCAGACATGTCTGGATCATGCGCTGATATGTTGCGCCGGCGTTTTTGAGCCCAAAGGGCATTGTGTTGAAGCAGAACGGGCCGTATGGAGTGATGAATGCTGTTGCAGCTTGGTCTGGCTCCGCCATCTTGATTTGGTGGTAGCCAGAGTACGCGTCGAGGAAGCAAAATGAGTCGTTTCCCGCTGTAGCGTCAATGATTTGATCAATTCGAGGGAGAGGGAAGGGATCCTTTGGGCAAGCCTTATTAAGATCCTTGAAATCAACACATAGGCGCCAGGATTTATCCTTCTTTGGTACCATCACCAGGTTTGCTAGCCAGTCCGGATGTTTTATATCTCTGATGAATCCGGCTTCCAAAAGTTTGGCTAGCTCCTCTCCCATGGCCTGTCTCTTGGGTTCGGAAAAGCGCCGAAGAGCCTGTTTGACTGGCTTGAATCCTTTTAGGATATTTAAGCTGTGCTCGGCCAGCTGACGTGGGATTCCTGGCATGTCTGAAGGGTGCCAGGCAAAGATGTCCCAGTTTTCTTGTAGAAATTCTCGTAGTGCGGCGTCTACATCCGGGTTTAATTATGCCCCAATGGAGGCCGTCTTTGCAGGGTCCATTGGGTGGACTTGGAATTTGACTATTTCATCCGCTGGTTTAAAAGTGGTGGACTTGGATCTTTTATCAAGTATCACGTCATTCCTGTTCACCGTGGAGCGCATCGCGGTGAGTTCCTCGGCCGCTAGGGCTTCGGATAGTGCCTCGAGGGCTAGTGCGGCTGTCTTATTTTCGGTGCGGAGTGCTATGTTCGGATCACTAGCGAGAGTGATGATTCCGTTGGGACCGGGCATTTTAAGCTTCATGTACCCATAATGGGGTATAGCTTGAAAAATTGTGAATGCCTCTCGTCCTAATAAAGCATGATATCCGCTGTTGAGCGGGCCACTTGAAATGTGACCTCCTCGGACCTGTAATTGTCCGTGAGCGAACACTACATTCAGCGTGATTTTTCCCAGCGGCATGCTTCCGGCTGGGGATTATTCCTCTAAAGGTTGTGCTGCATCGCTCAATGCGGTTCGATCTATTTCTATTTTTGGAGGGTTTCCTCATAGGTGAGGTTTAGTCCGCTGCCGCCATCCATGAGTACCTTAGTAAGGCGAAAGCCGCCTACTATCGGGCTGAGGACCAATGCGGTTGGTGCCGGGCAGTTCGAATTTAGGTTAAATCACGACATTGAAGGTAATAGCGGTGTCACTCCATGGATTTATTGTTGCTACTTGGTAGACTTGACAAGGTTATGGAGTTGTCGTTTCGCATGTTATTTGATCACGAAAGTCTCGAAGACTGTTAACACCGTACTGGTGTTGCTGGGCTGGGTTTTGAAGCTAGAAGCTCTTCGCCACTTTTGGCCACCTGCCGTAGTATCCAACATGCTCGAAGGCTATGAGTTGGAGTGGCGCCCTCTGTGATATGAATTTTGCAGGGTCCGTTTAGCCAACCCTCCAGTACGGTTCCGTACCCTTTAGGGGGTTTTGGTTTTTTGGTATTCAACCCAGGTGCTTGATAATGATGCACCCTTTTGTTCCGGACTAGGGATGTATTCGGGGCCGGATTATCCCAAAATTTACTTTCGGTTTTCCAGGCGCTCTCCATCGCACAGTACTTTTGTACTATGGTCGCCAAGTCAGCAAAGCGTGTAATTTTGCGACGACTTATGGCGTTTAGGATTCCCTTGTCCGTGCAATTATTGCAAAAATTTGGGATTGTGTCCTCCTCTCGGCAGTCCTTTATCCGGTTCATAACCAGGAGGAATCTGGCCCAGTAATGATGTACTGTTTCTGTAACGCCCCGGATTCGATGCGCCAGGTGTCTGCCAGTTATTCGTCGTCTTTGCCATGTCATGTGCTTGCGTGTTGCACTTTTCCATGTCATCATCTGCATTTCATATCATGTCGTCATTTGCATTTCATTTTGCATACGTGTTCGTCTCATGCATCCGAGCATTTTCCCCGTTATCCGTTTTGCAATCCGGCACTCCTATGTCTCCCGGCGCCCCCTTTTACCTCTTTTCGTGTGCGGGTGTTAAACGGTCTCGGAATGGCCCGAGGTTTGTCAAGCGGCCTTGGTATAGCACCGGTAGACCGCCTGTCAAGTTTCGTGCCATTTGGAGGTCGTATGGTACTCCAACGGTTAACCAGGTAACCGTAAAGCCTCTTTTGTTTGCAGCCCAACACCCCTTTCAAAGTGGCCCAAAACCCACCAAACTCCCCTCCATGCTCTCGGTCGTTCGATCACGATCGCGTGGCCGAAAACCGCACCTCATTTGGACTCTCCTAGCTCCCTCTACCTATAAATTAGTCCGCCCCTTCGAAATTCGCGGATGAATCCCGCAGATCAAACCCTAGCAATCGTCCCGCGGCGGACATGTCCGCCCGGCGGACGCGTCTCCGCCGCCGCCCGCGCCCAACAGGAGCCACCACGTGGCGCTCCACCGCCCTCCGCCGCCGCGGCCGCGGAAACCCATCCGAGGGCCCGCGGGCCCGCTCAGCGCCCCGCCGCCCGTCGCGCGCCCGCCGCCCGCTGCGCAGCTCCGGCCGCCAGCGACCCCTCCGCCCGCCAGACTTCGCCTCCGCCGGCCCCGCGCTCCCGCCGCCCGCGGACTTCGCCGCCGCCGCCCGGGCTCCGCCCGAGCCCCGCAAGCACCGGCGCCCGGCGTCCTGCTCCTCCCGCCACCGCCCTGCGCCCGGCCTTCCCGCCGCCCGGTCGCCATCCCGGCACCATCGCCCGGCCGCCGCCTCCTCCAGCGCAGTTCGCCGCCGCCTCCTCCGCGCAGCTCGCCGCCGCCCTCGGCCTCCGCCCCGAGGCGCGCCCTGGTCTCCTCGTCGCCAGATCCGAGGCCCCACCCCCGGATCCACCTCTCCTCGCCGTCCGACGATCGCCGGAGTTCGCCGGAGCTCCCGCCGGCCGGATCCACCGCGGGTGGATGAGATCCACCCGCTCATCCAACCAAACGGCCGCGCCTCCGTCCCGGAATCCCTCCGTCCCGCACCACTCCGTCCCGTTGACTTTTTCGGAGGGTAAAATCCACTAAGTCCCCGAAATTGTTGCATTTTTGTTGCATTTTCATCATGCCATAACTCTCTGCATATTGCTCCGTTTCGGGCATGTAATATGTAAAATTTTTATAAGAGTTTGGCGGTTAGAAATCATGTCATGCCTATAGTTTCATATAGCCCAAAGTAATGCACATACTCCTATTTAAATATGTCCCGCAGTACTTGGCTCCACTCTATTAAGCCACGTCCGAAATAACATGTTAATACTATTAGGAGGGCTAACATTAAAGGTTGCATGAATCGTACACCATAAGAGTTTGGCGAGAGGACATTTGAGAAAGAGGTGTTGTATATATAGCTTCATCTTGATCACAAAAGCAACATTTTTTACCACCCTCTCATCCTCGCTTTGCCAGTTTATCCTTAGTCAGAATCATTTCCTTGTGCACAAACCACATGAAAACTTTTATTCTTAATACTCCCTCCATTTCTAAATATAGAGTGTATAGTTTTTGGCACGGAAATTAAAGAACGCATGTCGGTGTCAAAACCGGCGGATCTCGGGTAGGGGGTCCCGAACTGTGCGTCTAGGCGGATGGTTACAGGAGACAAGGGACACGATGTTTTTACCCAGGTTCGGGCCCTCTCGATGGAGGTAAAACCCTACTCCTGCTTGATTAATATTGATGATATGGGTAGTACAAGAGTAGATCTACCACGAGATCAGAGAGGCTAAACCCTAGAAGCTAGCCTATGGTATGATTGTTGTTCATCCTACGGACTAAAACCCTCCAGTTTATATAGACACCGGAGAGGGCTAGGGTTACACAGAGTCGGTTACAATGGGAGGAGATCTACACATCCGTATCGCCAAGCTTGCCTTCCATGCCAAGGAAAGTCCCATCCGGACATGGGACGAAGTCTTCAATCTTGTATCTTCATAATCCAGGAGTCCGGCCATCCGGACACCCCCTAATCCAGGACTCCCTCAGTAGCCCCCGAACCAGGCTTCCATGATGATGAGTCCGGCGCGCAGATTATCTTCGACATTGCAAGGCGGGTTCTTCTCCAAATTCTGTGTACTGTTGAATAGTGTTCGCTTCGTTAATATTAAGCTCCTTGGCTTCCACGCCCAATAATGTCCGTCTTCCACGTGTCAAGCGAATGCGAAAAGCTAGGGTGTTTTACATTTACCCCTAGCTGCGCCAAATGAGCTGCCTATAAAAGATATGAGGATTTAGATCCGAATCACACCATCTTCCTTCGCGAGCATTCATCAAGCGCATCCGGCAGAGATCCATTCCATCATGGCTAGTCGGCGCAACTCCTCCTCTCGCCTCCCAGCCCTCAGCCTGGAGGTTGGGAGAGATGTTCCGTCCCTTGCAATGAGCTAGTGGCGCTCAAACCAAGGGATTCTTCCCCCAGCCTTCATGGTCCCGGTTCGAGCGGACTTGCCACCTATAATGGCAGAGAGCAAGCGGAGAGCGCCCCCAGTCCCTCCAAAGGAGAGCGGGTATGCCTTGTCCCTTATCTGACAGAGGGCTCGGATTTCCAATTCATCCGTTTCTCCGGGGGCTCCTGGAGTTCTACGGGCTCCAGTTGCACAACCTTACGCCTGCCTCCATATTGCATATTGCGGGCTTCGTAGGGTGTATGTGTTGAACCGTTGCTCCGTTGTGAGTGTGCTCTATATGAAACTTGCTTGATTTTGCATGTAGTTTCATATTATCTTGTTGCATCCTTGTTTTGAGGTGTTTGCTTGATATTTGCATGCATTTTGCATCAACGCCATGCTTATCTTGTTTTGCTCATATCTTCTAGGCCGTAGCTCCGAATCTAATGAACTTTATATGTAACTTGACTAGAATTTCGTGTAGATCATCGTGGTTCATCTTAACTTGCTGTTTAACAACTTGAACATAAGGTTTATTCAGATCTGGACCAATTTCGAAATTTGCATATGAGGACTTACCGAAATTGTTATATGTTGTTCCCGGCCTCATTTAAACTTGCCTTGATGTGTTGCTCTTGTTTGCATCATCTCTTGCCATGAGTAGCCTCATGTAGCTTTGTCATGCATCATGCTTGGTTGTGCATCATGTCTTGTCTATGTGTGGTGTGTTTACTGTGTTGTGTGCCTTTCTTGTTAGTTCCTGTTTCGTTGCGATCGTGAGGATTCGTTCGTCTACGCTTGGTTCGGCTTCATCCGTTCATCTTCTTCATGGACTCGTTCTTCTTCCTTGAGGGATTTCAGGCAAGATGAACGCTACCCTGAATCTCACTACTATCATTGCTATGCTAGTTGCTTCGTTCTATCGCTATGCTGCGTTACCTATTACCTGTTTATCAAGCCATCCCAAATTGCCATGTCAGCCTCTAACCTTTCACACCCTTCCTAGCAAACCGTTGTTTGGCTATGTTACCGCTTTTCTCAGCCCTCTTATAGCGTTGTTAGTTGCAGGTGAAGATGAAGTTTGTTCCTTGTTGGAACATGGTTACTTGTTGGGATATCACAATATATCTTATTTAATTAATGCATCTATATACTTGGTAAAGGGTGGAAGGCTCGGCCTTATGCCTGGTGTTTTGTTCCACTCTTGCCGCCCTAGTTTCCGTCATATCGGTGTTATGTTCCCGGATTTTGCGTCCCTAACGCGGTCGAGTGATTTATGGGACCCCCTTGACAGTTCGCTTTGAATAAGACTCCTCAAAGAAGGCCCAACATTGGTTTTACCATTTGCCTCACCTATGCCCTTTTTCCCTTGGGTTTCCGGGCCGAGGGTCATCTTTATTTAGCCCCGGACCAGTGCTCCTTGAGTGCTGGCCCGAACTAGAGCCCATGCAGGCGCCCCTCAAGGCAACTTGAGGTCTGGTTTTAGTTATACGGACTGCTCATCCGAGTGTGCCCCGAGACCGAGATATGTGCAGCTCCTATCAGATTTGTCGGCACATCCGGCGGCTTTGCTGGTCTTGTTTATTCTTGTCGAAATGTCTTGTAGCAGGATTTGAGACTGATCGGGTCTTCCCGGGAGAGGAATATCCTTCGTTGATCGCGAGAGCTTATCATGGGCTAAGTTGGGACACCCTGCGGGTATAAACTTTGAGAGCCGTGCCAGCGGTTATGTGGCAGATGGAATTTGTTAATATCCGGTTGCAGTAAACTTGAAGCAAACTCTTCTAAAATACATCAACCGTGTGCGTAACCGTGAGTGTCTCTTTTCGGGGTTGATCGAGAGGAGAACATGGTTTCTGGGTTATGTCTGACGTAAGTAGGAGTTCAGGATCACTTCTTGATCATTACTAGTTTACGACCGTTCCTTTGTTTCTCTTCTCGCTCTCATTTGCGTATGTTAGCCACCATATCATGCTTAGTCGCTGCTGCAACCTCACCACCTTACCCCTTCCTTTCCCATTTAAGCTTTGCTAGTCTTGATACCCATGGTAATGGGATTGCTGAGTCCTCGTGGCTCACAGATTACTACACCACCAGTTGCAGGTACAGGTTGCGATGATCATGACGCGAGAGCGATGTTTGCTTGTGTTGGAGTTCTTCTTCTGCTTCTTCTTCGATCAGGGGATAGGTTCCAGGTCGGCAGCCTGGGCTAGCAGGGTGGATGTCGTTTGAGCTTCTGTTTATGTTTCATCCGTAGTCGGATGTTGATCTTGTATGTGATGTTGATGTATTCTTGTGGCATTTGTGCCTTATGTATGTATCCCCACTATTATGTAATGTTGATGTAATGATATCTACCTTGCAAAAGCGTTTCAATATGCGGGTCTATCCTTGGTGGGACCGTCGAGTTCCTTTTGGATAGGGTCGCATATTGGGCGTGACAGTTTCTGCGGGCTCTTGCCGAATTCGAGAGAGATCGCTAATGTTTGGGTGGGCGGGTGGCACTAAATCCGGAACCCCGTACAATTTAGGACTCAAGGGCTGAGAAATTTCCGAACTCGGAAGTTTGGACTTTTGAGTGCTATCCAACGAGTCCGACCCGCTGCCTGACTTTAAGTTCAGGGCTTGATCGACATCCGTCCTTCCGCAGGAATCCGGCATGGAGGGAACGGGAATCTGGATGTAGCTAGTCCTTAAGATAGAAGAAGAATCGCCGCATTGCTCCTCTATCACAGCAACATGATGGGTAGCCTGGGGAGAGTTGATCTCTCTCAGATCGGTTTTAGGCCCGATCCGGTCGTAATCTGTGGCGACTCCCAGGGCGGCGATGCGATCCAAGAGCTCGTTAATGGAGGAGAGCTCCATCGGATCTAACTGTTCGGCAAGTTCCGAACTAACATGGAGATTGGTTTCGATGACTCGAGAGGCCATCGTCGGCGCGGCGGCTGAACTAGCGGTCATGAGAAAACCGCCTAGCCGAAGAGTCTGACCAGTGGCCAAGGCTTCTTTGGCGATGGTATCATCTTTAAAGACGAGATGAGGCATCCTACCTGACGGCGATGGCACAGAGGAACTCTCAATCAAAGCACCAATGTCGGTGTCAAAACCGGCGGATCTCGGGTAGGAGGTCCCGAACTGTGCTTCTAGGCGGATGGTAACAAGAGACAAGGGACACGATGTTTTTACCCAGGTTCGGGCCCTCTCGATGGAGGTAATACCCTACTCCTGCTTGATTAATATTGATGATATGGGTAGTACAAGAGTAGATCTACCACGAGATCAAGGAGGCTAAACCCTAGAAGCTAGCCTATGGTATGATTGTTGTTCGTCCTACGGACTAAAACCCTCCGGTTTATATAGACACCGGATAGGTTAGGGTTACACAGAGTCGGTTACAATGGTAGGAGATCTACATATCCATATCGCCAAGCTTGCCTTCCACGCTAAGGAAAGTCCCATCCGGACACGGGACGAAGTCTTCAATCTTGTATCTTCATAGTCCAGGAGTCCGGCGAACGGTAAGAGTTCGGCTATCCGGACACCCCCTAATCCGGGACTCCCTCACCAGGTCCAGAAGCAGAGGCGAACACGAGGCGTGTGTCGGACGCTCCTCCGACAGAGGATGCAGACAGACTGTCCGCCACCAATTCCGAGGTGGAGAGTGCCATGAATCACATGCGCCGCCGGACAGTTCTTCGTGACGCTTGCTTCTCCCAAGAGGCATTGGATGCCTTCAATTCGGGAGATGCGTACCTCCGTGCCGCTCAAAATGGTCTAGCCAGAGCCAAGGAGCAGTATGTGAAAGACATACGGGTGAGAAAATTTGATGGTTATATATGTCAGTAGCCCCCGAGAATTGAACAGTTAGAATAACTGATTTAAGGATCATTTGTTATGCAGGATCTTACAAAAAAGAATACCCAACTGTCCCAGGAGCTGGAAGAGTGCAAAGCCCAACTTGAGGCCGCACTAGCGGCGGCAGGGGAGGCCAAGGAGACCCCCTCTGGTAATATACGCTTCGAAAGATAAGTATGTTGTGAAGTCGGCGTGTGTACCGTCGACAATATCATTGCAGATGGCGCGAGTAGATCCGGACAAGCAACAACTCTTGCGCCGTTAAAGGCGGCGAGGCGTGCTTACGAGGGTGAGGCGGGAGAAGAATAATCTCAAGATGCCAACACCCAGCTGTGCGAGGAACTAAAGGATGTTCGTGCCCGGTTAGCCGGACTCCGTGAAGGAGAATCGGCGGCTTCGACGCGGCATTTTTAGTAAGTGCTTGAGCGAACTTTGAAAAAGAGTTCGGCGAGGAAGTTGACTAACGAGTTATGTCTGTAGGTATGCTCACGCAGTCGTCCTGCGGAGAAATGCCGGTTCTACGGGTGACCTTCTTCCCGAGCTCGTACAACTGCACGAACGAGTTCGGCAGATGATGAAAGGCGTCGCCCAGGCCTTGTGGCCATCTATCTCCATGCCCGAAGGCCTTGGAGAGCTTGCAGAGAGGCTTAAGGGAGCACGGCTGCGCTTCCGATTATGGAATATATCGGACTGCCGTCAAGGCGCCAGGGAGGCCTAGGCCATGGTGAAGATGCGGTACACGAATGCTGACCCAAACCACGTGGCCGTGGTCGGACCTGTGGGGGCCGATGGGAAGGAGATCCATGTGAGCTTAGTGTACGGCCAAGTAGAGTTGGCCACCAAATATTCCCAACACGACTGTAAACTAGACAGCATGTTGGATGGTATTGAAGAGGAATATGCTCAGTCAAATTGACTATGTAATTTAAGATGACATGTAAAATGCCTTCTAGCCGGATTGCATATCGTTTGTCATGGCGGACCTTTTCGCTTCGACCTCGGGTCCCGATAGTCCGAAGTATGTCCGAATACCCTCTTGGTTATATAAGAACCAGGGCATGCATGGAGACTAGGCGTAGGGGTCATTATTGCTTGAACAGACAAGTGCCCAGCTAGTTATGTTATATTACATGGTTAGTAAGAAACATCTTCCAAGGAGAATAGTTCCTTTAGGGGTTCCTTTCCCTGGGAGGCATGCCCTAAAGTGCATGTCCGCACTGCGAAAAAAAAGAAGAAAAGCATCTGGGGGCAGGTAAATAAACAAGTGAGAAATCATCTTTTAGTTCACCGACCGAATATTCCCTTAAGAATGCTAGCTTTCGGCTTCACCCAGTCTGAGGTACACATCCGGCTAACCCGACAGTAACAATCGCAGAGGTGCTCCCTTTACCGCCTAGCCGAACAATCGGGAACGTAGGGGTAAGCACAGGAGCCAGGCAACCCAGCTTGGCCAAAACTTAAGTCATATCGATGCATATAATGGTGAATAAAAGGTACATGCGGAAGTGTGACACATGTGTTGGGTGTGAAGCCCGTATAAATAAGCTTCTGTTAAAGAAGCCCCCAGGTATAATGAGCGCGGATAGCGCGTCAGTTGTGTGCGAACAAGGCGCGAACAAGCCCTTAAGGCTGTAAGGGGAAGGGAGGGAGAAGGAGAGAAATGTAAGACAGTTAATGTGTAAAAAATAGACAGAGAAAGGAGACGAACACAGAGTCCGGTGCTAGGCGTAGAATCTTCGGAGACGGGCTGCGTTCCATGGGTTCAGCTCGAGTCGGTTATCCGATGCATCTCGCAGACGATGCGCTCCACCACCGGGACTCGGTCAATAATAAAGGACCTTCCCATTTGGGCTTGAGTTTGTCCTTTTTCTTGTCCGCAGGCGTAGAACTAACTTCGCCAACATTGTAAGTTTTGGCCCGTGCTTCTACCTTTGATATCTTGAGCCTGCTGTTGATAGAATGCGGAACGAGCTTTTGCCACGTCACGCTCCTCCTCCAAGGCGTCCAAACTGTCCTGCCGATCGAGTTCGGCTTCTCTTTCTTCGTACATGCGCACGCGAGGTGAGTCATGAATTGTGTCGCAGGGCAGAACTGCCTCTGCGCCGTATACCATAAAGAATGGTGTGAATCCGGTTGTGCGATTCGGCGTGGTCCGCAGCCCCAGTCTGGTCGAGCTCCTCTACCCGGTCGTGTTAGATTCCTTGAGGACCGCACTAATCTGGGTTTGATGCGCTCATGATTAGACCATTTGCTCGCTCGACTTGACCGTTAGTTTGTGGGTGATAGACTGAAGCATAGTCGAGCTTGATGCCCATGTTTTTGCACGAGTTTGACCTCGTCGGCCGTAAAGTTAGTGCCGTTATCGGTGATGATCTTTGTGGGGGCGCCCGTAGCGATGTCGACCCACGATATGAAGTCTATCACGGTCCGGATTGGCCGTCTTAATAAACAGGCCTCTATCCATTTGGTGAATTTATCCACCATGACCAGTAGGTATTTTTGCTTGTGGGTTCCCCCTTTAAGGGGTCCTACCATGTCAAGCCCCCAGACCGCGAAGGGCCAGGTGATGGGTATAGTTTGGAGGGCGGTGGGTGGCATATGGCTTTGGTTAGCAAAGAGCTGGCAACCGACGCATCGTTGGACTAAGTCCTGAGCATCTGCCCGGGCCGTCGGCCAGTAAAATCCTGTACGGAAGGCCTTGCTTACAAGGGCCCGGGCTGCTACGTGGTGCCCGCTGAGTCCGACATGAATTTCAGCCAGAAGATTCCGCCCTTCCTCTTCGGAGATACACCTTTGAAGGACTCCGGTGGTGCTTTTCTTATAAAGCTCTCCCTCATGGACTTTATAGGCTTTAGATTGCCGCACTATGCAGCGTGCCTCATTTTGGTCCTGGGAAGTTCCTGCCTGGTTAGGTAGGCTAGGAATGGTTCCGTCCACGGGGCAATGACTGCCATTATTACGTGGGCTGAAGATGTTACTTCGTTGGCGAGCCTCGGTTGTGTCGAGAATGTTCGTGTCGGGCAGTGCGGTTGGGTCCGGGCTGTTATTTCCGGACTCCCCTTCCCATAATACGGATGGCTTGAACAGCCTCTCTAGGAAGATATTGGGGGAACGGCATCTCCCTTTGCGCCAATGCGTGCCAAGACGTCTGCTGCCTGATTGTTTTCCCGAGCTATATGGTGAAATTTGAGCCCTTCGAACCGAGCTGACATTTTTAGGACGGCCTTGCGATAAGCTGCCATTTCGGATCCTTGGCATCAAAGTCTCCATTTATTTGGGATATCGCGAGGTTCGAATCCCTGCGCACCTCTAGGCGTTGAATGCCCATGGAGACTGCCATCCGGAGACCATGTAGAAGGGCCTCGTACTCGGCTGCGTTGTTGGAGTCCGTATACATTATCTGGAGTACGTATTGAACTGTATCTCCTGTTGGGGACGTCAAAACGATGCCAGCCCCGAGACCAGCCAACATTTTGGAGCCGTCGAAGTGCATGATCCAGTTGGAATATGTGTCGTACTCTTTAGGGACTTCGGCTTCAGTCCATTCGGCGACGAAGTCGGCCAAAACTTGCGACTTAATAGCTCGCCGTGGCTTATAGGTTATGTCGAACGGGAGGAGCTCAATGGCCCATTTGGCAATCTGGCCCGTCGCGTCGCGGTTGTTTATAATGTCGTTAAGAGGTACTTCGGAGGCTACTGTTATCGAACACTCTTGAAAGTAGTGTCGCAGCTTCCGGGATGCTATAAACACCGCGTACGCTATCTTTTGATAATGCGGATACCGTGACTTGCATGGAGTGAGGACAGTGGACACATAGTAAACTGGTTTTTGAAGGGGGAACTTGTGTCCGTCCGTTTCTCGTTCGACAACGAGCACCGCGCTTACAACTTGATGAGTTGCCGCGATGTATAATAGCATTGGTTCGCCCATGTTAGGCGCGGCCAGGACCGGGTTTGTTGCCAATATGGCTTTTATTTCTTCGAGTCCGGCAGTGGCGGCATCCGTCCACTCGAAGTGTTCGGTGCGCCGGAGGAGGCGATAAAGGGGTAATGCCTTTTCTCCCAAGCGGGAGATAAAGCGGCTTAGAGCCGCCAAGCATCCAGTCAATTTTTGTATCTGTTTGAGGTCCTTTGGGATATCCAATTGTGACAGAGCTCAGATCTTGGCTGGGTGTAACACCCCGGAAGTAACTTTCCATATTTGTAACTCCAACTCTTGCCATTTTCGGCATTGTGATATGATATTCCCTCCGTGGTTGGGTTTTTCTCCTTTTTGCATTTTGTCTATGTCATGCATTTTATATCACGTCATCATGTGCATCGCATTTGCATACGTGTTCGTCTCATGATTCCGAGCATTTTTCCCGTTGTCCGTTTTGCAATCTGGCACTCCTATCTCCCCCGGCGGCCCCTTTTACGTTTTTCCGTGTGCGGGTACTAAACCTTCTCGGAATGGACCGAGGTTTGTCTAGTGGCCTTGGTATACCACCCGTAGACCACCGGTCAAGTTTCGGGTCATTTGGAGCTCGTCTGGTACTCCAACGGTTAACCGCACTCTCGCAAAGGCCTCTTTTAAGTTGCAGCCCAACATCCCTCCAAAACAGCCCAATAACGCATCTAAGTCACTTCCATGCTCTCCGTCATTCGATCACGATCGTGTGGGCGAAAACTACACATCATTTGGACTCTCCTAGCTCCCTCTATGCCTATTTAAGCAACCCCATTCCAAATCCCGGATCATCCCCCCCGAAACCCTAATTTTTCCCCTCCGCGCCGCGCCGGACGTGTCCGCCCGGTGCCGGACACGTCGCCGCCGCCGCTCCAGCCAGCGGAGCACGCCACATGGCGGCTCCCGCCCGCGCCCATGAGGCCCGCCGCCCGTAGCCCGCCCTCCCGCTCCGCCCGCCGCCCCTCCGGCAGCCGCCGCCGCCACGCGCCGACCGCCACGCCGCCGCCCGCGCCGGCCGGCCACGCCGTCGCCGCCCGCCGCCCGACCCGGCTCCTCGCCACGCGGTCGCCGCCTCCACCAGCGGCAGCCACGCCGCCTCCGCCGGCGACCTCGCCTCGCCAGGCCGGCCCCGACCCCCCGGCTCCCTCCGCCGCCACCTCGCCAGGGCTCCGGCGAGCCCGCACCGCCGCTGCCGCCGCCGTCACCGATCCAGCCGGCCAGATCCGATCGGGAACCGAGCCGCCCGTTGACCTCTCTCCCCCTCACTTTTTCTACTAAGTCTTTTATATCATTGATATTGCGTGGCATTTTCATCGTAGCGTATCTCTGTCATCGTAGCTCCTTTTCGCGTGTATAATATTTCAAAATGTTCGTATCGAAGAGTAGATCATTTCATCTCACTGCATCATTTTCATTTGAGCTCATCTTGATGCCCGAAATGCTGTTGGAAGAGGGCTATGTGATGTTAGTTTCTGTTTCTTAACAGAACTTGCACTTTTGTTATTTTTTCCATGATTGATGTGTGCACCCTATGAATTTGAGTCCTACATGTGTTTTGCAATATGCCATGCCATCTTTCCAGGGGTGTATGCCATGTATTTTTGTGATCTATGTGGTGACTAGCACAAGCATGCAAAGTAGGTGTCCTGATGTTGCTGATTTCATCTCTGTTTAGCTGATATTTTGATGCCATGTTAACTTGATGCTACCGAGAGATCTATGCATATTTTGAGATACTTCAGTAAGGATGTTTTGTTAAACATGTCTTGCTATATCCATCCATGCCTTTGTTTGCAATTATGGAGTGCCATAGCTTGAGTCAATCGAGCTCTACTTTTGCTATCAAATGTTTCCTGGCAGATTGTTTACATGTTATTCAATTTTGCCTAGGTTGTTGTGGTTGATCCATGTATGCTATGTTATTGTTCTTGCAATGTATGTCTTCTACGACATGTCTTCTTGATGTATGTATGCTTAGTTTATCATGAAAGGCTCTGTAGTGAGTGCATTGAGCTTGTAAACATGCCTACTTGTTATCAGTTTTTGACATGCCATGTTGCTGAATCTGTTAACGAAACTTTCATATTGACATGGATGTTACTATATTTTCTGATCCTTTTTGGCTTACGGTCAGTAAGGGACTTTTGTTCTATGCTTTGAGTAGATTCATGCCATGCCATGTTTTGCTATTTTAAGTTCCTGTAGCATGTAGTTTTGTTTCTCTGAACATTGCAACCTGATGCTGTTTTTGCCATGTCCAGCCTGATATTTTGAGCACTTTTGCCATGCTTGTTTGAACCTGTTATGATGTGAACTAGCCGTAGCTCAGTGCTCATCTTTTGTCAAGCATCTTGTGTAGATCACTGCCATGTGCTTTGTTGATACGTTTGGGTGCAGTAGCTTAATTTATTGTTGCTTGCTAAGTGGCATCATGCTGTTAATGGCAGATTTGCGCCATTCTTGTTTTGCTTGTCATTTGCAAACCGTGCATCCGATTCGGTGATCTTTATATCGATTTCAACGAAATCATCTCATCTTTCAGTGGCATACTTGGTTTGCCAAGTTGATGCCTGGTTCATCATTTACCTTCGGGCGCTTTATCGCATTGCATATCACATATCGCATATCATGCCATGTTTTGCATCATGTTGATTGTGCATTGCACCGTGATTTATTGTGGTTCCTTTGTTTGTGTTTTTGCTTTGGGTAGATCCGGAGGCGAGTGCGTGAGCGAGGAACCTGTTGAGAACGCTTACGAGGATCAAGCTTTCGACAACTCGAGAACATTGCGAGCAAGATGACCATACCCTCGAAATCACTTCTATCTTTGCTATGCTAGTTGCTCGCTCTTTTGCTATGCCTATGCTGCGATGCCTACCACTTGCTATATCATGCCACCCATATTGCCATGTCAGCCCTAACCATCCTTTTCCTAGCAAACCGTTGATTGGCTATGTTACCGCTTTGCTCAGCCCTCTTATAGCGTTGCTAGTTGCGGTGAAGCTGAAGTTTGTTCCTTGTTGGAACATGGAGATGTTGTTCCTTTTTGGAACATGTTTACTTGTTGGGGATATCACAATATTTATATCTGCTATACTTTAATGCATCTATATACTTGGTAAAGGGTGGAAGGCTCGGCCTTATGCAGTGTTTTGTTCCACTCTTGCCACCTAGTTTCCGTCATACGGTGTTATTTTCCTTGATTTAGCGTTCCTTACGGTTGGGTGATTTATGGGACCCCTTGACTGTTCGCTTTGAATAAGACTCGTCCAGGCAAGGCCCAACATTGGTTTTACCATTTGCCACCTAAGCCTTTTTCCCCGGGTTTTCGCGAGCCGAGGTCATCTTTATTTAACCCCGGACGGTGCTCCTTGAGTGCTGGCCCGAACTGAACTGCTGTGGGGCCACCAGGGGAAACTTCGAGGCTTGGTTTTACTCGTAGCTAGTCTCATCCGGATGTGCCACGAGAGCGAGATATGTGCAGCTCCTATCGGGATTTGTCGGCACAATCGGTGGCTTTGCTGGTCTTGTTTTATTGCTGTCGAAATGTCTTGTAGTCCGGGATTCGAGATTGATCGGGTCTTCCTGTAGAAGGAATATCCTTCGTTGACCGTGAGAGCTTATAATGGGCTAAGTTGGGACACCCTGCGGGGTAATATCTTTCAAAGCCGTGCCATGGTTATGAGGCAGATGGGAATTTGTTAATGTCGGTTGTAGAAAACCTGAAGTTGACCTCAAATAAAATACACATCAACGCGTGTGTAACCGTGATGGTCTCTTCTCGGTGGTCCGGGAAGTGAACACGATGTTGGAGTTATGTCTGACGTAAGTAGTTCAGGATCACTTCTTGATCGCTATTAGCTTCACGACCGGGCTTTGCTCCTCTTCTCGCTCTCTCTTGCGATGTAGCCACCATATATGCTAGCCGCTTGCTGCAGCTCCACTTTACTACTCTGTCCTTCCTATAAGCTTAAATAGTCTTGATCTCATGGTGTGAGATTGCTGAGTCCCGTGACTCACAGATACTTCAAAACAGTTGCGAGTTCCGGCGAGGCCAATGCAGATGGCGCAACCGAGCTCAAGTGGGAGTTCGACGAGGCGTGGTCGTTACTATGTGTCTTCTCGATGATCGAGTAGTGGTGCCCGGTTGGGACGATCGGGGATCTGTGTAGCATTTGGGGTATCTTCTTTTATTTTGGTTCCGTAGTCGGACCTTGAGTGTACTCGAATGATGGATGTTTATTTATGTCTTGTGTGAAGTGGCATTGTAAGCCAACTATGTACCTCTTTCCTTATTTATTACATGGATTGTGTGAAGATTACCTCACTTGCGACATTGCTTTCAATGCGGTTATGCCTCTAAGTCGTGCCTCGACACGTGGGAGATATAGCCGCATAGAGGCGTTACAAGTTAGTAATCGAGCCTTCCCGACTTAGGAGCCCCTACTTGATTGTTTCTTTGGCGTTGTTGAGTCTAGAATGGAAAATGTTTTGAGTCTTAGGATTATATATATCGGAGAGTAGGATTCTTTTACTCCCAGTCCTTAAATCGCTCTGGTGAGGTATCTGGCGTAGAGTTTTGACTCTCCTCTTCTCAAATTTCACTAAATTTTTTTAGGATCACGTGGGTATCTTGGAATCGTTCCGATGGTTTTGTGGCGAGAACATTGTTCTTGGTGCCTCGACATTTAGGGGTTGTGGCGGTGTCCGGGAGTTGAGCTCCGGGTGTTGTCGTCACAATTTTATCGTTGCAGTTCTGGAATACGAGTTTTGCCGACATCAAAATCTCTTTTGTGCAGTTGTTGGTGAGATAACCCGATAGCCCGATCTTGTGGCGAGTCTTGGAGTATTGCCATGACTTGTATAACGGATGTTTTTGAAGGTCGAGGTACCACGATTTCGAGGATTTCTTGGTTATGTGTTGACGGATGGATACAGCTGGATCTAGGTATTGTTAGTTTGGGTGATATATTTTGTGTCCCTGTATCCCCAACACCAGATTGCATAACCAGAAAGTTTGGGAGTTTATAGGTGGGAATTCTAGTAGCTTACGGGATATTCTTTCCGACGGATGTATGATTTGAGATTGGGGTTCAGCGTCTAGTGGTCCGCCCATTCACGGTCGATTCTGATGGTCGCGAGGCGTCTTAAAGAATCCTTGGCTATGCTGATTCGGGGCGTCTTGTTTGTCATTAAATGGCGTCCGCTATCGTCGTGTCCGTGTGGGGCCCACCACTAACACTTTGGGTGAAATCTCTATCATGTGTTTGTTCGGCTCATTCTAGAAGCCAATCTTTTGTTTTCAGTTGTGATATTCGATTTGTTTCTAAGACAGATGTTGTTTCCATATCTTTATCTAAGTGGCTTCTCACCTTAATGGGCGTGTGATGATTAACTTTGGAATTCATTCGTTCATTCTTGTTGAATGTTTATTGTGAAGACTATATGTTGCAATTTCTATCCGTTGATTCTACTTATCTATTTGTCTATCAAAGGACTAACGGATGTCACCCTCTCCGGATGGCTCCGCCAGCGTCGAATCCGGATCGCAATGATGGGGATCGATCGAACCCTCCACCTCCACCTCCACCTCCGCCTCCGGAGGCTGGCAAGCTATCATGGCAGCCACCAATGCCAATTTCGAGATGATTTTGCAGCTCTTGCAAGAAGCGTACTCGAGGCAAGGCAATCAAGGAAATCAAGGTCAAGGCAACAATCAGCCGCACTTTGCTACTCTCAGTCAGTTCCTCGCTAATCAGCCGAAGTCTTTCAGTTTCTGTGTTGAGGCTACAGACGCTGACGATTGGCTTGTGGACATCTGCAAGCATTTTGATTGTAGCAATGTCAGACCTGAGGACTTTGTCAAGTTTGCATCGTTTCAACTCAAGGACCAAGCTGCTGAGTGGTACCGACAATACAAAGATTCGAGAGGAGGTCGTGTCATTACAGGATGAGTTCCGCCAAGATTTGAGCTCACCACATTCCAAAAGTGTTGTTGAGAGCAAGCGTGAGGAGTTCCGCAATCTCAAGCAAGGCAACATGTTTGTCTATCAATACAATATCCAGTTCGAGCTTCGCTCGTTTTGCTAAGCAAGGCGTGCACGATGAAAAGTATGATCTATCAATTCGAGAGGTGGTGCGAGAGAAGATCTGCAATTAGCTCTTGTGCTTTTGAGCGGATAAGTATGATGATTTCTACAACATGGCTCTGAAGCAAGAAGCTACCCAGCTCAAATGTGAGGCTTCTAAGAAGAGAATCGGGGATGCAGTTCAGTCTTCTTCTTCCTCTCAAGTGGCAGCTAAGCAGCGAAGTTCTACCTTCCTCCTCCTCCGTTCCGTCGGCCTTATCGTGAGAAGAACTCAGGTGGCCGTGGATCTTCCCACCCACCCAACCCAGCTATCAGAACAAGTCTAATTCTCAAGCTCCAAGGTCAAGTGCTCCTTACCACCGTCCGCTCTCTCGGGTGACTTGCAACAAATGTCGTGAGAAAGGTCACTATCGAACAAGTGCTTCAACCAGGCGCCTTCGCCTCCTCCTCTGTGAAATCTTCCAGCAATGCGGTGGTCAAGCATAATCCAAAGCATGCCAAGGTCAATATGATGAATGCAGCTCAAGCGGAGGATTCTTGATGTGATCATGGGTAATCTCGATTAATGATATTCTGCAAAAGTCTTATTTGATCTTGGTGCATCGCATTGTTTCATGTCAAGACCGTTTTTCTCAAGCATGAATTCACTTCTTCTCATTTGGGTAAACCCATGGATGTCATTTCTCCGGGTAAGCGGTTGAGCTCCAGTTTGGTGTTTCGGATGTTTCTATCAAGATGGGCGATTATAGATTTCGGCTAAACCTATTGTCCTTGGTGACTCGGATATTGATCTTATTCTCGGAATGGGTGGCTTTCTCGGCACAAAGCTCAGCTTGATTGTGCTGCCGGGAAATTCAATTGACTCACTCTTCTAATGATGTGATCATCTATGCGCTCGTGATGAAACCATTGGTTGTTTTCTCTCAATGAGAAGGGCGAATTGGATGCTATCTCTCATATTCGATCGTTTGTGAGTACCAAGATGTCTTTCGGAAGAGCTTCGGGTATGCCTCCTCATCGGCCGATTGAGTTTGTTATCGATCTTGAGCACGGCCTTGAACCCGTTTGCAAGCGTCCATACAAGCTTGGACTGATGAGCTGAAGGAATTGAAGAAGCAGCTCGATGAACAAGAGCGTCTGGGTTTGATCGGACCGAGTTCATCTCCTTGGGGTTGTGGTGTTCTTTTGTCCGAAGAAGGATGGCGCGGACCGACTTTCGTCGATTACCATCCATTGAATAAAAAGACAATCAAGAACAAGTATCCACTTCCCAACATCAATGAGCTTTTGAACAACTCAAAGGTGCTAAAGTGTTCTCCAAGCTTGACCTTCGTATGGGTTATCATCAGATTCGCATTACGTGAACAAGATATTCCCAAGACAGCATTCGAACAAGCTTTGGTTCTTATGAATATCTTGTCATGTCTTTCGGCCTTGTCAATGCTCCTCCAACATTCTCTCGGATGATGAACTTCATTTTCAATCCCTACACCAATGAATTCGTCTTGGTCTATCTTGATGATATTTTGGTCTTCTCCAAGAATAAGAAGGATCATGCCAAACATTTGCGATTGGTGCTAGACAAGCTCGAGAGTATCAATTCTATCTAAGTTCTCCAAATGTGAATTTTGGCTTGATGAAGTGCTTTATCTTGGTCATATCATCTCCGCCAAGGGCATCGCTGTTAATCCAGAAGGTGTCCGCAATTGTGAATTGGGAACCTCCTCGAATGTCAAGCAGCTCCATGATTTTCTTGGTCTTGCAAGCTATTGCGAAGATTCGTTGAGAACTTCTCCAAGATTGCAAAGCCTCTTTCCAACCTTCTCGAAGCATGTGAAGTATGTCGGTCTCTGAATGTGGCGTTGCTTTCAATACTCTCAAAGAGAAACTCGTCACAGCTCTGTCTTGACTCCTCTGATGAATCCAAGCCATTTGAAGTTTTACGTGATGCTTCTCTTCAAGGTCTCGGTGCTGTGTTAATGCAAGAGAAGAGAGTTGTGGCTTATACCTCTACTTGATTGAAGCCCAGCGAGAAGAACTACCCCACTCACGATCTTGAGTTGGCGGCAGTTGTCCATGCATTGATAACATGGAGACATCTCTTGTTGGGAAGGAAAGTGGACATTTTCACCGATCACAAGAGTCTCAAGTACATCTTCACTCAGCCCAACCTCAACCTCGAGGCAGACTCGATGGGTGAAATGATTCAAGAGTACAACCCAAGTATTGAATATACTCGAGGCGAGGCCAATGTCATTGCAGATGCTTTGAGCGGGAAGGCTTCTGCAGCAGTCTAATCCTCAAGCCCTTTCAGCGGATCTCTGTGAAGCTTTCCATAAGCTGAATCTTCAAGTTGTTCCTCAAGGCTTTCTTGCCAACCTCATAGTCTCTCCTACTTTGGAAGATCAGATTCGTGAGGCTCAACTTCGGATACCATGGTGAAAAAGGTGAAGCGTGGTATCGACAAGGGCATTTCAAGTACAAGTGCTTCCACGTTGATGACAAAGATACTCTTTTCTTTGAGGACGGATTGTGGTTCCTAAGGGTGATCTGAGAAAAGTCATTATGAGCGAGGCTCACAATTCGCTTCTATCCATTCATCACGGAAATGCGAAGATGTACCATGATCTCAAGCAGTCATATTGGTGGACTCGAATGAAGCGAGAAATTGCTCAATTCGTGAATGAGTGTGATGTCTGCGAGAAGAGTGAAAGCAGAACACCAAAGACCAGCTGGTCTCCTCCAACCTCTTGCTATTCGAGAATGGAAGTTTGATCATATCGAGATGGACTTAGTGACTGGATTTCCTAAGTCCAAGCGTGGAAATGATGCTATCTTCGTTGTCATTGACAAGCTTACTAAAGTGGCTCATTTTCTTCCTATCAAAGAATCCATCACAGCAGCTCGGTTGGCGAGCTATACACCTCGAGGATTGTCTCCTTGCGGCATTCCACAAGTGATCTCTTGAGACCGTGGCAGCATCTTTACCTCCAAGTTTTGGTTCTTTTGAGAAGGCCATGGGCACCAACATTCGTTTCAGCACAGCTTTCCATCCTCAAACAAGTGGCCAAGTTGGCGAGTAAATCAAATCCTTGAAGATATGCTCGGGGCTTGTGTCATTTCCTTCGGTATGAAGTGGGAAGATTGTCTTCCATATGCGAGTTCTCCTACAACAACAGCTTCCAAGCAAGTTCGGGCAAGGCCCCATTCGAAATTCTCTTTGGCGAGAAAGTGCGTACTCCTCTCAATTGATGCAGAGACAGGTGAGCGCCAACTTCTTGGCAATGACTTGATCCTGAAGCGGAAGAAATGTGCCAAGTCATTCATGAGAATCTCAAAGCAGCGCAATCGTGTCGGAAGAGCTATTATGATGATAAGCACCGTGATGTGGCTTTTGAAATCGGAGACCATGTCTACCTCCGCGTCTCTCAATGAAAGGCACTCGTCGCCCGGTATCAAAGGAAGCTTGCCCCTAGATCGTGGGTCCTTTCAAGATCATTGGAAAAAGAGGCGATCTAGCCTATCAACGAGCTTCCATCCAACTTTGCAAACATGCGATGTGTTTCACGTGTCACAGTTTTGCAAGTGCTTCAAGACTCTGAGCGCACTATCAACTTGAAGAAATTGACCTTCAAGAAGATCTCTCTTATCATGA